>CM053027.1:173548649-173951149 GCA_028564925.1 Lithobates sylvaticus | reverse complement strand
ACAGCGCTCACTCCAATTGTGTTGTTTATGTTTTTAGAATGAGCAATGCTATTATTAATACATTGTGTTAGTTCCACAATAGGAATTTTGAAGCAAAGGAAGTCAGGTTTCTCACCATTCAATTTCCAGAAAGCAAATGACTCAAATTCCAGTAACACTTTCCTAAGTAACCATCCAAATGTTTTTCAAGTAGTATAAAAAGCTAATATTTCCTTGCACATGATCCCTTATTATTATGCATATGATACAGGCCTTAGAACTTGCTTTATGGCAGCAAGATGTGTTTTAACACATTATTAAGCAGTTATACAAATGACTGGTGTCATAAAATTGTGCTCATTGAGCAAATATTTAAATAATAATTGTATTAAAAGAATAGCTCATGCTGTTGCTAAATGATCCATACAAACAGTAATTTATCAGACAGTATAACTGCATTATGACAATGAGAAGTGCAGATTGTATGTCTAAATCCAAAAAGATTTGTAATGGTAAAAAAACACATTAGCTTTACATTTTTCTACAACGTTGTTTTTATCAGCTGGACAAATTTTAGAAATATGACAGCATCTGAAAAGGTTTTAGACTATATCTTCCCACACAAGTGCACATTTAGGGGGCAGACTTTGGTCAGTTTAACCAGAAGGATTTACCCCCTTCATTTTTTGCGATACAGCACTGCGTCGTTTAATTAACAATTGCGTGGTCGTGCGATGTAGTAAAATTTTCCTTTTTTTCCCACAAATAAAGGAAAATGTATTATCAATACTTACCGTAATTTTCCTTTCCTGATGGACTCCATGGCAGCCTAAGTGTGGGTTAACACCGCCTCCTCTCCAATGCTATAGGACCCCATTCCCATAAATGAACACTCACCACTCCATACTGTGTTCCGTAACTAGCCTACTCATATGACTCATGGGTGGGAACTCCGTCTGCCATGGAGTCCATCAGGAAAGGAAAATTACGGTAAGTATTGATAATAAATTTTCCTTTTTCCTGACAGACTCCATGGCAGCCTACGTGTGGGAAATAACTAGCCGGCCACACGGGTGGGTATGCTTTAAACAGAAAATATTTTAATTCAATCTATCAGCCGATAGAATTTTCAAACCAAAGTTTACAGAGGATAAAGAAGCAGGTTCAATGCAATAATGCGACATGAAGGTATTAATAGAGGCCCAAGAAGCTGCCTTGCAGATGGTATCAGGAGCCACGTGCCGGGCTGCTGCCCATGAAGTAGCCATTCCTCTAGTCGAATGTGCCGTCACCGCCTCAGGAGGAGCCAAGCCCTTAGCCCTATAAGCCTGTTGTATAGTTCTTACGATCCAAGATGGCAGAGTCCTGGTTGAAGCTTTGTTCCCCTTGTTGCTGCCTGAGTGCAGTACAAAGAGATGATCCGAACGCCTAAAGGCGGAAGTAATGCGAAGGTATTCTCTCAGAGCTTCCCCGACGTCCAAAGGATGAATATCATCGGATTCTGGTGATCTGAAGGTAGGTAGAACGATCTCTTGGTTCTGATGGAACACCGAAGTTACCTTAGGATTAGATCCCAACATAGGAATAAGGACCACTCGGTCCGGAAAGAAAGTCAAGAAGGGTTCTTCGAAGCCCAGAGACCCAATTTCCGATACCCTCTTGGCCGAGGTGACTGCCACCAGAAAAGCAACTTTTTCGGAATAGTCCTTAATGGAAAGCGGGGATGGCCCCGTCGTACTCAGACCAGAAATGGAGTCAAGGACAAGGGGAAGATCCCATTTGGGGAATCTGGACTTCCTCTGAGGCTTGAGTCTTGAGGCCCCTCGAAAGAATTGACGAACTAATGGATGGACTGCCCAGGAGGTACCAGAGAAGGCTGATAAGGCTGAAACTTGCACCCTGAGCGAGCCTATGGACAAGGGAAGATCAAGGCCAGTTTGTAAGAACCCGAGGATGTCCTGGACTCTTGGATGTTCAAAGGACCTATCTGTAGATGAGCAAAAGTTTACGAATTTGGACCAAATTCTACCATAAACCTTGTTTGTACTTGGTCTCCTGGAGCTTAATAAGGTAGAGATTACGCCAGAAGCACATCCGATGGACTCTAGCCTCTTCCTCTCAAGAACCAGACCATCAGTTTCAGTACTGCCGGACATGGGTGTAGTACCGCCCCTTGAGAAAGAAGGTCCGGCCTGAGAGGGAGAGATATCGGCTTCCGTACACTTAGCTGGACTAGTAGAGGGAACCAAGGCCTGTTGGGCCAGTAAGGAGCTATCATCACTACCTCCACTGCTTCTGACTGGAGCCTTTGAAGGAACCTGAGAATTAGTGGAAGAGGAGGGAAGGCATAGGCCCTCTCGAATCTCCATTGGTCTGTCAATGCATCCGTCCCTAAAGCCTGGCTGCAGCGATTCCGTGTGTAAAACTTCTCTATTTTGAAGTTGCAGGGGGAGGCAAAAAGGTCTACTTCGGGATTGACCCCCAGCGATCTGATCCACTCGAAGGACTGAATGTGGAGGGACCACTCGTTGTTGTCCAACTGGGTGCGTGATAAAAAGTCTGCTTGCGTGTTCTGAACCCCCGGGAGAAAAACTGCAGAAATATTCTCCAGGTTCCTCTGTGCCCATGATAGAATGGGTTCCACTTCCTGGAGAAGAGTAGAACTCCTGGTGCCCCCTTGTCTCTTCACGTAGGAGACAGCTGTGGTGTTGTCCATTCGCAACAACACCGACTTCCCCTTCAATACCTGGGAGAAATGCTGGAGAGCGCACCACGCTGCTCGGAGCTCCAGAATATTCGATCCTGGAACAGGAAGACTTGTGTCCCACTTGCCTTGTGCAAGGTCCAACCCACAAAGGGCCCCCCAGCCGGTCCCGCTGGCATCGGTCGTGACCGTTACCCAAGAGATGGGAGCTATCGAGTGACACTTCAGGAGATTCCTGTGTTGGAGCCACCAGAAGAGGCTGTTCCTCATCGTTGATGTTATCCGTATTTCTTGTCTTTTGCTTCCCGACTTCCATTGTCTCAGGAACCCTGACTGGAACGGGCGTAGTCTCCACAAGGCCCACTTGACCATAGGCGTCGTAGAGACCATTGTCCCTACGATCTTGAGACACTGCGAGGCCTTCAGGTACTGCGTATGAAGGGCTTGAGAGACCCTTTCCCGTATGATCGGGATCTTTTCCACCGGTAGCGAGATTGTACTTCGCAAAGTGTCGAACTGAGCACCCAAGTAAATTAGCCGTTGTGTTGGCACTAGCTGGCTTTTTTCCATGTTTAGAAGCCACCCGAAGCTGGTCAATGTGGACATTACCTGCTCGCAATGAACCAACAGCTGCTCTTTATCTTGTGACAGGACCAGAAGGTCGTCCAGATAATGGTATAGCCTTATCCCTTTCAGCCTGATCAGGGCCACCACTGCCAGGAGCACTTTTGAAAAGACCCGAGGGGAGGTCGTCAACCCGAAGGGGAGGCAGATAAACTGTAGATGGTCTTGATCGACATGGAATCTTAGAAACCTTTGGCAGCCTTCCTCTATCGGGACGTGAAAGTAAGCGTCCTTTAAGTCGATCGAGACCATCCAATCCCCTGGTTGGATGGCTCGTTGTATAGTTAGTAGGGTTTCCATTTTGAATTTTCCGTATTCTATAAACTGATTTAAGTATGTTAAATCTATCACCGGGCGCCACGATCCGCTTTTCTTCTGTACCAAGAAGAGGGGGGAGTATACTCCTTGAAACCGTTCTTCTTCTGGCACTCGTACCACTGCACCCTGAGCTTTTAACAGCTCTACGTATGACATTAGGACCTGTCTCTGTTCTTCCGAACGAGGAAGCAGGGTGGACATGAACCTGGGCGGAGGAACTCTGGAGAAGGTCCATTTGTGACCCGACGAGACCGTCTTGATGACCCAGTAATCCGAGATCGAGGCCACCCAGACGTGCCGGAAAAGGGATAGACGGGCCCCCACCCGACCCGCCTGGGCGGGCGCAATCTCAGAAAGACTTGGGCGGCTCGCGTCCACCCGACGACTGGCTCTTGACGGGCTTCCGAAAGGAACTCTGTCCTCTACTCCAATTCCTCCTGAAGTCCCTTCCAGGCTTGTAGGAGCGTGCATCCCTCGAGCGTTCCGGACTGCGCCTTTTAAACTGAGTCTTCTTCCGCCCGAGCAGTCTTCTGTCCTGGGGAAGGAAGCCCGACTTACCGCCTGTCGCACGCGTTATGGCATCATCCAGCTTGTTACCGAATAAAGTGGATCCCTCAAAAGGGATTTTACACCATGCTTGCTTAGACACGGGATCGGCGAGCCAGGGCCGTAGCCACAAAGCGCGCTTAGCCGTGACTGAGGACAGCATAATGCGTGCTAGCAGACGAATCAGGTCAATGGACGCCTCCCCCAGGAACACCGTTGCGAGCTTTAGTTCCGCTGCCGCTGAACTCCTGGCCAACTCGACCGACACGCCATTCAGGAAGGAGTCCACATTTTCAGTCCAAGCCTCCATGGCCTTGGACATAGCTGCTAAGGCTAAGGCTGGTTTACAGGCCATCCCAGCATGACCGTAGATCCTTTTGAGGTCCTGATCGATCTTTCTTTCTAGGCCATCTTTAAAGGACACTGAGTCCTCCATCGGAAGAGTGACGTGCTTGGCCAAACGCATCAAGGCTGCGTCCACGAGCGGAGCGTTCTCCAGGTGCTTCACCTCTTCTACCTTAAAAGGATATAGCCGGGAAGTTTTGTTGGTCATGGAGGACTTCCTATCCACCTTGCTCCACTCTTCTTCTATAATGTCTTTCAATTCAGTGAGTAAGGGGAAGTTTGGCCGTTCCTTACCCAGCTGCTTGAAGAATTTCTTCTGCTTAGCTGGGGGGGTGGATACTTCTTCCCACTTGAGGGCCTCCTTAATTGCTCTAATTAGTGGTGAGACCATGGCGAAGTCAAAGCCCCCGATATCCTCATCGCCTGGAAATTCCTCTCCAGAGGACTCACCAGAGGCCTCGTAGGGCTGAGATGTGCCCGGATCATCCCGGGGTTCGTCGGACTGGGGACCAGTCGCAGCCGTAGACTGACTCAATGTGCGAGGGACCACCATGTCCTTGAGCGACTGCTGCACTACACGCTTTACCAGGGACTCCATGCGCTGGTTTTCCGTGTCTTTTTCCCCAACCGCCTTAGAGAAGCATCTGTCACACAGTGATTTGCCTTCCGGGACTCTAGTCTTGCATCCCCAGCATGCTCTGCGATCAGAGCGATCATCATGGCGGTGGGAGCGGTGTCTGGAGGAGGAATGTGAGCTTCTCCTTTGGTGGTGAGACCCATGCGGAGAGTCCCGCCTGGATCTAGACGACTGTTTTTGTTGTGGCCTGGCAAGGTCCCGATCCTGCGAATCCGACCTGGAAGGGCTGAGCAGAAAAAACACACAGGGGAAGGGGAAACATAGGCATCAGAATGCGCATAAGAAATGCAAATGTAATTCCACCCCTCCCTTACCAGCACATACCTAGTGCGTAAGGGCTGGCCACTTAAAGGCGGTGATTTGTCCATAATTCCTGGACGAAGCGTCAAAAAGGAAACACAGCAGTCTGCAAGACAGGATTGCGACCTAAGCATAGTACCGGCAATTTTCAGACAGAAAAAATGCGTGCCCTCAAAAAAGATCTCATGCCTTTTCCCCTTTTTTTTTTTTTTTTTTTACCGAATTTAAATAAAAAGTTTTTTTTTTTTTTTTTTTTTTTAATTTATATACACAAATATATACACCAATATATATATTTTCTCCCCTCTTTTTTTTTTTTTTTTTTAAAACATCTTTCAGCAAAAGAAAAACAGACGGGCATACACCTTTAAGGTATAAAAACACAGCACTAACCTGTCGATCCTCTAAGGCTGAGAGCTGGGGAATAGGCTTGCTGCTTCCTCTGTACTGGAAAAACCCCCTGTGATACAGCAGCAGTAGCCTGAGTTTTAAATTCCCCGCCTCGTGACGTCACCGCCCCTCCACCTCGCACATGCGCCGTGGATGATGGTCGTACTGCGCAGGCGCGGCCGCCAGACCGCGCATGCGCGAACCAAGCCTCGATTCCACCAGAGGCTGGCGCGCATGCGCAGACCATCGCGACGGCCAAACCAGAAACAGCACGGCGGGCTGGAACGCAGAAGCGCTCCAGCCACCATACAGGGGGGATACACTAGACGCCAGGGAAAATATATATACAACATAGAAATACACATATAGCTGCCATGGAGACAAAATAAAGGGACCTTGCCAGCCGATGATGAGCCGATCACGTTCGCCATCCGTCTGATACATGCGATGGGCATACAGAGGCAGTCCACCTGTCCTGGGGAAAACTTCCAGCCTCAAAAAGCTACTCGCCCGCCCATGGCTGAGCACAGAGCTTGCACCGCGTTGGTATGCCAGAAGAAATCCGAGATCCGACCGGACGCGAACCAAACGTGAAGGTCCATAGGAGGAGGACAAAAAAGGAACACAGTATGGAGTGGTGAGTGTTCATTTATGGGAATGGGGTCCTATAGCATTGGAGAGGAGGCGGGGTTAACCCACACGTAGGCTGCCATGGAGTCTGTCAGGAAAGAGCTTTATTTTGGTGGTATTTAATCACCTCTGTATTTTTTATTTTTTGCGCTATAAACAAAAAAAGACTGACAATTTTGAAAAAAATATATATTTTTTAGTTTTTGCTATAATAACTATTAAATTTCTTCATCAGTTTAGGCCAATATGTATTCTTATACATATTTTTGGTAAAAAAAAATTGCAATAAGCGTATATTGATTGGTTTGTGCAAAAGTTATAATGTCTACAAAATAGGGGATAGATTTATGGCATTTTTATTTTTATTTATTTATTTACTAGTAATGGCGGCGATCAGCGATTTTTATCAGGACTGCGAACATTTACATTTATACAGCGATCAGTGCTATAAAAATGCACTGATTACTGTGTAAATGTCACTGGCAGGGACGGGGTTAACTGTGTTCCCTAGGTGTGTTTCTAACTGTGAGGGGATAGGACTGACTAGATGAGGAGCCAGATCGTTGTTCCTACTTAGTAGGAACAGACGATCTGTCTCTCCTCCCCTGTCAGAACTGGGATTTGTGTGTTTACATACACAAATCCCCGTTCTGCCTCTCATGCTCGTGATCACGGTACAGCGGGCACGCGCGCGCCTGCTATGGCTCTTAAAGAAGCCACCGTACGGGTACGGCGGTTCGCCCATTGGTGTCATTCTGATGTATATCGGCGTGAGTGGTTAAAATCCCATGACAAATTGTACCCTATTGTCCGCATTGCAAGTGGTCAAATCGGTGCGACTCCAACTCCGTCGGAGTCTCACTGATTCTGAGAGTAGTTCCTGCACTACTTTTTGCAAGTTATGGTGCCACTTGCATAGACATCTGTGCATGAGGTCACACAGATATCTTCCAAGTGGCACATGAAGTAGCACAATTTCAATGTCACAATTGGTGTGACCGGGGTGTAATGTTAACAAACAAATGTTCCCATTGAACCTGTCAAATGAACCCCCAAGGTACACCTTGTATGGGCTGAGAAACTCTCCTCTATATTATTCATTGGCACTGCAATATCTTTGCTTTGGCTAGCATCCAAGAAATAATGCAACCTTCAAAAAATTGGACTGCCCATGTTTGGTAATGAGTGTTTAAGGGTGGAGGGGAAGGGCGTCGGCAGGGGACCCAAGAAGAGAAGAATCGGGGCTTCTCTGTGCAAAACCACCGCACCAAGCAGGTAAGTATAATGCCGCGTACACACGAGCAGACTTTTCGTCAGCAAAGGTCCGATGGAACGAATCCGTCGGACAATTCGATCGTGTGTGGGCTCCATCGGACTTTTGCTGTCGAAAAATCTGACGGACTTTAGAACATGTTTCAAATTTTTTCGCCGGAACTCCGCCGGACCCAGTTCCTATCGAGAAATCCCCTCGACGGACAAAAACCCACGCTAGGGCAGCTATTGGCTACTGGCTATGACCTTCATTAGTCTGGTATGGTCATACGTCATCATGTTCGAATCCGTCGGACTTTGATGTGATTGTGTGTGGCCAAGTTCGTTTATTCGGAAAGTCCGTCGGAACTCTGCCAAAAGTCCGTCGGGAAGACCGTCGGACCTAGTCCGTCGAAAAGTCCGCTCGTGTGTACGCGGCATTAACATGTTTATTATTTTAAAAAACAAAAACATGAGCCTTTAACTTGCCTATCCCTTTAACTTGCACAGTGCATGCAAGTTTATGTTTTGGACAAAGCCATTGTTTCTGCATTCATTTTCCACATGGTGAAACATTTAAATGTGATTGGCTGCTATATTGTAGCGATCCTAACGTCAGCACACACTGGGTAGTCTCATTTCTTAGGAGAGCGTGTGGTGTAAAAGATACAGCTCAGACACACTTTTGGCAGCCTGCTCAATAGGGAAGGTCTGCCTTGTGCCATAGACAATGCTGCACACTTCTGGAAGGCTAGAAATTGTATATTATGTACAGATACATGAGTGGACCTATATACAAGTTTTATAACAGAATTTTTTTGAGGGACCTGCATTTAATATAGTCACGGATTGGCGATTCCACATACTATGTATTTGGGACATCACTAATCGAAACAGATTGCATGTTATATAAAGGAGGACTCCTGGTTCTTCAACACCGACCCTCCACCTGAAGCCCCCTTCTAGTAATAAAATAAAACTATACTTACATTTTTCCCAAAGAAGATGGTCTGGTGACATCACAGGCCCTCCGCTTCCTCAGTGGCAGCAATAGGCTATCCTTTCTTCCAGACTTGAGGGGAATATGTCCAAGACAACCTAGGCTCACAAAAATTGGGTTGATTTAAGCTGGCTGTCATTCAATTCAGAAGTCTGATGGGATTTTGTATTTCCAAGGACTCCAGGTGAATGTTACTGCAAAAGCTATCCAACTGTGAAATTTGGTTATAGGTGGAACCTAGTGGGCTTAGTCAGTTCTTCTTATCTTATACATCTTGGCTACTCCAAAAGTGAGATATTCCTGCTATTATGCCCAATTGGAGATTCTTCTTTTCCACATTGTGCTGAAAAATCTCAAAGAAATGGAGGTGGTTTAAGCACCGGCCAACTGAAATATCTGTTTTGGTGGGCTTAGTCAGTTATCTTATCTACTCCAAAAGAATATAAATATATATATATATATATAGGTCAACACGGAAGTGACGTCAGAACGTGTGCAGTCCACGGTGCGCTCCACCAGCGAAAACCAGGAAGAACGCCGCTGTGTCTCACAGCGGAACTGATTCTATTGGAGATCTGGCGGGGAGACAGCATCAGGCAGAGCACACAGGTTTACATTTGCCCTTATGTTTTAATCTATGGTACGCTGAACTAACAGAGGGGATTGTATTGGGGGAAAAGTTTTGAATGAATAAATAGATTTTTATACAGTATCACGCTATGTGGCCAATCTTTTTTCCTATGACATGAATAATGCTCACACCTGTTGGAGGATTGATGTTATGATAAGGAGAATTGGTATGGTGACATTGGAGAAGTTGGCGATTTTGATGATGATGACAGCAGGCTTATAAATTCTATGCAACTGGAGTGGTCGATATTGTGGATGATTACAGGCTTTTAAAATCTGTATTTCTGGTGAGTGTAATGATATTTGGATATATATGGTTATTTCGTAGGGTGAGAGTATTCCTTTTTACTCTGCAACACGACATTCTCTAGCAGTCTGTGACTTATTAAAGATTTCCAGTCATGAGCAATACTTAATTTTCTATATCAAATAAATGAGAAAAGGTGTTTCAATATTTGTAATTTTTTACTGACTGTATAAAAAAAAGTTTCAGATTCTTTTATGCAGGGGACAAAGTGTCTGTCTAGCAGTTACAAGGTCAAACAAAGTTGAGGAGAAAATTGTCGTTTGTCTGTAAATCCATAGTGGAATGTATAATTGTACATTATTTGAAAACTTGGGCATACAGAGTGCAGCTCACAGGTCAGGGAAATGTTGTGCATTTTATCTGAGTAATGAGGGTTCATTCTCCTTGAGACAACAGCGATCTCAAGCTGTGGTCCTATTTCAATTCTCTAGAATAGTGCAAATAAACCAACCGAAGGCAAAGAAAGCAATCTTGTAACACTATTTCATCCCTGCCGAGCAAAGTATATGGTGTAGAAAACCTTATCACAGATTGTTTCAAAAGTCTGTAAAATCTTCAAAGCAAGAAAATTAAAGGACAGACACGACCTAAAACAAGTGCTGGAAGTGCTTTAACTATGAATATAAGACACCAACTGTAAAGCCAGAAAGCAAGGAATTGAATGTTATTGGTTTTCACTATATGATTGTTCACGTTATATTTCAACAGGAATCTATCTAATTTTGAGCAATTAATAATATTTTAATATAGTCTTGTCTGTCTTACATCAATAGATGAAGCAGTTGTACATTTGATTAAGGGGAATTTAAAGCATTATTATACAATATTTATTTTTAAAGAATAAAAAAATTATATATATCTAAAAATAAAATATGATTAATTGCTCAAAATTAGATAGATTCCTATATAAATGTATATATATACAGTATGTATATATATATTCAAGGGGCGTTCAAGTCAAACCAGGATTTATGAGTTTATATAATAAAAGAACATATTTCAAGGAGAGACAACTAAATAGATTTTTCAACATACTCCCTTGCTACATTTATAAACTTATCCCAACGTTTAAGTAATGCCTGGAAAGCTTTGGGAAAAAACTCTGGGGAAAATTTTTAGGCGTCCAAACAAGTGAAAATCACTCGGAGCGGGGTCCCGGCTGTAAGGGGAATGTGGCAATACCTCCCAGCCGAATTGCTGCAATGTGCTCATAGTGCGGTGAACAGTATGAGCTTGTGCGTTGTCCTGGGGAAACAGGATGCCCTTAGTGATCAAACCAGGCCATTTTTCCACAGACGCGTATGCACATCACTCAGAGGATGAAAGTGGTATTCACTGTTGATAGTGGTACCACAGGGTAGAAAATCCACATGAACAATGCCACGTTTGTCCCAGAAAACACTTGTCATCACTTTACCTGCAGACGCATTTGTTAAAAAAAATTTGGTGGTGGTGACTGAGTCTGCTTGCTTCCACTACTTTGATGCCCATTTTGATTCTGGATGTGCCCAGGTTTTGTCACATGTAATGATGCAATCCAGAAAATCCTAGCCTTCCCTGTCAAAACGCTCAATTCTTCTGTTCCGGTCAAAAGGAAAAGCTGTCTTGGTACCCAGAGTGCACTAACTTTTCAAAAATGCAAATGTTCGTAAATGATTGTGTTCACCGTTCCCACAGAAAGATTATTCTCTTGTGCAATTCCACAAAAGATTATGCATCGATTATCTTTGAAATGTTTACACCATTCAAATGTCTTATGCCCCGTACACACGGTCGGATTTTCCGATGGAAAAAGTCCGATCGGATTATGTTGTCAGAAAATCCGACCAAGTGTGGGCTCTAGCGGGCTTTTTCCGTCGGAATTTCAAAGGAAAAAATGTGAGAGCAGGATCTCAAATTTTCCGACAATAAAATCCGATCTGACTTTTTCTGATCGTGTGTCGAGAATTCTGACGGACAAAGTGCCACGCATGCTATTGGCTTCCAGCCATTGGCTACTAGCTATTGGCTACTAGCCTCTACGTAGTTCTGTCGTATGCAACGAACGTTACCACGTTTGGAATGATCGGATTTTCCGACAACTTTGTCCGACCATGTGTATGCAACACCAGTTTTGGACAAAATCCGTCTGAAAAATTCAGATGGATTTTGTGGTCGGAATTTCCGACTGTGTGTACGGGGGCTAACTGCGGCTGAGCGTCTCATCACTGTACTGTGCTTGAAGTCATCTAAAGATATGAGTGGGTTGTACGCCTTTGTTAACAAGAAACTTCATTAACACCTGCTGTTCCATGCCCACACTAACACTGTTGTCTGCCATCTTCATTAATGGTCTCTGGACTGGCCCATGACATGTGCCTTCCCCTATCAGTAATGGGACATACTTGGCACTTACTACCGCGTGTAGTACCGCCACGCTAGCATTCCTTTTTATACCTGTAAAATTAAAAAGTCCCGGTTTGACTTGAACGCCCCTTGTATATACTGTATATATATTTCTAGTTAGTTAAATGTAAAATACAGCATATTAATATAAATATCCAGCCTGCAGACGGATATTTAGTCTTCTTTTCATGTTTTCCATTTTCCAACGCCTTGTTGAATCTATGCCATGAAGAATTAAGGCAGTTCTGAAGGCAAAAAGGGGGTTCCAACCCGGTACAAGCAAGGTGTACCTAATAAAATGGCCGGTGAGTTTATATTACCTACTGTATCTTAAAGGTAACAATTATGGTTACCAATTTCTATTCAATTAACACTTTTTTTTTAATCAAATATTGTGCTGTATGAAGTTTTTATGTGCGCATGTTGATTGTTAAAGGTCAAATATGTTTGTGTGTTATTTTTACTTACAAACAATTATTTAAAAATGTTGGTTGTGCACACAAAAAAGTGGCAAGTATTTTTGAGTCCACTGACCTGAAATTTTTATCTGAATTCTTTAAAGGTTTCTAGCTCAAAAGCCCAAACCTGTGAAGTTAGCATAGGAAGAGTAACCATAGCAATCAATATTATCTATATCCTCCACAAGTTTCCTTCTTCCTCTCATTGCCAGTAACACTTCTTCCCATTTGAAAGTAGAAAGTTACATTTCTTTTTGACGGATCTTTGATGAAGTTGTTCACGAGATTATGAAACTGATCTGATGCAAAAATGTTTTTTTGGATATGTTCATCTTTTTTACAGAAATTTTACTTTTGTGTTTCTTTTCTCATTATTATCATGGAAAGAAAAAATGTTGGTGCAACCAATTCTTCAGATTCCAAACTGAAAAGCTCCTATAATTTTGGCAAAAGCTTTCTTGGACTCGACAAATGTAATGCTTGCATTGGAACTTCTGCTTGCAAGAAATTCTTTAAAGAAGAAATAAGGTTAGCAGCCTAATCTATCTATCTATCTATCTATCTATCTATCTATCTATCTATCTATCTATCTATCTATCTATATTTCTTCTATATATCTAACTATCTATCTATATATCTATCTTTTTATCTATCTATCTGTCTATTTGCACAATATATCTTATCTAACTTTTCTATTTCTCATTTCAATATGTGTCTATAAAAATATCTATCTGTATTCACTACAATATGTTTCTTCTATCTATCTATCTATCTATCTATCTATCTATCTATCTATCTATCTATCTATCTATCTATCTATCTATCTATCTATCTATCTATCTATCTGTCTGTCTGTCTGTCTGTCTATCTATCTATCTATCTATCTATCTATCTATCTATCTATCTTTCTAAATAGTATATCTTATCTAACCTATTTACCAAATATGGTTTAGCATTGGTCGATTATATATAAATTTGTATAATGTCCAATATTTTTCTACTTTTACTATCATCTATCTATCTATCTATCTATCTATCTATCTATCTATCTATCTATCTATCTATCTATCTATCTCATATACAGTGCCTTAAAAAAATGTTTATACCCCTTGAAATTTTCCACATTTTGTCATGTTACAACCAAAAACGTAAATGTATTTTATTGTGATTTTATGTGATAGACCAACACAAAGTGGCACATAATTGTGAAGTGGAAGGAAAATGATAAATGTTTTTCCAAATTTTTTACAAATAAATATCTGAAAAGTGTGGAGTGCATTTGTATTCAGCCCCCTTTACTCTGATACCCCTAACTAAAATCTAGTGGAACCAATTGCCGTCAGAAGTCACCTAATTAGTAAATAGAGTTCACCTGTGTGTAATTTAATCTCAGTATGAATACAGCTGTTCTGTAAAGCCCTCAGAGGTTTGTTAAAGAATCTTAGTGAACAAACAGCATCATGAAGGCCAAGGAACACATCAGACAGGTCAGGGATAAAGTTATGTTAAGTTAAGTTTAAAGCAAGGTTTGGTTATAAAAAAAATATCCCAAGCTCTGAACATCTCACGGAGCACTGTTCAATCCATCAACCGAAAATGGAAAAAGTATGGCACAACTGCAAACCTACCAAGACATGGCCAAAAACTAACACTGCACATCACACTAAACACACCATTCCCATCATGAAACGTGGTGGTGGCAGCATAAGGTTGTGTAGATGCTTTTTGCAGGGACACGGAAGCTGGTCAGAGTTGATGGGAAGATGGATGGAGCCAAATACAGGGCAATCTTAGAAGAAAACCTGTTAAAGTCTGCAAAAGACTTGAGACTGGGGCAGAGGTTCACCTTCCAGCAGGACAACACCCCTAAACATACAGCCAGAGATACAATGGAATGGTTTAGACCAAAAAATAGTCATGTGTTAGAATGGCTCAGTATAAATATCCAGATCTAAATCCAATTGAGAATCTGTGGCAAGACCTCAAAATTCCTGTTCACAGATGCTCTCCATACAATCTGACAAAGCTTGAGCTATTTTGCAAAGAAGAATGGGCAAAAATGTCACTCTCTAGATGTACACCCCTAGTAGAGACATACCCAAAAAGACTTGCAGCTGTAATTGCAGTGAAAGGTGGTTCTACAAAGTATTGACTCAGGTGGGCTGAATGCAAATGCACGCCACACTTTTCACATATTTATTTGTAAAAAAATGTGAAAAACATTTATAATTTACCGTCCACTTCACATTTAAGGATGAGCCGAACACCCCCCGGTTCGGTTCGCATCAGAACATCGCGAACAGGCAAAACATTTTTGCAAACATGCGAACACCGTTAAAGTCTATGGGAAACTAACGTGAAAAATCAAAAGTGTTAATTTTAAAGGCTTATATGCAAGTTTTTACCATCAACATGGGGACAAGGTGCTTTGGGGCGGACCCAAAAGCACCCTACCCATGTACAGGGCAAGCGGCTTGGTATGGTTCAGGAGAGGGGGTACTCGCTTGTCCCCCCTATCTTGACCTACCAGGCTGCTTGCTTGGCTAAGGGTCTGGAATGGATTTTGGGGGGGACCCCACGCAATTTTTTTTTTTATTTTGTCGTGGAGTTCCCCTTAAAATCTATACCAGACTCAAAGGGCCTAGTATGGACTGGGGGGGGGGAACCCATGCCATTTTTTTCTTAACTCTGTCATAGGGTTTCCCTTAACCACTTCAATACACTATATTATATACAGTACACTGCACTATATAACCTGCACTGTATTATGTATACTACACTATATACTCTGAACTGCAGTATATACTGTATACTATACGGACTGCACTATATACTTTGAACTGCAGTATATTTACTATACGGACTTCATTATATATTCTGAACTGCCATATATATATTATACGGACTGCACTATATACTCTGCAGAAAAATTAGGCCTTAGGTGTTGGTGGTGCCAGAACACTGTAACCCCTCATGCCGCATACACACGTTCGGACTTTGTCCACCGGACCTAGTCCAGCAGACAATCCGCCGGACTTTCCAGCGGGGCTTCGCCGGACTTTCCGAGCGTGTGACTTGCCCGCACACGCCCGGACTTCTCCGGCGGACAATCCGCTGGACAAAGTCCGCGGGACTTTTGAAAATGAACGGACTTGCCCACACACGGAGCAGTCCGTTCATTTAGAACGTAACTTCAGGTACGTAGCTAGCGTAGGCAGTAAATGCCTTCGTGCTAGCCCTGTCACCTGGCATGGATTTAAAGGGACTCCCCACGCCGAAAAACGGCGTGGGGGTCCCCCCCAAATCCATCTCAGACCCTTATCCGAGCATGCAGCCCGGCAGGCCAGGAAAGGGGTGGGGATGAGCGAGCGCCCCCCCTCCTGAGCCGTACCAGGCCGCGTGCCCTCAACATGGGGGGTGCCCTGGGGAAAGGGGGGCCCCCCACCCCAAAGCACCTTGTCCCCATGTTGATGAGGACAAGGGCCTCTTCCCGACAACCCTGGCCGTTGGTTGTCGGGGTCTGCGGGTGGGGGGCTTATCGGAATCTGGGAGCCCCCTTTTATAAGGGGGCCCCCAGATCCCGGCCCCCCACCCTATGTGAATGAGTATGGGGTACGATGTACCCCTACCCATTCACCTAAGGTGTAAAATGTAAAGTAAAAAAACCACACTTTTGAAAAAATATTTTATTGCACTGCTCCGGGGGTCTTCTTCCGTCTTGGGGGTCTTCTCGCCGGACTCCTCCGCCATTTACCTAGCTCTTTTACCGAGCGGAGAAGTCCGGCTACCTTCTTCGTCGTCGCCGCCGTCGTCTGGGGGTCTTGATCCGCCTTCGGGGGTCTTCTGGGGTCTTCCGGGGTCTCTTCTGTTCTTGCCGCTGTCGTCGCTTTCTGCGCCGCATTCTTCTTCTTCTTCGCCTTCTTCTTCTTCCGATGTTGACACGTCGCTCTCTCTGGCCGGAATGCCAGAGCCGCGCTGTGCTGGGACTTATATAGGGACAAGGGGACAGGGTCACATGCTCATGCTCATGCATCCTCCGGGACTATGACATCACAAGGGGGCGGGGTCACCATGTGACATGAGCATGTGACCCTGTCCCCTTGTCCCTATATAAGTCCCAGCACAGCGCGGCTCTGGCATTCCGGCCAGAGAGAGCGACGTGTCAACATCGGAAGAAGAAGAAGAAGGCGGAAAAGCGACGACAGCGGCAAGAACAGAGGAGACCCCGGAAGACCCCGGAAGACCCCTGAAGGCGGATCGAGACCCCCAGACGACGGCGGCGACGACGAAGAAGGTAGCCGGACTTCTCTGCTCTGTAAAAGAGCTAGGGCTCCCAGATTCCGATAAGCCCCCCGCCCGCAGACCCCGACAACCAACGGCCAGGGTTGTCGGGAAGAGGCCCTTGTCCTCATCAACATGGGGACAAGGTACTTTGGGGTGGGGGGGCCGCACGGCCCCCCTTTCCCCAGGGCACCCCCCATGTTGAGGGCACACGGCCTGGTACGGCTCAGGAGGGGGGGCGCTCGCTCGTCCCCACCCCTTTCCTGGCCTGCCGGGCTGCGTGCTCGGATAAGGGTCTGAGATGGATTTGGGGGGGGGCCACGCCGTTTTTCGGCGTGGGGAGTCCCTTTAAATCCATGCCAGGTGACGGAGCTAGCGCGCCGGCATTTACTGCCTACGCTAGCTACGTACCTGAAGTCACGTGCTAAATGAACGGACTTTCCGATGAGTGGCAAGTCCGTTCATTTCAAAAGTCCGGCGGACTAGCCTACTAACGGCGGGATTGTCCACCGGACTGCCAAGTCCAGCGGATAATTTTAAAACAAAACTTAAAACTTTAGTCCGCGGGATAATCCCTTCGTGTGTACGAGGCATCACAGTTACTCTTGTTGGGCACAGGAACGGGCCCTGCTGTTAAATATTATTTCAAAAATTTAATTACATGCCCCAGTAAAACAGGTGCAGAAAAATTGTGCCTTAGGTGTTGGTGGTGCCAGAACACTGTAACCCCTCACAGTTATTCTTGTTGGGTGCAGGAACATGCCCTGCTGTTAAATATTATTCCAAAAATTGTAATTACATGCCCATGTTAAACAGGGGAAGAAAATTGGGCCTTGGGTGTTGGTGGTGCCAGAACACTGTAACCCCTCACAGTTACTCTTGTTGGGTGCAGGCACTGGCCCTGCTGTTAAATATTATTTAAAAAATTGTATTTACATGCCCCAGTCAAACAGGTGCAGAAAAATTGGGCCTTAGGTGTTGGTGGTGCCAGAGCATCGTAACCCCTCACAGTTTCTCTTGTTGGGCGCAGGAACTGGCCCTGCTGTTAAATATTATTTTAAAAATTGTAATTACATGCCCCTGTTAAACAGGTGCTGAAAAATTGGGCCTTAGGTGTTGGTGGTGTCACTGTAACCTCTCACAGTTACTCTTGATGGGCGCAGGAACGGGCCCTGCTGTTAAATATTATTTAAAAAATTTTAATTACATAGCCCTGTTAAACAGGTGCAGAAAAATTGGGCCTTAGGTGTTGGTGGTTCCCTAAACCAAAAATATTGTTGGAAGCTAGCATCATCAAGATTCAGGCATAGTATAGGCAGCATAGGTAGTCTTCAAGGGATCCCAGATCCATAGTAAATTCAATCAGGTACATCAGCATGAGGTGCTTGATAGCTGCTGTTCCAGGACTGATTCATTTTTATAAATGTGAGCCTATCAACGGAGTCTGTGGACATGCGCACTCTTTGATCCATTACAAACCCTCCAGCAGCACTGAATGTGCGTTCAGAGCGCACGCTGGATGCAGGACAGGCCAGTAGCTCAATTGCATATTGAGCAAGTTCTGGCCAGTGTTCCATCCTCCAGACCCAGTAACCCAGTGGATACTCTGTTGGAAAGGTCTCCAAGTCTGCCCTTGCTCCTATATATTCCTGCACCATATAATGCAGACACTGGCGATGATCGCTGGAACCTATCAGACCTTGGCGCTGAGGACTGAAAAATAGTTTAAAGGCATCGGTCAGCCAGCCACCTTCTCCACCGCTCTTCCTCTGAACCAACAAAGTCTCAGAAACACATTGCTGAGCACAAGGAAATGGTAAACTTCCAGAGTCTGGAAAGGCGTTACACAAACTTTTCTTCAAGGCCTCCTGAAGATGTTTCATCCTCTGCTCCCTCTGCGAAGGCAGGATGAGTTCTACAACTTTACCCTTGTAACATGGATCAAGAAGGGTTGCCAGCCAGTAATGATCCCTCTCCTTGATACCACGAATCCTAGGGTCCTTTTGCAGGCTTTGTAGAATCAGAGAGGCCATGCAGCGTAAGTTTGCAGAGGCATTCGATTCTGAGTCCCCTGGGTCACTAAGGATGACATTATCAGGAACTACCTCCTCCCAGCCACGTAAAACTCCTTGGGTTTCTGGGGACTGAAAACCATTCCTTGAAGACTGCTGAGTGTTATCCTCTACATCCATGCTGGCACAATCCTCTTCCTCCTCTTCTTCCTTTGTGTTTGGTGGCATCGCAGGAATGCTATCTGCATAAAGGGGGCCTTAAGAGGAAAGGAAGTCCTCTTCCTCCCGCTGTTCTGCCACAAAACTTAAAACTTTAGTCCGCGGGATAATCCCTTCGTGTGTACGAGGCATCACAGTTACTCTTGTTGGGCACAGGAACGGGCCCTGCTGTTAAATATTATTTCAAAAATTTTAATTACATGCCCCAGTAAAACAGGTGCAGAAAAATTGTGCCTTAGGTGTTGGTGGTGCCAGAACACTGTAACCCCTCACAGTTATTCTTGTTGGGTGCAGGAACATGCCCTGCTGTTAAATATTATTCCAAAAATTGTAATTACATGCCCATGTTAAACAGGGGAAGAAAATTGGGCCTTGGGTGTTGGTGGTGCCAGAACACTGTAACCCCTCACAGTTACTCTTGTTGGGTGCAGGCACTGGCCCTGCTGTTAAATATTATTTAAAAAATTGTATTTACATGCCCCAGTCAAACAGGTGCAGAAAAATTGGGCCTTAGGTGTTGGTGGTGCCAGAGCATCGTAACCCCTCACAGTTTCTCTTGTTGGGCGCAGGAACTGGCCCTGCTGTTAAATATTATTTTAAAAATTGTAATTACATGCCCCTGTTAAACAGGTGCTGAAAAATTGGGCCTTAGGTGTTGGTGGTGTCACTGTAACCTCTCACAGTTACTCTTGATGGGCGCAGGAACGGGCCCTGCTGTTAAATATTATTTAAAAAATTTTAATTACATAGCCCTGTTAAACAGGTGCAGAAAAATTGGGCCTTAGGTGTTGGTGGTTCCCTAAACCAAAAATATTGTTGGAAGCTAGCATCATCAAGATTCAGGCATAGTATAGGCAGCATAGGTAGTCTTCAAGGGATCCCAGATCCATAGTAAATTCAATCAGGTACATCAGCATGAGGTGCTTGATAGCTGCTGTTCCAGGACTGATTAATTTTTATAAATGTGAGCCTATCAACGGAGTCTGTGGACAGGCGCACTCTTTGATCCATTACAAACCCTCCAGCAGCACTGAATGTGCGTTCAGAGCGCACGCTGGATGCAGGACAGGCCAGTAGCTCAATTGCATATTGAGCAAGTTCTGGCCAGTGTTCCATCCTCCAGACCCAGTAACCCAGTGGATACTCTGTTGGAAAGGTCTCCAAGTCTGCCCTTGCTCCTATATATTCCTGCACCATATAATGCAGACACTGGCGATGATCGCTGGAACCTATCAGACCTTGGCGCTGAGGACTGAAAAATAGTTTAAAGGCATCGGTCAGCCAGCCACCTTCTCCACCGCTCTTCCTCTGAACCAACAAAGTCTCAGAAACACATTGCTGAGCACAAGGAAATGGTAAACTTCCAGAGTCTGGAAAGGCGTTACACAAACTTTTCTTCAAGGCCTCCTGAAGATGTTTCATCCTCTGCTCCCTCTGCGAAGGCAGGATGAGTTCTACAACTTTACCCTTGTAACATGGATCAAGAAGGGTTGCCAGCCAGTAATGATCCCTCTCCTTGATACCACGAATCCTAGGGTCCTTTTGCAGGCTTTGTAGAATCAGAGAGGCCATGCAGCGTAAGTTTGCAGAGGCATTCGATTCTGAGTCCCCTGGGTCACTATGGATGACATTATCAGGAACTACCTCCTCCCAGCCACGTAAAACTCCTTGGGTTTCTGGGGACTGAAAACCATTCCTTGAAGACTGCTGAGTGTTATCCTCTACATCCATGCTGGCACAATCCTCTTCCTCCTCTTCTTCCTTTGTGTTTGGTGGCATCGCAGGAATGCTATCTGCATAAAGGGGGCCTTAAGAGGAAAGGAAGTCCTCTTCCTCCCGCTGTTCTGCCTCAAGTGCCCTGTCCATGATTCCACGAAGCGTGTGCTCCAGCAGGAAGACTAGAGGGACAGTGTCACTGATGCATGCATTGTCACTGCTCACCATCCTTGTGGCCTCCTCAAATGGTGACAGGACAGTGCATGCATCCTTGATCAGTGGCCAATGGTGTGGCAAAAAGAAGCCAAGCTCCCCTGACCCTGTCCTGGTGTCATACTCACACAGGTACTCATTGATGGCCCCCTACTGTGTGTGCAGCTGCTGCAGCATTGCCAATGTTGAGTTCCACCTGGTGGGCATGTCAAAAATGAGGTGGTTGGTGGGCAGGTTAAATTTCCTTTGAATGTCAGCCAGTCGAGCACTGGCATTGTATGACCGGCAGAAATTGCCCCAGACTTTTCTGGTCTGCCTCACGAGATCTTGTAAGCCTGGGTACCTGGTCAAGAAATGCTGCACTACCAAATTCAGGATGTGTGCCAAGCATGGAACATGGGTCAAGTGTTCCTGTCGTAGGGTGGAGAGAAGGTTGGTGCCATTGTCGCAACCATTCCTGGCTCAAGCTGCTGTGGCGTCAGCCACCTCTGAGCCTGCCTCTGCAGAGCTGACAGTATCTCTGCCCCAGTGTGGCTTCCATCCCCCAGGTAGACCAACTGAAGTACCGGATGGCATCTTTTAGCCTGACTGCTTGTGTAGCCACTGGAGCGCTTACGGAGCACTGCTGGTTCAGAGGACAATTCTGCTGAAGAGGCCATGCAGGAAAAAGAAGAGGAGGGAGGGGAGCATACAGATGTTGTGGCAGAATCACCACCAGATTTTGAGGCGTGGTGGCGGAACAATCTGTATCACTGAACCCTGTCCTGCATCCTTCCAAGCTGCCAGCAGAGTTACCCAGTTCCCATACCTGCTGGACCATGAGTCAGCAGTAATATGAACCTTGCTACTGACGGCCCTGTCCAACAAGGCCAAAACATTGCATTCCACATGAATGTAGAGAGCTGGAATAGCCTTACGTGAAAAAAAAATTTGTTTTGGAAGCTGACAAAAATTCACGTAAGACGGCAGAGTCTACCAGCTGCAAAGACAGCAGTTGCAGTGCTAGCAGTTTGGCCAAGCTAGCATTTAGATAGCTGGGGCAGAATATTTTCACGATTCAGCAACTGGGGTAGCAAAATTTGCCTTGATGAAATCAACTGGGGGTGTACTGCTAGCAGATTGGCTGCAAGTAATTGTGGCACCTATTGTTATACCTTCATTCCTCTCAGTGCAGGTCTTTGAGAGGACTGGAGGTATAGTAGGGTTTGAGATCTCAGATGAGGAGCAAGGAGAAGTCCGCCTTTTTCTATAAAGTGGGTCTTTCAGGTGGTGTTGCCAACAGACTGCAGGTCATCATATGTCTTGTCAAGCATGTGGTGCCCAAGCGGCTGCTGTTCTGGCTACGCTTGATCCGCTTCAGACATAGATTGCAATTTGCAAACAGCAACGGTGTGATCTACTGCACATATGTCGAAAAAAGCCCACACCAAGGAACTTTTGCAAGTCAGCGGGGAGTCAGCAGCGCCCTGCATCTGCGGAGCCTTAGGGATGCAATAGGGTGGCTACCCTCAAGCTGACCCCTGGAGGACATTCTGCCTCATTGGAGTTGTGCCTCCTCCTCCTCACTTTCCTCTTGTCTTCTCTCAGGCACCCAAGTACAGTCAATGACCTCATCATCGCCTCCCTCCTTGTCACTGGAGCAAACTTGGCAGTATGCTGCAGCTGAGGGAACATGACTGCCAGTTTCTTGTCCTTCTGTGGCACCCCCTCTCTCTAGGCTCACGTTACTCCCTTTCTCAACCTGGCAACAAACATCAGAGCCTTCAAATTGCTGCGCATTCTCCAGCAGCATGTAACCTACACTATGGTCGAATAATTCTGGTGACTCCTCCGTGCATGTTGGTGGGGCTTTGGAAGGAGTAACTGTAAATAAGTTACCGTTGGAATAGGCCGCTTTGGCAGCTGCATTGGAAGGCAAACTACTATGAGCTTGGGTAACAGAGGATGAGGAGTATGAGGACGGCTTTGTTATCCACTCCACCAACTCTTCTGCATGTTGTGGCTCAATAACACGGCCAGCAGCAGAAAAAAAGGACAAGTGTGACTGCCTGCAGATGATGTACCATGTCCATGACCACCATTGTCTCTGTAGACACAGAGGCTGATTGCCGTCTTTTAGTGGCCTGTGAGCGTCTACCTCTCCTTGGTGACCTTCCGGATATGATGGGGATTTTTAACACCGCACTACACTGTATTATATACTGTACACCAACTGCACTGTATTAGAAACTGTACACTGGCTGCACTGTATTGTATACTGTGTACACCACCTGAAGTGTATTTAGAAACTGTACGCACTGTATTATATACTGTGTACACCACCTGCACTGTATTAGAAACTGTTCAACAACTGCACTGTATTATATACTGTGTACACCCCCTCAAGGGGGTGCATGCGCAGTGGGTGCCCGGCTGTGAAGCCACAGCCGGGTGCCCACAGTAGCTCCTGTATCATGTCTGCAGTCTCTGACCATCTCTTATATAATGCCTGCAGTCTCTGACCATCCCTAGTATCATATCTGCAGTCTCGGACCATCTCTTGTATCATGTCTGCAGTCTCTGAACCTCTCCTGTAACATGTCTTCAGTCTCAGAAAATCTCCTGTATTATGTCCACAGTCTCTAATCATCTCTAGTATCATGCCTGCAGTCTGACCATCGTTTGTATCATGTTTGCATTCTTTAACCATCTCTAATATCATGTCTGCAGTCTCTGACCATCTCCTGTAATATATCCTCAGTCTCTTACCAGCTCTTTTATAATGACCAGTCTCAGAACATCTCCTGTGTTATGTCCATAGTCTCTGACCATCTCTTGTATCATGCCCATCGTCTTTGACGTTATCCTGTTGTGTGTCTGCTGTTTCTGAAGCTGAATATTCACTAAAATTTAATGTGCGACCCTTTGGTGATGTTGAAGGCCACACTTGATGAAAGTATCTACAAAGTTGACCACCACTGATATAGAGCATAATGACCCTTCTAAATGCATCCTCGATTTCTGATATCACATGACCAGGGGACACAAATGGAAGTGTTTTGCCATTTGCACTTGACAAATCGGTTGTGAAGGAGGATTTGACTGCAATAACAAAATATGATTTTAATGGACTTTGAACTGGTGGAGCTAGAGCTGAATCACAGTTGTGACCACTGCAACCCCATCTCCCACACTAATAAACGGGAAGTGTTTATTAGAGTTCTTCTTTAGAAATAAACTATTTAAAGCTTTTTTTATTTATGTATACAGGCATTTTATCAGTAAGTACCATAAAAGACAAACCTGAATTGCATCAGCCCCTGTACTGAACTAATAGCAGCTATTTTCTAAGTGTTTTAAGCCCCTGACCTCTTTTTATAGTTAAATCCAAATATGAAATCTGTTTCCAGTGTGTAATGTAAGCTAATTTAATTTAAGATACTGTAATCTTCTCCTTTGATCGTGCTTTTCTAAGTATCTATAAGTCATCTCCACTGTGATTTCACATAAATGCTTCTGAAACTTATCCTACAAAGTAAGCTAACGATTAGTTATAATTGCTAATCTATGGAGTTGCACTTTACAATTTACATTTTATTCAGCTCTAAAAGTATATGTGTGAAACTCTATTATAAGAAAAAAAAAGAAAAAGAAAAATCGCCTTATAAAAGTCTTAAAATACAAAGACAGAAATGTAATCCTCTCAAAACAGATTACATATTAATCTATTGCATGTTCTTTTTTAAAGCATGTTCCAGACAGGCGATTTTATTTTTAATTCATTATAGCTTTTTTCACATTAAACTTACCAATATACAGCCGATTGAAAAGCATATGAGCTGTTATGAAACATCACCACGCTTAGCCATCAGGTCAACATGACAAAAATGTACTGGGTGGAGCTTGGTGATGTCTCAATATTAGCTTGAGGGTAAGATGAGCAGAGTGAGTATGGCAAAATGAATGTCACCAAATTTCAACAAAAAGGAATTGCTCAATTTCCTTCACTGAGCCTGCTTGAAAAAAGTTTTCTTTTTATATATAGGGTGTACTTTTGGGGGTGTATTTAGGGTATTTTAGTATGTTTTGTGTTCCTTTTTCAAATTTTTTCTCATTATTTATGAACTGTTGGTTTAAGTTTTCTATTTGACTTTTTTTCTTTCTGCATCCAAAATTTAAAAAAAAGGATAATTAGGAGTCATGTTTTTGCACAAGAACTTGTCCAGGAAAGAAACCTCAATTACCCGCAGATAAAATTGAAAGCAGAACTAAGTTTGACAAAATTAAAAGTTAGAAGACTCTTCTGCCATAAAAATGTTTCCCCTACCTGCTAGCATTAGCTTAGTTTATACTCTTATCCCCCGTACACACGATCGGACTTTCCGACAACAAAACCGTGGATTTCATCCAAGACCGAGCTCTTCCATCTCATATTTGATTCCGAGAATGCATGGACTTTTGTGCGACGGACTTGTGTACACACGATCGGAAAGTCCAAACAAAAGTTTGTTGGCGGAAAATTTGAGAACCTGCTAGCCAACATTTGTTGGCAGAAAGTCCGACAACAAAAGTTCAATGGAGCATACACATGGTCGGACTTTCCGCCAACAAGCTCACATCCAACATTTGAAATAGGTGCCTCTGAGTAAAACTGTGTTTAATAGACAAAACGTATTAAAAGACTCACATTGTAGTATCTTTAAACAGGCACAGTGAAGTCCGTGCGTTTTCACTGATCTCTGCCTTAGCTGTCAGTAGTGATCTCTTCCTGTTGATCTGCGAGCCGCTGGTGGCCTGGCCTGCAGGTGTCTCTTGGCGATCAGGTGGTATTCAGAACAAGGTATGGAACGCAGCTGATGCATCACAGGAGAGGGCTGGAACGCAGCGTATGGCAGGATGGCGTCACAAACGTTACAGCGACGTGTTTCAGAGCGCATGCACTGGGGGGATGTTAGCAGTGCACACTCCTTTGTCAAGCTAACGAGAAAAGGCTGTGAACAGTCTTTTTATATAAAATATTGGAAATGGATTAGCAATACAATAAATCGTTTAGCCAACTATTGAGTTATACGGTTAGGAATATTTGTCTATTTTGTTTCTAAAGTGTTTACATATTATAAATTATTTTTGTATTGCTGATCCATTTTCAATGTTTTATATTATTGTTCTAAAAAATAACAACAAAACCAACACTCTTATACTGGTTATTGAGGGGAAAAGTGACTGGCTGTTGGACAATCTATTGGGGAAAAACCTGGGCAAAATTCCAGCGGCTCCTACGAGAGTCACGTTACATTTGGGAGCTTAACACAGGATATTGCAGCGGTTGCTATTGGTAACGGAATAAAATGGGAGAGACTGTCAGTATGATTCTGTGGATTGCAGTAAGGCAATCGGGAATGTCGGATTGCTGGGAGACAATCGGTATGGAGAAATGTCGTGTCACAGTGGGGAATGTCTGCTCAACTGCCAGTACAGGAGCATTTCAAAGAGGTGACAGTGAAAGAGTTAACTCAGGGAGCAAAAGCGACAGTGAGGTCTGCCTAGTGACAGGCACAACCAGCATTTGTGCTGCAAGGGAAAATGTTTGTTTTGCTGTAGAGTCTGTTGCCAGTGCAGAAGCATTTTCAGTCAGCAGTGAGGGAGTTAACTCGGGGCACTAGAGTGAGAGTGCTGGCGAAGCCTGTTGGGGGACAAGTGAACCTGTCATCAATGTGTGTCGCTGCAGATGCTTCCTGCTTAATAGTAGAGACTGCTAAGGCTGGAGTTCTTCTGAGTGATGGTAGTGAAGGAGTTAACTTTGGGTATGTGATAATAAGCACCGGAAGTCTCTGCCCAACAGGTGGAACAATCACCAGTGTGCCAGTCTATCAAGAGAAGTGGACAGGGTCGCCGCCCAGATTCGACCAATCTGAAAAGTGCAGCGTATCAGTTTCATCACTTCCAGGTGTAGTCGAGCGGAAGCCACGTGGAGAGAGCACCAAGATGGCCCACACAAGGGGGAGAGAACCGAGCGTAAGCACCAAAGTTGCTGTGGAAGGTGACAAGTACCCACATAGGCTGGTGGACTGCAGAGCAGGATTCTAACTGATACTGGAGTACAAGGAATACAGTCAGCAGCGGACAGACAGCAGCCCACTACCAAGGCGAAAGACCAGATGGTTGTAATGAGAATCTCAGAGACCTATAGGATCCGGAGGCCTTATTCCACAAGTTCCTCAAGTGAGGAGGGGCCAGGGGCATTTGATATGGGGAGATTTGAAAATATGTACCTGTCCATAGAGGAGGGGTTGGAGGACTGAGAGTCAGTGGCAGGAACCCAGTTGAACTGGGAAACTGATGTGAAGGTGGGCTCACAAGCTTCTGACCCAGACAATGCTAAAAGGGAGCATATTGCCCAGCTAAGGCAATGTGTTGCAGGACTTGGCCTCAGCAAAGAGTATGCAGAAAGGTCTGACCTATCCCCACCTTGCACTATGGCCCAAGCTTGGGCACAAGATGAGGTCTACAGCCACCTCATCAAAAGAGCCAAAAGTCACCTCATCAAGAGATCCAGATGAACTGCCAAGACTTTTCTATTTTCAGTGAATTGTGCAATGGTAGTTAGTCTTGGAATAAGTCTATGATTTCCCTTATGTTTCACAAGAAATCATGGAGGAAGTAGAGACCAAGTGGGTCACCTGGTGCGAGGACGAAGTATAGGACTTTATGTATGTGCCCAAGAAATACTGGAACCAGAACTACCCCTATCGGTGGCAGCGGTTTCAGGCCTTTAAAGAGGAACTCAAGTTTGGGGAGGTCCAGTGGCTTTTACAAGAGTAGTGCTACAATACATAGCAACTCCCCACATACAGCGGGTAAAATAAGTATTGAACATATAACCATTTATCTAGGTAAATATATTTCTAAAAGTGCTATTGGTATGAAATGTTCACATGACGTTTCAGCAAGACAATGATCCCAAACACAAAGCTAAGCAAAGTCTCAATTGGTTTCAAAGAAAGAAAATAAAGCTGCTAGAATGGCCCAGCCAATCACCTGACTTGAATCCAATAGAAAATCTATGGAAAGAACAAAAGATCAGAGTTAATAGAAGAGGCTCACAAAACCTTCAAGATTTGAAGACTGTTTGTGTGGAAGAATGGGCCAAAATCACACCTGAGCAATGCATGTGGCTAGTTTCTCCATACAGGAGGCTTCTTGATTCTTATCATTACCAACAAAAAATTTTGTACGAAGTAAATTTCGGTTAGCGTGTTTAATATGTTTTCCCTGTGTCATTCCATTTTATTACACATAACTTAATTTCTGAACTTATTTGTTTTGGTATCTTTGTATGTATGGATTGCATGGGTTGTTACTGACATATGGTGAACATTTTATGTCAATAGCACCTTTGGCGACGTCTTCAATACCTATTTTATTTGCCCCCTTGTTAAAACATACTATAACTGTGGTTGTCCACACCTGAGTTCAATTTCTCTAGCCACACCCAGGCCTGATTATTGCCACACCTGTTCACAATCAAGGCATCACTTAAATAGGAGCTGCTTGACACAGTAAGGTCCACCAGAAGATCCTTAAAAGCTACACATCATGCCGAGACCCAAAGAAATTCAGGAACAATTGAGAAAGAAAGTAATTGAGATCTATCAGTCTGGAAAGGGTTATAAAGCCATTTCCAAAGCTTTGGGAATCCAGCGAACCACAGTGAGAGCCATTATCCACAAATGGCGAAGACATGGAACAGTGGTGAACCTTCCCAGGAGTGGCCGGCCGCCCAAAATTACCCCAAGAGCGCAGCGACGACTCATCCAAGAGGTCACAAAAGACCCCACAACAACGTCCAAGGAACTGCAGGCCTCACTTGCCTCAGTTAAGGTCAGCGTTCATGCCTCCACCATCAGGAAAAGACTGGGCAAAAATGGCCTGCATGGCAGAGTTCCAAGGAGAAAACCACTGCTGAGCAAAAAGAACATCAAAGCTCGTCTCAATTTCTCCACAACACATCTTGATGATCCCCAAGACTTTTGGGACAACATTCTGTGGACCGATGAGACAAAAGTGGAACTCTTTGGAAGGTGTGTGTCCAAGTATATCTGGCGTAGAAGGAACACTGCATTTCAGAAAAAGAACATTATACCAACAGTAAAATATGGTGGTGGTAGTGTGATGGTCTGGGGCTGTTTTGCTGCTTCAGGACCTGGAAGACTTGCCGTGATAAAAGGAACTATGAATTCTGCTGTCTACCAAGAGATCCTGAAGGAGAATGTCCGACCATCTGTTCGTGTACTCAAGCTGAAACGAACTTGGGTTCTGCAGCAGGACAATGATCCTAAACACACCAGCAAGTCCACCACCGAATGGCTGAAGAAAAACAAAATGAAGACTTTGGAGTGGCCTAGCCAAAGTCCTGACCTGAATCCTTTTGAGATGAAGGGGGCAAACACTTTTTCACACCACTGTATTGCTTTTGTTCTTTCATTCTGTTATTTTTTGCTATTAATTATTTATAAATAAAAAATTTAGCTTGCAGTGTGTCTTACCTTAATTTTACAGCATGTGCAGCTGCATTTACACTCATAAAATAGAACAGAATGTGTGAAATCAGTAAAATGTTGGACTTCAAGTGACCCCTGACCCTCTGATTGTCTAAGCAAGGCTAACATCTATATATCTATACTAATAGATTGCTTTTATATAACAAATGAAAACTAAAGTGTATATATAGGTAAACGTTTTTTAGGATTTGCATAGAGTAGGGAAGTGTTAAGGTTGTCTTTTTATTTATTTGGTGAATGTACCCCAAAGGAGACATTTCCCTGCCTGTTTCAGAGACATAAGAATTAAGTGGAAGGAAAATACTCACCCACAGTTATCTCACTCGACTGTAATATTTTGAATTTCCAATCCAAATTATTAGAGACAATAGACGCGCTGCCCGAATCTCTAGAATATTGATGGGCAAGGTTCTTTCGGTCCTGGACCATTTTCCTTGGACAGTCGCTTCTTCAAGGACTGCTCCCCAACCTGACAGGCTGGCATCTGTTGTTACCACCTTCCAGGTAACTGGTACGAAGGATTTCCCCTTCTGCAGATTCTTGGATATCCTCCACCAACTGAGGCTCGGGCGTACCTTTGGTGACAGACACATTGGAAAATCTAGCGCTTGGACCTTCTTGTTCCAAGTAGAAATTATACTGTTTAGCAGCAGTCTTGAATGAAACTGAGCATAGGGAACCGCTTCGAATGAAGCCACCATTTTTCCCAACAACTAAGACACTGGCAAAAAAACTGAGGTAAGGGGAGGGGTTATATAGGGGGTTAAACTTCCTATCTAGGGTGTGCCAGTGTCCATCACCTAAAGGTGCCTATAAAACCCATACAGTAATTACTGTGGCTTTGTGTCTCGTGATGTACGATAAAGAAACGCTATTTTATTTTCTTCAGTTAATTAAAACATATATTAAAAAGGCCCAAAAGAACGACAATACACTACAGAATAGAATTCAAATAGAATCACACAGTTGGGTAAATATAAAAAGTGGAACTAAATTACAACATTAGTATCATCATTTAGCCTTTAGGCAGCTAAAGTATTTGGGGAAAGATCAACAAAAAATTCCTTGAACAGTGGAATCTAAACTGTTAAAATAAATTTAGACTAAATGGAATGACCTCTATCACCATCATCCTAATGTTTATTAAATTACTACTGTACTTTCTAAAGGAAAATATGGCAGTTGCATTGTTAACATGTTATGTAAAAGAAAGGGTTCCAGGGATGTAATTTTACTGCTTAGTAAGTCAGTGACCTAAAAAAACATGCAAACACAGACAAAAAATATTCAGACTTTTCAGATTTCATTGGCATAATGCTTGCTTCGGTTGTGCAACTCACTAGGTAATGATGTAAACACTAGGATGATACAGCTATAGAATGTGCACAATTCAACTATGCAGTTACAATTTTTATATCCTCACAAGTTTCTGTTAAAATGGAAGGTCATCCAGTGCCCAGGTCAAAGATGCCAAACTGCCCCTTTCCCCCCAATGTGCCAGCCTGATCATCTTCTGCAGCTGACATCACACCTGACTTAGAAACACTACACAGCTCCAGGTGCGCTAATCAATTTTTATGTGGACCCAGGAGTGCATACTAGAATCACATGACCTTTCTGCTGTGTGTTCTTCACTAATTGTAAAGAGTGTCCGAGTGCAGGGGTCAGGAGTGTGTTATGTAAAGAGTAAAGGGTTGAGGAGTGTTATGTGCAGCATGCAAGGGTCAAGAGTGTATAACATACGAGTGCAGGGACCAGGAGTAATATTAACATACAGCTCAGTAAACAGAGTGCAGAGGTCAGAAGTATATTCAGCCTATTAAACAGCATATGACTCCACATCATGCCATACCACTGTGCTGCTCCAAAACTCTGTTGCTATTCATTCTAGCTCTTGCTCCTGCTCCTGTTCCTGCCCCTGCCCTGTACACAGTACCCTCACTGCCTTGCTCCCGGCTCCTCCACTTTTCCCCTGCCTTGTGTGTATCTAATTTGTGTATATAGTTAGTTTGCCAAGTTGTTGGTTGGGCATTTTGTCATTTAGTTTTGATTTTCATGCATTCTCATGTTTTTTGCTGTTGGTATGTGGCTATTGTTCATTGTAAATACATTTCACGTTAAAAATATATACATATGGTCTGGTCCTGGTTTCTTGGTGTAGCTACATATATCTGGTCTCCCAGCTGCTGATTCCTGTTACTGCTACTCCCTTTCAGCAGCACAGGGTGCCTGGGGAGGGGTGTATCCCTGGGTTATGCCCAGGCCTAATGACTTATGAATATAAAGACTGCGCACACCTGCCCAAATAGCCTGCCGGTCTCTGGTAAGACCTGGACACAGGGTAGAGACTTATTTCCACCCAAATCTCTTTGAAGCCCCTGGATTCCAGACCCTAATCTGTGTATTTTAAAGCCTGGAGAAAACAGAAAAAAAACAGTGACTTCCAAAATCCCATTACTACAGTGGTAGGGGTTCACACTGTCAGAACACATACACTCAATCACATACATACACACTAACACCTATATACATATATCCTCTTCAAAAAACATGGATTTAGTGTACCTGACTGACCCAGGCATCTTCTTCACTTGGCTGGCTTTCACTTTCAGTTAAACCTCCAGTAACTTGGCTAATGTGAGATTATGTCGGCAGCACCCACTCTGCTGGGTGAAGGGCAAATTTAAAGCACAGAAAAGTAAGGATTTGGCATCATAAGGAAATGATTCCAGATGAATGCACTTTAAAAAATCCTTTTATTGAAGCACCATATGACAAGTGGTTGACAGATGGAGCAGGGGGCAAAGAGGTAGACGCGTATCGCGTAAATGTTAGTGCTTAGTCATTACCATTACAGGTAATGACTAAGTGGTAACATTTATGCGAAACGCATCTACCTCTTTGTCCCTTGGCTCCATCTGTCAACCACTTGTCATATGAAGCTTCAATAAGAGGATTTTTGGAAGTGCAACCGCCCAGAATCATTTCCTTATGATACACAGCATGCAAGTTGGGCTAGCACCTGACTAATGTGTGTTCGGATTAACTAGAGACCCACTCACCTGGAGCCGCTTTTTTTGTTTCAGTAAGGATCCGGATTCAAGAGGCAGAGCAGAGACAGCCATCACTTTGTTCCCTGACATCTGCCCATCAGTGGTGGCTGGTGCTCAATTTTCTTCGGGAAGGAAGGCCCGCGTTCCTCCCCAGTCAGCCACCCTCCTTCCCAGCCAGCCAAACCACCCCCCCGACACTCACTCTATCAATCGTCGATTCCCCCCTGTCACTCCATCGCTGCATCACTTGCCCATCACCCGCCAGCCCCGCACTTACCCCATCCAGTTCACGGCTTTGGCGGCTCCCCCCTGCTTCTCCTCCCGATTCCTGGCAGTTGCTTCTCCTCCCGGCCAATCAGGACTTAGGACACACGGCCAATCGGGTCTTAGGACTCCCAGACAGTAGGGTCTCAGGACCCCCTTCCTGATTGGCCGGGAGGAGTAACAGGTTGACATTAGCGAATATTAATTCTCTAATGTCACACAACTGGGTGGGCTCCGGGTGCAGTCCTCTGCGCCCCGAGTCCACCCTTTTTGAAGCCAATAAGAGCCTCAGGCTCTAATCATGTGCTTTGGAAAAAAAACGAATTGAAATCCATCAGTCCAGCGCCCCTGCCCTCTGCATGAGCAGCCCCCACTGCTGCCCATGGGGCAAGCTCCTGGTGATGTCATTACCCAAATATGGAAATGTCCATATTTGGAAAATGATGAGCTCACAGAAGAGGCAGACCTAATGGAGGAATAATCCCCACGGTCGCACCGTCTGTTAGGTTAACCTGATGGGGAACTGAAAGGCTAGTTTTCCATCAGGTCCATGGGCAGATTGAAAAGCCGCTATTGGACTGACTTTAACCGCTTCCCGACTGCCTCCTACACATTTCCGTCGGCAGAATGGCACGGCTGGGCAAAAGCACGTACAGGTACGTCCCCTTTAATTGCCCAGCCGTGGGTGGCGCGCCGCCGATGGCGCGCTCGGGACCCGGTCGGGAGCTCCATGACCACGGCAGCGGGACCAGAGGACCCGATCGCCGCTGGTGTCCCGTGATCGGGTCACAGAGCTGAAGAACGGGGAGAGGTCTGTGTAAACAAACCTCTCCCCGCGCATCCTACACTGCCTGTCACTGATCGGCTGTTCCCTGTCATCGGGAAAGCCGATCAGTGACATCAGACGTAAAGCCACGCCCCCTACTGTAAAAAAAACACACACATCACAGACCTAACCCCTACCCGCCCCCTAGTGGTTAACTCTTTCACTGCCAGTGTCATTTATACAGGAATCAATGCATTTAAATAGCATTGATTGCTGTATAAATGACAATGGTCCCAAAAATGTGTCAAAAATGTCCGATGTGTCTGCCATAATGTCGCAGTCACAATAAAAATTGCTGATCGCCGCCATTACTAGTAAAAAAAAATATTAATAAAAATGCTATAAAACTATCCCCTATTTTGTAAACGCTATAACTTTTGCGCAAACCAATCAATAATCGCTAATTGCGATTTTTTTACCATAAATATGTAGAAGAATACGTATCGGCCTAAACTGAGGAAAAAAAATGTTTTCTTATATATTTTTTGGGGATATTTATTATAGCAAAAAGTTAAAAATGTAGATTTTTTTTCAGAAATTGTCGCTATATTTTTGTTTATAGCGCAAAAAATAAAAACCGCAGAGGTGATCAAATACCACCAAAAGAAAACTCTATTTGTGGGAAAAGAAGGACGCCAATTTTGTTTGGGAGCCACGTTGCACGACCGCGCAATTGTCAGTTAAAGCGACGCAGTGCCGAATCGCAAAAAGGGGCCTGGTCCTTTGGCTGCAAATTGGTCCGGGGCTGAAGTGGTTAAATCAGAAGCAAGGTGGACTTGATGGGAAACTAGTTTCTCAGTTCCACATCAGACTCCACCCACCCCACTAAAAAATGCATCAGCCATGTGCCTGTTTGTGTGATGGGTGCAGTGGCTGAGGAGGGAGTGCGCTGAGGAGGGAGTGCACTAAGGAGGGAATGTCCAACCTCAGTTCCAGCTTCCCACAAATTAATTTTACATGTTTCTGACAGATACATGAATCTTGGTTAAGCAGCAACAGAATTCTAATAGGAAATTCTCCCCCCATTGTGTTTTTTTTTATGTGGAAAATTGAGAGCTACGCAGTTGATAATATTTATTGCCCCAGGCTGGGGGAACATGATAATATTTCTTGTGTCCCCTAAACTGCCTTTAACTTTCTGGGTGCTTTTTACTTACTGGAACATTCTAAATGTAAAAATAAACTTACAACTGGTGAACACATTATTTTAATCTTAAAATTCATAGTTTTTTCCACATTAGCTTCTTTTAACTCCTTCCAAACCTTGTCTTCTGCTTTTTCTTCTGATATTCTGTCATTTTTGTACTAATTTTGTAGTGTTAATAATTTTTTGTTTTTCGTTTTTTTGTTTTCATTTTATATGTTCTTTTTTGGAGGGGTTTTGCATTTAAAAATGTGCACAAAATTGAAGAATGTCTTTTTTTCATTTTAAAATAACTTTGTCATGCACTGTAATGTAATTTGTGTGTCATTGTAAATGGGACAAATTAGAGGACAAAATGTGTACTATCTACAGTGCCTTAGTTGTTTTTTAAACTAACATTGGTCAAATTAAGAAGGTCATTTTTATTTTATTTTTTACATTTTTTTGTCCATACTGTATATTGCATAGAAAGTAAATCATTTACTGTATATAAGACACTATTGTCAAAATAAACCCTTGTTTGTACTGAAAAACAATATACATTTTACATTATCTTAAGTAATGGGAAAACTATTGCCAAATCAATAGGTCCATAGCAATAATAGTTCATAAGGGAAATAGGCGTAAAACTTAAACTGATTAACTACTTTCTGCCTGCCCACCATCAAATGATGGAGGAGTGGTATGGCTCTTGTTCTTGGATGACATCATATGACGTCACCCCAGAACAACCACTCTTGTGCGCCCGCAGGTGCGTGCAGCGTGTTGATCTCAGCCACGCCGTGCTCCTAGGACGCAGCGCAACCCGATCTCCATAAACAGCCACCTCTGCCACTCTTTAACCATGTGATCGGCTGTGTGCAATCACAGCCGGTCACATGTAAATGCAGAAGTGCCATTTATTGGCTCTCCTCGCCTCACACTGACATAGTGTGTGGCGAGGAGTGCCGATCAGCAGCATCTCCTCTCAGGGGAGACCAGGACAGGTATTCAGGAACTGATCATCAGTGCCCTGATTACAGTTTTCACACAAATAGAGATTTCTTTTGGTGGTATTTATTTACTGCTGGGTTTTTTTATTTTTTGCTAAAAAAAATGAAAAATAAACCCGAAAAAAAAAACAGTTTTATAGTTTGTTTTAAAATTTTTAAAACAGGTAATTTTTCTCCTTCATTGATGTGCGCTGATCAAGCTGCTCTGATGGGCTCTGATGGGTACTGATAGGCTGCACTGATTGGCACTGATGAATGAATGAATGAATAATTTGTATAGCGCTACAATGCGAACCGAATCGTCTCAAGGCACTGTATTAGTGCTTTGTTGTCAAGCTTTTTAGAAGAGGTGGGTCTTGAGTTTTTTCCTGAAGGCCTGATGGTTTTCTTCCATGCGGATGTAGGTTGGTAGTGCATTCCATAGCCGTGGTCCTTGGACAGCGAGTCTTTGTTCCCCTTTTGATTTGTAGCGGGAATTGGGGATGAGGATGAGGTTTTGGTCGGACGATCGAAGACTGCGATTGGGTGTGTAGTGTTTTATTTTCTCGAGAAGGTATTGCGGAGCATCTCCATGGGTGCATTTGTGGGTGAGGCAGAGGGTTTTGACAACTACCCGATTTTTTACGGTTAGCCAATGTAGGCTTCTCAGGGAAGGGGAGATGGATTCCCACGGTTTTTTTCCTGATAGGCTGCACTGATGAGGCAACACTGATGGGCACTGAGAGGTGGCACTGAGAAGTGGCACTGATGAGTGGCACTGATTGTTGGCACTGAAGAGCCCTGATTGGTGGCACTGAAGGGCACTGATAGGTGGTACTGATAGGTGGCACTGATGGGCACTGGTAGGCACTGGTAGGTGACACTGATAGGCAGCACTGACCGGTGGCACTGATGGGCACTGATAGGTGGCACTGTGGGCAAAGGTAGGTGGCACTGTGGGCAAAGGTAGGTGGCACTGGTAGGCACTGGAAGGTGGGTACTGATAGGTGGCAATGGTGGGCACTGGCAGGTGGCACTGGTGGGCACAGACAAGGCAGCGACAGCTCTCTGTGTGAGGGGCAGATGTCCCTCTGACATAAGCCAGTGATTAGCCTTTTTTCCCCTCACGCTGTCAGCTATTACCGATCTTCTGTTTACATCACGTGATCAGCTGTCATTGGCTGACAGCTGATCACGTGGTAAGGGGCCGGGATCAACCCCTTACCCCGATCTGTTATCAGCCGAGTCTAATAGACTCAGTGATCACAGAGCACGCCACGCGCACCTCACGGCGACATGCTGACAGCGCACGCTCGGTAGGATGTCTATTGTTGTCCTCCCGGCAATTAAGGCCCACTCTGTAGCCATCATTTGGTTATAGCCCGGGCAGGAGGTGGTTAAGGTGCCATGCATAACCCCAGAAAAAGTGAATATACAACCTTAAAATTCAAAAAGTTTTATTCACATTATTATTCATTAAAAATATACCAATATAAACAAGTTAACAGACACAGAATCATAAACAACTATGTACATTTTCCTGAGTGAGGGATTACTACTGTAATGTAAGCATATAATAATCGTAACTGGCCAAATGGCCTCAACGCGTTTTTCCGTTAAGCTGCTTCATCTGGAGACCCTAATATTTCAAGCAATAGATCACAGTTAACGCATATCATGATATGTAAACAAACAACACCTCAGGGTATTATCACATGTTGGTTGCGTACTGACAAATAAATGACCATAAACTTGTTTATGTAGTGCTGCATCCGAACAGGAAACATCAAAAATTGCCCCAGACAAGTGGAGACACAATAGGGTATGGATGACTATATGGAGCCCTTGAGTGAGTGGCTTTTTACCCCCTAATAAATCATAAATACAAATCCTTATGCAAATGATGTAAAAAATTTGAAAATATATCCAAAGGGAATAGGGGTGAGAGAAAAATGCAAGCTATGAGAAAATCCGGAGGGGGCATTCTTCTTGTATACATGATAAGCTTTACAGGTGTGCTGTGGAAAAGTAACAGGTAATAATTATAAGTCCTGTAGGTTGGACCCCAAAAAGATCAGTCCCAAAAATACCCCACAAGCCAAGAGTTTAGAGAAAATTAAAAAAAATCTAGAAAATAATACCAAAATATGTTCCACCACAGCAAGTCCAAAACATATGACTCCCTGTATGATCAACAGAGAGGGGCCATAAAACCAAGCTTGTAATCCGCTGCTGTACCATTCACTGGTTCCTCAGCAAGAGAATGCCCAAACCAGATACCAGAGCCACTCAACCCCGGCATTGTTTGGCAGCCTCCTTAAATGCCCAAAAGATGGCCGCCACTCTAGGGCTCCTCCCTGTGCCTACCATGCCAGCTTCTATTGTTTTTATATATTTATATTTAATATACCTGTTCAATTAGAACTCTGCAAATACTCTATATAGTTATCTAATGGTGAACTTAACATTATTTGTGAGTGGAGGGGGATTGTCCATTTAAAATTACCTGTATTTATGTTAAAAAGAAGAAAGTGACTAGGTGGCTTAGTAAGGCACAACAAGGAAGAGTAGGCTTTATGCACCCAGCTATAACATATGCATGTTTTGCCATAATGATCAGGTATTTTAAAGCATGTAACTGTTTTTTTTTTAACTCACTTTTCTAAAACAACATTTGATATGACAAGTAACAATTGTTATGGCGTATTGAATTGAGCCTAGTTTTAATAAACTATCTTGATTTATCATTACACATTTATTTACTATCTATTTAAAAAACGTATGTTGTATGTGTTGTATTGTATATGTTATTAAAGCCTAACTCCAGCCATTTTTTTAGTCGTTGTGCTAATTGTGCTAATTCCTGACTTTTGTAATTCAAACAAGAAAAATTAAAATTTGCTTTTGAAATGTATTTTTGTTTTGAAATATAATCAGTAATACAGTCAACCTAATCATAGCCTGGTGTTTGTCTCACCTATGTCAGGTTTCAGAACTGGCTTGCACCTCATTTAAGACTTCCTCCTGCTGATCTTCAGAGCTACACTGGAAACCAGAGTGATGATGGGGAAAGCTGGAGACCTGTTGAGATTTATCGGCTATCTAGTAAAAGTCAACATGATCTGGCAGACAAAAGAATCTGCAGCTCCTTTACTAAGAAGAAATTGTGCAGTATAGAGATGATATTGAGGAAAACAAAGAGATTCCAAAAGTGGAAGACAGCAAAACGTCTCACCCCAGACTTAGTACAGGCAAGTGGGTATATAAGATAAAAGAATTAAATCCACTTTGTCTGCTCTAAATGCCTTTGAAAATCCAGTTATTACCTTGTACAAACCTGTGCGGATAGCAGAACTATGGGAGGGACCCAGTGGGCCCCCCACCAAGGTTGCCTGCAGAAAACTACAGGAGGGGGCATATACAAGACCAGTCGCCTTACACAATGAGAAAGAGCAGTGGGGACTGGTCTTCATTACAGGAAGTTCTTGCACAAAGAAAAAGTTTCACATTGGATTACTGCACAGATTTAGCAGAAATAGGTCTCTTTTACACCAGCGCACCAATTGGGTCCGCATGTCCGTTTTTCAGGGGGACCCGATCAGACCACCCATTGTTTTCTATGGGGTGGAGAATGTCAGTGGACATGTGTCCGCTGTCACCCGCCAGCATCTGATCTGATCTGGTTCCCTAAAAACAGACGGATGGGAATGCGTTCATCATCCGTCAGGAAGATCGGAGCGGATGACAATCGGATGGAAAGGGGCATGAAGTCCGTTTCCATCTGACCTCCCCATAGAGGATAGCGGGCTGCGTCCATGTCTGCTCTGCATAGCAGAGTGGACACAGACCTGTCATCTGCCTGCTCAGCGGGGATCAGCCGAGAGATCCCCCGCTGAGCAGGCGGATCCGCTCGGACTGATTCAGTAAAGGGGTCTTACACAGTGTATAACAAGATTTAAGTTAAAATATACATGAATATTGTAATCTACACAATATTTGCTTATCCTGGAGTTCAGGTTTAACAAACACAACACTATATCTCACTGGACTTTATAATCAAAAATGAAAGCAGAAAAAATTTTTAGAACTATTTTTTGTTGTAGACAGCAACCAGATGTTTCATTTCATGTATCAAGTGCAGAAATGGGGGAATAAAAAGGATAATTGTTTTGTTAAAAATAATGACTCTTCCCACACATAATACTTATCATAATTCCCTCTGTGACTTATACCATGTGCACACACATTTTTTTCCTATATATATATATCTATATATATATATATATATATATATATATATATAGATATAGATATAGATATAGATATAGATATAGATGTAGAGAGAGAGAGCATATGACATACAGAAACATTCACACCAGCCTCTGCCCTGGAGGAGCTAATCTCCCCCTCCGGTCCATTTATTCCCTGTCCTATCTTCTGCCCCATTTACTGCCCCCATTCTCTCTCCCTCTCCCCCCCCCCCTATTTTTTTGTGTATATGCTGTAAACCTGTATCCCCTCCACAGCGCCAATCTCTATGACCAATTACTGTGGGAGGAGTAAAATGCATTTAAGGGGGTAAGCTTTACTCCTGCTATGTTGGCTTTCGATAAGACATTTTAAAAGGTGACTTTATCATTGTGTAACCATCCTTTCCTATGACATGCATAAATAGGAATTTGGTTTAGAGCAGGAATCACATATATTTTTTTATTTTTTTTAAAAAGAGAATCAATAACAAGATATTTTCTAAAAAGTCTGTAGAAATAATTTTTACATTTATTGTACCTATTCTATGTCATTCAGATTCATAACGTTTAGAGTACTGTATGATAGCAGAAAATGAAGGTTGATATTTATAGATGAGTTTGTTTTAATATACAGTACATTGCCAAGATATCACCACAAACGCTGATGTGACCACAGATGTGAATTTAATATGGTAACAAATAAATAGTTAAAGTGTTTGTAAAGGCAGAAGGTATCTTATCTTAATGCATTCTATGCATTAAGATAAAAAAACTTTCTGTGTGTAGCAGCCTCCCCAACACCCACGAATTACCTACCTGAGCTCCTTCTCTCTCCAGCAATGTCAATGATCCTCTCAGCCATCCAGTACACTCCTCCTGATTGGCTGAGACAGAACAGCGACGCTATTGGCTCCTGTGGCTGTCAAAGTCAGTCAGCCAATCGGGGGAGAGAGGGGCGGGCCAGGTCGGGGCTCCGTGTCTGAATGGATACACAGAGCTCTGACTCAGCTTGGGTGACCCCTGTAGCAAGCTGCTTCTGGTAGTCAGAGGTTCCGGTTGCATGTCAAATTAGAAACTACTAGGGACTAAAGCACAGAGTAGATAGGCTGACTCTGACTACCAGCGCCACACTACAGTTTCTGCTTACGTGAGAAGCTGCATTGCAGGCTGATTGGACAAAGATTAGAGGATCTCCCCATCCCCACTGATCTTGTCGTCAGGTCTCTAACACGAAGACAGGCGGGTCTGTCTCTAGCAGTACTAAAACCTCTTTGTATCTGGCACCGTAGTTCTAGGTTATGTTTTATCTGATTCAAAAATAGTGGTTATTTTAGCGTTTGCTCAAGTAACAATGATTATATTGTGGTTGTGGTATGTTGGAACTCATTCTAACCCTGGCAAAAAGACATTGATTTAGACACTGTTAACGCTTTACTAATTGTACCTATGTAGCATTGTGTTGATTCTGGCTGGTGATATTATACTGATTCTGGATCAGGTAACATGATCCTGAGAACATATCAGTTGTTCTGGGTCTACCACAGTGTTCCTGTGTATAAACGTCACCTTTTTTTCTTCTGCTCAAATGTTGAAATAGAAAAAATGCATCTGACAGGGAATGATGCATGTTGTGTGCATTTTTCTGAATGCTTTCCTTATTTTGTTAATAATGTTAATAATAATCTTGTTTTGTTAATAATTCTGTTTTTGTGACCAATAGAATTTGCATTATGTTTGCACTATACACTCTGACTTCCTCCACCTTCTGGGACACTTATGAGGGGTACTATTGAATGAAAAGTGTCCATACCAAATAATTAGTATTGATGAGTAAAACTAAAATTGCATGAAAATCAAGACATTCTGGCAAAATTTACTATTTTCTCAAAATGCATTGGAGTTTGTAAAGTAAGGTATTTTGGTATTTTTTAATTGTATAATATGCTTTAAAGTTTTTTTTCGCTTTTGCAGTTACATTTGAGAAAACCACATGTTCGTTATATGTTCCTATTCACACAGGTTACCATTTTTTACAAATATTTTCTACCTTTTACATGCCTCTTAGGAGAAGGTGTCATGGCTGGCTACAAGAATTTTTCAAGAAATTCAAGTGATCTTCCCCGGTAGAAAGGCTGGGGACTGTCTGAATCCAGTTTCCATTAACATACAATGGAGTAGCCTAGCCTCTAAATGTGTAACCCTTTGTTAGGATAGATAGTGTGCAAATCGAGGTTTACATCTGATGAGATTATATCTGTTTCCATAGTACAGGCAGGGTTTATTATGGCAAACACAATTTACAGTTACAGGATTTTACAGTGCTAAAGTTTGCAGAAAAGAACATCTAAAAATATAAGCTGAAATGTTTTAAATATTTTTTAAAGCATGCTTTGTGAATGGGAATATACAACAAATGTAAAGTAGGTGTTATCACAAGTTGGCTACAAAAGCGGAAATATGCTTTAAATAGCCCCCAACAGGAGGACCTGGTCTTTAGACAGGCCAACAAGGGTGGAAGCATAGTGATCTAGGACTGTGAGGATTATCTTAAGGAGTCACAGAGACTTCTTTTGGATGATACCACCTATACTAAACTACTCAGGGACCCTGTCTCTGAATTCAAACGAGAGCTGATTACCTTCCTCCACCAAGCAGCAAGGGAAGGAATCCTGAAAAAGAGGGAACAGGCCTTTTTGTGCTGGAAACACTTTAGTACTCCCAATTTTTAGAATTTATCTAAGTACACAGAAACCTGACTACACCTCCTGGGCTTTCTATAGACAGCCTTACTAGTGGGCTGTCCAATTATGTTGATTTCTTTTTGCAACCCATAGTAACTACTTTACCAGCCTACTTTAAAGACACATGTCACATTCTCAAGATTTTGGAGGACTAAACATGATAAGCACAATATTTGGGTTTCCCTTGAGGTTTTGTCTTTGTACACATCCACACCTCATCCAATAGGTCTGCAAGCCCTTGAATATTTATTTTTTGCCAAACACAATAATTGAAACCATCATCAAGCCAGATTCATAGTGGAGGCAGAAGATTTTATTTTCAAACACAACTATTTCAGTTTCCTTGAGGACTTCTTCATACAGAAGGTTGGGACAGCTACAGGGGCAAGTTTTGCCCCAGTTATGCCAACATTTGTATGGGATACTGGACAAGTTCTCATATATGGGCCAAGATCCCCTTTGCTGAACACATCATCCCCTATGGCAGATACAAAGATGATGTTATTATCATCTGGCAAGGGTTGGAACTTCTTGGATGTTAATCTAATCCAGAAGGTTTCTAGGAGGATATGTTCCTAACCTAACCTAACATTCTGGAAAACATTTTACTTTTAAACATTTAAAAAATGTTTTTAAAGTTTTTGTTATCTTACTGGGTCCCATCTTTTGTAAGAAAAGTAACATGGCTTTGTTATTAAAATGTAAGCTAAACCTAAAAAACATTTACTTCAATCAATTCTCATGTCCACTATACATTTCAGCATATAGTATGTGTTGGTATAATATTTGTATTTTAACCACTTGACCACTGGGCACTTAAACACCCTTAATAACCAGACCAATTTTCAGCTTTCGGTGCTCTCACACTTTGAATGACAATTACTCATTCATACAACACTGTACCCATATGAAATTTTTGTCCTTTTTTTCACACAAATAGAGCTTTCTTTTGGTGGTATTTAATCACCTCTGGGTTTTTTATTTTTTGCGCTATAAAAGAAAAATGACTGAAAATTCAGTAAAAAAATGAAATGAAATTTAGCAAATTTGTAATTTTTCTTGATAAATTTTGGCCAAGATTTATACTGCTACATATCTTTGGTAAAAATAAGTACAAATTGGGGTATATTATTTGGTCTTTGTGAAAGTTATAGAGTCCACAAGCTATGGTGCCAATATCTGAAAATTGATCACACCTGAAGTACTGACGGCCTATCTCATTTCTTGAGACCCTAACATGCCATAAAAGTACAAATACCCCCCAAATGACCCCTTTTTGGAAAGAAGACATTCCAAGGTATTTGGAAAGAGGCATGGTGAGTTTTTTGAAGTTGTCATTTTTTTCCCACAATTCTTTGCAATATCAAGATTTTTTTTAATTTTTTTTTTTTTTTCACAAAATTGTCATATTAGCAGGTTATTTCTCACACACAGCATATGCATACCACAAATTACACCCCAAAACACATTCTGCTATTACTCCTGAGTACGGCGATACAACATGTGTGAGACTTTTACACAGTGTGGCCACATACAGAGGCCCAACATGCAGGGAGCGCCATCAGGTGTTCTGGAGCACCCAGGACAATTCTGACATTTCTCTCCTACATGTAAAAATCATCATTTATTTGCTAGAAAATTACATAGAACCCCAAAATATTATATATGTTTTTTTAGCAAAGACCCTAGAGAATACAATGGCGGTCGTTGCAACTTTTTATCTAGCACGGTACTTGCGCAGCAATTTTTCGAACGTGTTTTATTTGGGAAAAAAAATGTTTTGTGCTTTACAAAAAACAAAACTGTAAATTTAGCCCAATGTTTTTGCATAATGTGAAAGATGAAGCTACGCCGAGTAAATAGATACCCAACATGTCACGCTTCAAAATTGCACACACTCGTGAAATGGCGCCAAACTTCGCTACTTAAAAATCCCCATAGGCTTTAATTTTTTTTACTGGTTACATGTTTTGAGTTACAGAGGAGGTCTAGGACCAAAATTATTGTTCTCGCTCTAACGTTCGCAGCGATACCTCACATGTGTGGTTTGAACACCGTTTTCATATGTGGGCGGGACTTACGTATGCGTTCGCTTCTGCGTGCGAGCACACGGGACAGGGACGCTTTAAAAAAATATATATATATTTTATTGTTCATTTTACTTTATTTATTTTAGTTTGACCCTTTTCTTCCCCCCCAAAAAATTTTTGATCACTTTTATTCCTATTACAAGGAATGTAAACATCCCTTGTAATAGGAATATGGCATTACAGGTCCTCTTTACAGTTAGATATGGGGTCAATAAGACCCCACATCTCACCTCTAGGCTGGAAAGCCTGAAATAAAAAAAAAAAAAACGATCCTGGCTTTGATCGTAGCGAGTATCGCAGGGTATTGTTGGGTATTGCAGGGTATGGCAGAGTATCGCCGGGTATTGCAGAGTATCGCCGGGTATTGCAGAGTATCGCCGTGTATTGCAGAGTATCGCAGGGTATGGTAGAGTATCGCAGGGTATCGCCGGGTATTGCAGAGTATCGCAGGGTATGGTAGAGTATCGCAGAGTATCGCCGGGTATTGCAGAGTATCGCAGGGTATGGTAGAGTATCGCAGGGTATCGCCGGGTATCGCAGAGTATCGCAGGGTATTGCAGGGTATCGCAGGGTATTGCAGGGTATTGCAGGGTATCGCAGGGTATCGCAGGGTATGGCAGAGCATCGCAGGGTATTGCAGGGTATCGCAGGGTATGGCAGAGTATTGCAGGGTATGGCAGAGTATCGCAGGGTATGGCAGAGCATCGCAGGGTATGGCAGAGCATCGCAGGGTATGGCAGAGCATTGCAGGGTATGGCAGGGCATCGCAGGGTATGGCAGGGCATCGCAGGGTATGGCAGAGTATCGCAGGGTATGGCAGAGTATCGCAGGGTATTGCGGGGTATGGCAGAGTATTGCGGGGTATGGCAGAGTATTGCGGGGTATGGCAGAGTATTGCGGGGTATGGCAGAGTATTGGGGGGTATGGCACAGTATTGGGGGGTATGGCACAGTATAGGGGGGTATGGCACAGTATTGGGGGGGATGGCAGAGAATCCATCCATCCATCCATGCTCAGCCATCCCTCCATACCCTGCAATACCCAGCAATACACTGCAGGCTATTGCTGGGTATTGCAGGGTATGGAGGGATGGCTGAGCATGGATGGATGGATGGATCGGTGGTGGCAGAGCAGGCTGTGGGCACTACAGATCCCGCCCACAGCACTGCTGCCACCGATCCCTCCCCCTCTCCTCTCATACTGTACCGATCGGTACAGAGAGAGGAGGAGAGAGGAACCGGCGTCATCAAATGACGCCGGTTTGCTCACATGTGATCACTCCGTCATTTGACGGAGCGATCACGTGGTAAACGGCCGCGATGAGCGGCCGTTTACCGCGATCCATGATCCGCCGGGTCCTCCGGACCCGGCGATCATGGATGCTCTCGAGTGCGCGCACCAGGGGGCGCGCAAGAGCAGAATTCTGTGAGGCCGTTAATTAACGGCCTCCCAGAGTTAAGCAACCGCCCTGTAGCCGTTTTTCGGCTATGGGCCGGTTGTTAACTGGTTAAAGAAGCCCAAACACAAGTGTTGATCCTGTCAGCCTGCTGTATAATATCAAGCTTCCTCTACATAGCATCAGACCCAGGGTAGCATTAACAGACCTTTGCAGAAACATTTGTCATGTAAGCTGCTGACCCAATGGAGAATAACAGCTCCCTCATTATGTGATGTCAGCGGAAGCTGCCAAACCTCACAAGCAGTCTCCACACCCCATGTCTTGGATGCAAAATTTTTTTAATTATTCCTTATCCTTCTTTAGAAACAGGCAACAAATTAATAAGGCTCCATGCACACTGGATGTTAAAATAATGTTATCAAAACGCCGGTAGCCTTTGCAGTGAGTCTTTCAATGTTTTTTAATGTTTTTTCAATAGCGTTTATTAGCTTTTTTGCGTTTTTCTGCATTAGCGCTTTTTAGCTGTTTTTTTATGTCAATGGATCAAAACCGTTAAATAAACGCTGGTGAGCCACGTTTGAGCGTTTGGCATTTTTTGTGGTCAGAAAAACGATTCTTGAACGCGATTTTATGGCGGTCAGAAAACAGCCCATAAACTCCACTGCTGATAAAAGTTCAAAAGTGTCCATATGTGCATGGACACATAGGATAACATAGAGTGGAGTTTATGGGCTGTTAAAAAAACTTGCAAACTCGAAAAAACAGCCATTTATGAGCTTCAGTGTGCATCGGGCCTAAAACTTACAGTTAATAAGTATAAAAAAAAACTGAGAAGCGGTCATGTGACTGTTTTTAAAATGTGCATTATAATGTACAGTATATAGAACTTTTTTTCTTTGTTTACTTTAAATATCTTTATTTAAGGGCTTATGAGTTTTAAGGTTTACAAAAAAAACAGAAAAGTGTGCGGCTTTTAAGGTGCTTTGACTTCAACCTTGGGAAAAAATAATAAACATCCTTCAATAAAATAATATCTATTTTAAAGTATACTAAAATTCCCAAAAATAGTACATCAGTACTTCACACTGTTCAACTGTTTGGAGTACTGATGTATAGTACTCCTTTTAATAATTTTTTGGATTTCTGTATGCTTTGTACAATGAAACATAAATTATTTTAATGAATGATGTTTATTGTTTTTTTAAGGTTGAAGTCAAAGTACCCTAAAAAGTGTGTTTAAATATAAATATTTATTGTTATCAGGGATGTGGTGCTTAGGATACCAATTAATGATAAATCTTAATTAGTGAGGGTGACATACACTTTAATCCTTTGATCGCCATGTCAGCACTTTTAAAGCAAATTTCACCTATGCAGTCTGCAGTGTGAAAATGAGAGCTGAATTGACAATTTCACCAACATCACTCCACTCAACCCTGCTAATGTTTATACAAAGATGAGAAGTAATATTACAACAGGAACATCCTGCTACTGCTGTGGGTTTAACCATGCAGTCTTTAAAGAGTAACTCCACTTTTGTTGGGAAAAAAGATTTCCTTCTGGGTGATCATTGTACAATTTTACAAAAATGTCTTGCAGATTGCTATCTTTATCTACTCTGAGTAGAAGTAAAAGCAGTTTGTTTCACTATGCACTTTGGATATATTATTATTATTATTATACAGGATTTATATAGTACCAACGGTTTACGCAGTGCTTTACAATATAACAAGGGAGACAGTACAGTTACAATACAATAAAATACAAGAGGGTTAGGAGGACCCTGCTCATAAGAGCTTATAATCTAATAGATTATTCAGATTCTGAATAAGAGGGACTTGTTCATTATAATCACCTGATGTGCTCTTTGTGTTCTGATGAGAAAAGCTGCAGGGTTGGCATCCCTTTAGAACTATTTAGCCTTTGGGGAGTATCTCACCAGAACTAACATTTCTATTGCAGGGAGTGCCTAAAACATGACTTGAATCTTAGTGCAGCCTTCAGGAAAAAAAATCAATAGAGCCAATTACAAGCAGAAAACTACATTTCTTGGGGTGTTCTGTTCACCAACAATGTTGTCAATTTGCATTGCATTTTACAGAAAATTACAGCAGCTTCAGATTGCAAATGGAAGGCTTAGTTACAGTATGGCTTATGTAGCAATTGTACATGCTATATATTTTTATTTTATTTGTTATACTTTTTTTTTTTTTCAAGTGGAGTTACAGTTAAACCATGTTTTAGACATTAATCTTAATTCCCACTTGAATGTTGATGACCATTCATTATGAGACTTTACTCTATGTTACTTTGTGGACTTTTTCCTCTATGCATTATATTGAAGGGATTAAGTGTTATTATTGCATCATTTAGTCGTTACTATTTAGTTCTGCTCTGTTCTTATTTAACTAGTTAAAAAAACTGACTAAGGCACGGTTCTCCTGTGCGACCTGTGGGAAGGGCTGGTGCAAGGATTTTTGACACCCAAGGTGAAACCTCATCCCCCCCCCCATTGGCTCCACCCCTGACCCCAACCCTCTTTGCCTTTGTCAGAAACCATGAATCAGACTGAGACAGAAGTACAGTTAAATTACACTTGTTATATAATAATAAAAAATGGTAAACAGAGTAAATGTAGTCAAAACATAGCCAGAGTTCAGGAACCGGAATGGATAGTCAGACAAGCCAAAATGTCAGGGAGCCAGAGATCAGCGTAGTAGAACAGCAAGCAGGATCTGGAGCCAGAAGCAATGTCAGCCAAGCAAGTCTTTAACAGGAACACAGGAGAGCATCTCTAGAGATGTGACCAAGGTGAAGGCAAACATCATCTGGGCTGGCGGCTTAAGTAAGCAGGACTGACGAGTCACTGTGGAGATATAGGACCTGACAATTAGCTGACAGCTGAGTGGCCAGCTCAAAGAAGGAAGGGCTGAGCCCAGCCCTGCCCTTGTATACCCCACCTTTTTAATGCAGTGCCCATCAAATGCAGCCTCACCAGCGACCCATCAATGCAGCCTACCAGAGCCCATCAATGCAGCCTCACCAGCACCCATCAAATGCAGCCTACCAGTGCCCAAAAATGAATGTTTGCTTGCTTCCATTAATTTGTGAGTCGGGACACAGACACAGTCCTGCTGCCTGTTGATGCTGAGACTTATTTGCTTACTGTAGAGAGAAGAGAGTAGGAACACCAGTGGCCGGGCACCCTAGGCAGCAGTGCTCTAGTTTGCCTAGTGGTAGCACCTAGTGGTAGAACCGGCCCTGCCTGTGGGTTGCCCTACCAATGAGAAATGTGGAGAAAGTAGTCCCTGACCCTATTTGAAATTATACCACACTGAATTGCATGGTGCTGCGGCAGCCCCCGCAGATCTGCTCAAGTGCAGCGCATTTCTCTGCAGGTTGGGAATGGGTGCAATTCCACAAGTGTTTTTTTTTTTTTTTTTCCAGCAAAAACTTGAACCTAACCAGAAACACAAGTATTCTTCTTTGGAAGAATGCAAAAAAAAAAAAAAAAAAAAAGCATGTATAGTAATATAAATAAATTCACATAAAATTAAACATAAGTACTGGTATGTGTCTAATTCATTGATGGGGTACTAATAAGAGATTCAGTTGCAATATCACTTTAAGAAACCTTTTAAGCATCAACCATCAATCAACCATCTGCTCAGTATGTATATTAGATAGTTTTTGTCTGTTCTTGCTATTTTCAACAAATTTCTCAATTCACTTTTTGTAAATATTTTGATTGTTGGTATTTACATTGAATTTTCTTGAGAATCTTACAGTAATTGCAGCAGTAGCTAATGAGGACATGTGCAAAATGTAATTAACATAACTATAAGAGAAAGAGACTTGGCTTTATAACATTTTCAAGTTACATTTCGTGAAAAGGCAAGCTGTTTGCTTTTCAGCAATTAAGCGAAGATGTGTTTTATGTGATTTGAAAATGACTGAAGTATTTATTTATTTCAGAATGACACATTTGTTTAATAAAAGTCAACATGTGGCATCCGTAACGATTAACACAAGAGGAGCTATCAACAAAAGATGGCTGACAATCAATTTATTCATTAGTGCGGAACGTTGAGATGTCCCCTCCTGCATGTGGAAATCATTTGTGTTGATCTCTGCTTACTATATTAATCAGTTCTGTTGAGTGTTGCAGTTGTGAAAGCTACTACGAGGACTCCCTGTTTCCACTGACACTGCCAATGTGGATCATTTGCATGATTGCAGTAAAAAAGGCAGTAAACAGAAACAACTAGGCTTTCTATGTTCTTTGACACTGGCTAAAACTACTTGTATTTTATTTAAAAACTGTTAGCTTAAGGCCTCATGCAGGTGCTGAGGCTCATACAGCGTGAGCGGACCATTTTTTCGAGTGTCCGTGAGCGGACCATTTTTTCGAGTGTCTAGTCTCCATTTTTTTCCCATTTTGGATAGAGTAGAAAATAGTTAAAACCTTGGTGTGCTTTTTTTATTATTATTATTTTCACATCTGTTTCCCATTGTAGATATCCTTCCACCTCCTGCCCTGTAGAAGTGAGAGGAAATATCTCCAAAGTGAGGTAAATGCCCTCCTAGTTGTCATTGGAACAAGAGTACCCTTTGGAAGATTCCCCCTCTATTCCTGTTCTGAAGACAAAACAAAAGAAATCTTGAGACTTTATTTCCTTTTCAGTCCAAGTGACATTAGTCACTAGGGATTATAGAGAGAGTGGATCTCCATAGTAGAGACATATCCAGCATTGAACACCACACAGAGGTTCCAGGGATTATAGCCTATCACCGCTATATAATAAAAAAAGTTTTGGATTTAGATACACTTTATGGCTTGATTCACACCTAGGCATTTTTAGTTCTTTTTGCCGATTTGCTCTACAGAACGTGTTCCACAGGAAACCATGTTAAATGGGCTGAAGTGCAAATCAGAAAAAAGCAAAAAGCACTAAAAATGCATAGATGTAAATCAAGCCTTACCCTACGTTCACACCTATGCATTTTTTAGTGCGTTTTGCAGTTTTCAGAAACGCACTACAGTCCATTTAACATGGTTTCCTATGGTACTAGTTCACATCTATGCGTTGTGTGGCCAATGCATTTTTGGAAAGGGTCGGGGACATTTTTCCCATGATTTGCGGCTAATAGACTTCAATGGAGCTGTGGTGCATTTTTGATGTGATTTTTGATGTGTTTTGTGGTTCTAATTTTACCACTGTATATAGCTGGTTGCTAAGCAGGGGGCCGGGAAGCCGACCGATGCGTCCTAACAACCATTGAGTCATCAGCTGTCAGCGGGATTCCCCGCTGAAAGCTGAATGTAAAAAAAAAATGTTGCCGGCAAAAGAATTCACAAACAAAACGCTGTGGGATTCCCCTCCAGGTCCATACCAGGCCCTTATCTGAGCATGCCGCCCAGCAGGTCGGGAAAGGGAGGGGACGAGCGAGCACCCCCCCCTTCTGAACCATACCAGGCAGCATGCCCTCAACAAGGGGGGGCATACAAAGCACCTTGCCCCCATGTTGATGAGGACAAGGGCCTCTTCCCGAAAACCCTAGCCAGTGGTTGTTGGGGTCTGTGAGCGGGGGGCTTATCGGAATCGGCGGGAAGACGGCAGGAAGGAGAAGACGGCGGGAAGAGACGGCTAGGGAAGACAGAGCTATTAATAAAGGAATTGTCAAAAACTGTCTCTTGTATTTTTATTACATTTCACTGCTTTTTTTGGTGAATGGGTAGGGGTACGATGTACCTGATACCCATTCACATAGGGGGCAGGATCTGGGGCCCCCTTTCTTAAAGGGGGGCTTCTAGATTCCGATAAGCCCCCGCCAGCAGACCCCGACACCAATGCACACTGCCGGCAGCTCGCTTTTGTAAACAAGGCAGATTGCCATTCTGTCAATAAGGAAGGCATTGATCCTGTGTTCCTGCAAAGCAGGAATACTAATAATAATGTCACTGGTCCCCAAAAAGTGTCAAAAGTGTCAGTTAGTGTCCTAACTGTCCACCGCAATATTACAGTCCCGCTATAAGCCGCTGATCGCCGCCATTACTAGTAAAAGATAAATAAATAAATAAATAAATAAAAATATCCCATAGTTTGAAGACGCTATAACTTTGGTGCACACTAATAAATATACACTTATTGGGTTTTTTTTTTTTACCAAAAATATGTAGCAGAATACATGTTGGCCTAAACTGATGAAAGAAACATTTTTTTTTTTTCAATTTTTTTATTGGATATGTGTTATATCAGAAAGTAAAAAATATAGTTTTTTTTCAAAATTGTCTGTCTTTTTTTTGTTTATAGCGCAAACAATTAAAAAACGCAGAGGTGATCACATACCACCAAAGGAATGCTCTATTTGTAGGAAAGAAAGGATATACATTTTATTTGGGTTAAGTGTCACATGACTGTTCAATTGTAATTTAAAGAAACGTAGTGCCATATTGCAAAAAAAAATGGCCTGGTCGGGAAGGGGAGTAAATCATCCGGAGGTCAAGGGGTTAAAGAACCCTATGAGGACTGAAATAATAGAGCATGAACACTTAGGTAGCAGTGGACCCATTTGTTCACAAAATCTTAGTATGCGCTGCCTGACTATGACATGGTTTGTTCTGTCATTGCAAGGTATCTGAAATGCCATATAGTCATATAGAAATACCTGAGCAGAGAGGCTGTAGTAAGCTTGGTATTGCTCTCTCACACATGTCACAGCTCTCTATCAATCCTTGGTAGATAGTAGCTGTGAAATTTCTGTGTGAAATGCACTGTATTTACTTCTACCTTCCATTTAGCTTCCTTCATCTCTCCTTTCCTATTGGCTGGCATTACATATTTTACTATTTTTGTTTTAAATTAAAAAAAAGGTTGGTTCCAGTCAATCAGGAAAGGAAGGATTATATCACCATGTTCAGTCAGAATGTGTACAGTCTAACTTTACTTTTGGTTTTGGTTTACTTTCTGGATTTACATTGTTGCAGGGTGTTAACACATGTGTGTTGTACTTAGGAAATCTATTCATTTGAGTGGGCTACCTAACACACCAAAAAAGGTAGTGCGTGGTAATGTATTACCATGTATTGTGGTGTCTTGGCAAGATGAGTTAGGGGGACGTTAAGAATAAATGGCACTGCAGCTCACCAACACACACATTAACGCAACAATGTAAACCCAGCCTTAAAATGTGATTTACAGTTTTCACAGCTGCTATCTAGGGAGTTCCAGAGAGAAGGAGCAATCAACAGCATAAGACAGGGTCTACAAGGAAGGACTGTTAGATGGGATAGCAAGAGAATTGGCATGGTTTAATTAATTAAAGTGCAGCTATATCTCAAAAGTGAAGATTGACTGTCTTATAGGAAATATTTAATAATGTTAATTGGGATTTTTTCAGAGCTCACCAGACTGGAGTGTTCTTCTAAGGTTTTGCATAGATAATGTACAATCATCCCAGATTAATATACGGTAAAAAATTATTGGAGATTTGGGACTATCTATGGTACATACAAAAAAGAAAATAATTTCATAGAGGTATGATAAAATATCTTGTTTTATTAACATAAAAATAAAGAAAAAAGAAAAAAGTATACACTATTAGACTCTATGTACCTCAGAATGTGAATTATAGGGTTCAAAGGTGCTACATACATGATAATGTTAATTGGGGCTATATAGTGCCATGATAAATCCTGATGAGAAGTTTTTGTGTATCTGGCATGTGCAGAGTACCTAGGCACTCCTTTGCAGTAGAAACTCATCTAAGGCACACCCATTCATGATGCCTATATTCAAATTCAGAGTGACTTCCTAAGCACTTTTGTGTTATTTTGTGATTTCAATACTGTGGTTTATATTGTCTGGTGACCTGCTGGAAAGCATGCTGTACCAGGTGACATTCTGTGCAAGGACCTCTTTTTCTCCAACTATAATTATTTTGAGCATCTGTGCCTTCTTCACCTCTGTTGTTTTTTGATCACTCCTCCCAGTAGCGAACAGTTTAGCATTCATCAGTTAATTTGATTACCAGTCTTTAGAGTGGGACTGACATTAGGAAACAAAGCCTTGCTCTTTGGCTAAAGCCACACAGAATAACAGCAAAGAACAAGACATTGTAGGTCAGTCCTAGGAAAAAGTTCACCTCTAAGGCCGCGTACACACGATCGGACTTTCCGGCGGGATTGTCCGCTGGACTAGAGTCCGCCGGACATTCCGACCGTTTGTGGGGCTCCGGTGGACTTTTTCCTCCCAAAAGTTTGGCGGACCTAGTTTTAAGTTTTGACTTAAAATTGTCCGACGGACTCGGCAGTCCAGCGGACAATCTGATCGTGTGTACGCCGCATTAGGAACCTTTTGCCAGTACAGGTGACTGATCCGCGGCCCTCTGCTAGACTTTTTTTGGGAACAGCAAACAAAGTATAGCTCTTCTTTAAAGGTTCTCATATACAGACTCAGACCTGCAATCTGTAGTACAGTCTCCAGTAAGAAGACATGGACTGACTTTTAAGATAAAAGTTTTAGATGATCTAGTCTATAACTGTAACTTTTCCCCTGCCATAATCTGTGGGTTATAAAGGAAAGAGCAAGTCTGTGAATGCAAATAGAGGATTCCCCCTGGGACACTAAGCTTGTGCCCTCTGACAGGATGAGAAGTTAATCAACCCAGAATATCTGGGTATACATTAGCAGCTCCTTCACATTGAAAAGAACCAATTGGGGTGCTTTGGACTTTCTCATCTAGATTTTCATGGAAAGCTCTTACTGGAGCTGCACAAAGCATCTTAAATAGGGTGAAACTGATTCTAAATTGAATATTTGCTATGTTATAGGTAAGATTTATAAATTATTATTTTTTTCTATAAATTCTTTATATGCAGTAGGTAAAATTTGGAAGTGTTTCGTTTCTCCTTTTCCCCTCACTTCTTGTTCCAGGAAACACACAGCAAACAAGAGCAGACATCCCCAAAAAGTAGACATGCAACAAGTTACAACCCTTCCCCACCAGATCCAAAATGATTGAAAAGTTTTGGCTGGCATTCCAATTTAAGCTTTGTTACACAGTATAAAAAACACCAGAGGCCTTGAGGGCACTGAATCATAGTGGACACATATTAAATATTCAGACGTAATACTTAAAGTGGATGTAAACACAATTTTTTTTTTTTTATGTCATAATGTAGAGAATACGATTACCTCAATCAATTTATTATAGTAGGTTGCACACTTAAAGTGGATGTAAACCCAAAAAATTATTATTATTTTTTTGATGTCATAATGTAGAAATAAGATTTCCTTTCATTTGAGCCCAGTCTTGCCACACAGATTTACTCGAGGCCTGAGCAATCCTCTTTTATTGTTCAGTTACAGAAATCTTGACAAAGTCTTGAAAACTTTGTCAAAAACGTCCCCTTGCTGTAAGTGACAGGTGATTTACATATCTCATGCACTAGCCTGAGACAGGTTATCATCAGATCACTGGATGTTCTACTCTGCCCAGCTCTGACTGTCCCCTAAATCACTTGTCTGTCTATAGTCTGCTGACTGTTCACTGCATCCCATGATGACATCCAGTCAAAACACAGTAAAGCCGGGAGAGCTGGAGGGGAGGGGGATGTGAATTGTGAACTTTTTACACAGAATGTGCCTGTCTCAGGCTAGTGCATGATATGTAAATCATCTGTCACTCACAGCAAGGGGGCATTTTTGACAAAGTTTTCAAGACATTGTCAAGATTTCTCTAACTGAACAATAAAAGAGGATTACTCAGGCACCGAGTAAATCTGTGTGGCAAGACTGGGCTCAAATGAAAGGAAATCTTATTCTCTACATTATGACATCAAAAAAATAATAATAATTTTTTGGGTTTACATCCACTTTAAGTGTGCAACCTACTATAATAAATTGATTGAGGTAAAATGTAGATTTATGCATTTGTTCTTCCTGACAGTTTCAGATCCTGTTATGCGATAAGACTACAATGTTTGCAAGCAGCCCTGTGTCAGATTGTAAATGTGTATGTTTCTGTCTAGAGAAACTAGCTGGCATCCGGTGGAAGTGGTAAACCACTGTACTAAATATCTCTGAGTGTGGCATACAGGTTGTTTTCCAGGAACAACATACAATTTCTGTGTGTAGGAAACACAAACTACTACATTTCAAAATGCATATTTTACTTATCTTGCACTGGGAAAAACCTAAAATGCTAAAGTCATTGACAATAAAAAAGAGGCAAAGTGACCTTTGTGTTACAAGCTTTGGCACAAAAACAAACAAGATTAATAGTTACAGTATATCTATAGCCATTTTTTTAATTTAAGTTTTGATTTACAGTAGGGAATGTTTAAAACACCTATCAGTTCTGCATACACTTTATTGTGAATTAAGCAATAGGGCTTAAAGACAATGTCTGAGAGTGCTGACAGGAGTGCTCTGGCGGGGGGCCACCCCCCTGTCAGAACACGATAGAATAGCAAAGGGAGATCACTGTACTATTGTCAGATATTTAGTACAGGGGCTCCTCCTGAGCTGTCAGTTTTTACAACTACTAGTGTGTACTAGGCTTTAGACTAGGTTCACACTATATGTGCATGCAGGACTGCATGTAATTGCATGCTTTCCCAGACCCAATCAAAAATGCGCTGCTGTTAGCTGAGGCGCTAGGGTGCTTATAATTCTTAACTTTTCCTATACTGTGAACCACATAGCACTATACAGTTTCCCTGTGGCTGTTATTTTGGAAAAGGTGCAAGGACCTTTTCCCTGCATTTGCAAATGCGATCACTGGCATAGATTAAACCTAGCCTAAAGACCCCTCATGATCTCTTGAAGCATAGTCATAATAAGGCAATTTTTGCATTTATTCCAAGTGTTTAACATTAACAGGGAAATTTTAGGTCATATGTCAGTGCTTAGAGAAAAAAATTTAATTTCAAGAGCGCTACTTGACATATAATGTTTAAAGCTTTACGCCAGTTTTACTTAATCTTTAGGACATCCATTCACACTCCCCTTGCATGCTGATAGTTAGTATTCCCTTGTGCCTGCATATTCTCAATTCACCAATAGTTGAAAAAGAAGCTGTAGGACGCACCCTGAGTACCGCCCAATTTCAAGGCTGAACAACTTCCAATAACAAAGAAGTTCTCTCCTAGACCAATGTCCTGATGATGGCCCACCTCCTACACCTATGGATTCCTACAATTTATTAATAATGCCTGGCTTGCATCATGTGTGGGTGCAGCTTTCATGTGGTCTTTACACATATAGCATGTTGTCTTTTATATATAAGTGTGGGCATTACCTTATGTGACTGAAAATACATTCTACCTTGGATTGACCACTTCTCTTAGCTGTAAGCCAGGTATATATATAGCCGCACTGCGATTACTGCTTGAAGAGATAATAAACAATTTCATCTGGGCCCCTTTTTGTATTCATGATTTTACTGAACTGATTCTCATTATTGTTGATGTACATATTTACAAATGTAACCTGGACTGTAGCTGACAAATGCTGCTTCTCCCTTTGTTGCTTTTGTGGTATGCTTCTGCAGTTATGACAGATTTAAACAGAAGATCACTCCAGCGCAGGGGTAGCCATCTTGGCTGGGTCTGATTTGATCCTGGAGTTAGTTGACTGATGGAACAGAGCAAGGGGGAGTAGGTCTGTAGGCTGAGGAGAAAGAGAGGAGAGTTGTCTGCAACTGTCTTGAAGCAAGCAGATGTGTGTGGGGGTAAGGCTGCTGCTGGTTGAATGGATCCCTGCTGTTGCTGACCACAATCGGGTGAGAACTCGCAGAAGCAAGAGACTTCTCCGTGGGAGGGTGTGAGATGTTATTTGGATACCTGGTGAGATCAGACTTTGCAGCCTTCCCACTGTTTGTGAGGAATGAAAAGAGGAAATGTCTCAGCAGGATTGAAAGAGAGACATCACAGCAATTCATATGCCCTCTTTGAAACCCAGAGGAGGGTGCCCTGAGTCTGGTAAGAGACTAACATTGTACAAGTTAATCTGTTGTCTGCTGGGAACTGTTGTTGTTTCTTCAAGGGCTCTACTTTGCCGGCCAACATTTTTCTTCTTCCCCCCCCCCAATCAATCACTGATCAGTGGGATAAACCTGTAAATATTGAAACAAGTTAGGACTGTCTTTTTAAACTGCTGCTAGGTAAATGCAGTTTAGTTCTATTAATTACTGATAGTCAGAATACTGCAGTTTAACCATAGCTCTCAGAATAATGTTATTGTGTTATTGGTTGTTTGTATAAGTACACTTGCTAATCCTCTCTTCTCTTAGGCTATGTTTGGCCTAATAAATTCTTTGAAATATCTCAAAGTGTGGTGGTAAGTGCTGGGTGAGTGAGGTGTGTCATCTTCAGGTGTACATAAAAATCGCAAAACAAATCAGCTCCGGAGGTAGCACTGCACTAATTACATGCTACTTTGTGCATTTGGAATATTTTCTACTTATATAAATAAAAGAATGTGATGACGTGAATAGACTTTCTTCTGGCCCCTGCCACACAACATGAGCTTGAGAATAAGAAATAAACAAAAGTGAGAATGAGAAGTTTTTGCTAAAAAAAATAAAAAAAAAAAACTTTTTATGGCGTAATGATGAGGGAGGGAAAAGGGATTGAGGGAATGCATTTTTGTCACTATATACGCTTCATCTCTAAAAGCCGATATTGCCACATATGAAGTTATCAGTATTAAGAAGTTAACCCTATGGAATTCTGGGCTTTGTTTAGGCAGATAAACCCAACGATATTGTATCATTTTAAATATTATACTTATGCCTGGTAGTACTATAATAGCCATTGCAAACTTTCAATTTAAGATAAAAAGTTCTGTATTAGTTGTAATAATCCTATAGCCTGATATTATTTCATCACTGTAAATGTGATAAAAAAAAAAAATGTTGTAGAGGGTAGTTAGCAATCTGTTGGGAACTTGAACAAAGAAGTATTCCCCCAATTTCCTGCAAATTCCTCCATAAACCCTCGGTGGGAGCAGAGAACTAGCATTGTTTTTCATCCATGTGAATAGAGTCTCATCAATTTCTATGATGAAGTTCAATCCTCCAAGTGTCTTTTCAGCCTTCCAACTTCCCACATCAGTTCCATGACGCATACTTGCATCATAAAATTCCTCCAGTCTATTGCAGTCATGTGACTCATCTTCAGTTGCTTTTCATACCACGCTATGAAAATTAACTTGCACCAACAAGAAATAAACCTCACCGCCATTAAAAGGGTATTCTACTTCTCTCCATTCAGTTGCCAACTCTTATTCTCACACTTGACCAGCAGCTCCTCGAGTTACACTTCCACACTGTATTGGTGTTGACAACACAACAATATTTGGGCCTCCAACTGTACAGGTTGTAGTTATGTGAGAAAAGGTGAGAGTGTTTCTTTAACACTTAAGGCGAGATTTCTCCTCACAGAAAGCTGAAGCTGATTCAGACATTAAAACCACACCGCTCCATCTCCTTACTGGCTCTAGGGGTGAAGGGTTTACCATTGCTCAGATTTCATACTACCTAATCAATAATATCGCTACTAAACTGAAAACATAAACATAATGTACCGTCATCCAATCTACTTGAGAACTGAGGCAGAGTGTTTGATGCAACATTGGACTCTTCATGGTACATGGTTTATGATACATTTCGTTGGAGGTGCAGTATACATGGGCAGGGCAAAGAGGGTGGAGTCAGGAATGGAGCCAAGAGGGGGGTGGCAAAATTAGTCAAAAATCCAGCCCTGTAAGTTTGACATGTTTGGTATTTTTAATATCAGACAATCCCTGGAAAACTTTAACTGTTGACTAGGAAGAAGCTGAAGAAAATGAAATCACATTTTTATTAAAAAGTCTAAAATATTCTAAGCACTTTGCTTTAGTTATGGCATGGTCAGACTCAAAGAGCTTTTAAAAATAGGACATTTTATTGAAAAAGGTGAAATACTGTGAATTTTTACACATTTCCAGTCAGTTTGTTAATGCTTACTTTGGAAGGAGAAAGTTCACACCTAACAGCACAAAACATGTGTAGCAATCAATTAGAGCACAGCTATTTCTGTTTGCAGAGAATCGCTTTTATTTATTGCAGAGCATTTGGAATATAATGCGGTTTTAAGATGTTAGCTGCTGTATAAATACCAGAAACCCATCAAAAATAGTTTACTGAATGTGAAAAAAAAAAATAATTTCACAATTGACTAATAAAATGAGTAAATGCAATGTGTAAAGATTATGTTCTGTATGTGTGGTAAAAAAGAGCAGCCTCTAATGTTTTTGTTTATCTAGTAGTAATTGGCCTGAATTGAATGGTGGAAGTAGCAGCCACAACAAATCTAAAAGGAAAGGAAAGTTTACTTTTTTTAAAAAAATAAAAATAAAGCTAAAACCCTCAACTTTGTAGAAATTGCACCTCACTGCATTGTCTTAAAAGTTAAATAAAATGTCAAAATACAGTGCATAAATTCCACATTCCCCGAACCCCCTCTAATTCCCATATACCCAGTTAGTCCCAAAAAAATCAAAATGTAGACTTCAGGTTTGAATTTGGTAGAAACTGGCCACCAATAGTGCAGCGAGTTTTTATTCATATAAAATGTATAAAAACAATGGTAATGCACTCACAAGGTAAAGGCAGCTGTCAAACAGCTGTTTCAAACTCCGCGCCAAGTGTAAAATTAATACTACTATAAAAAAGAAGAAAATCTCTAATATGCCAATATGTAAAGAAATATAACTCTATTGTAGTATAAACTAGAAAAACTAAAAAAATAATAGGTGAAAAAAGGTGCTCCCTTGGAAATCGTAGGATTTAAAGATTGTGGAAGTTGGTGCAATAGGGGCGCTATTTATAGCTTAATTAAATTTATGATCATGCAAGTGTCGATCATGTGCATAGATTAAACAAATAATATTAATACAATATCTTAGAATGCATAGATCACTCAGTTTAACACCAGGGTGCTTTGTGATAATTACCATATGTCAGTATCTCATATGACCAGTAACACTCTAATATAGTGAAAATCAAAATTACACTGCAGTGCGACTTTAAATAATCGCTCAAACGTGTGAACACACAGATTGCTCAATAGTGACACATCTAATAAATAAAATTAGTGACATATATAAAGTCCATTGGGGTAAGTGAACCCCTCCAAATAAAAATCGTGACAAAAATCCTCTGGTGGCAAGTAGTTTTCACTTTTTCCAAATAACTCTTGTCAGTGGTGTAAGACCCTTCACCATAAGAAATCCTCTGTCACCCAATAGTGAGTAATAAGCTGGCTGCTTACCAGATTAAAGTGGTGTTCCGGCCGAAATTATACTTTTTAAATAAAAATACCCCTATAATACACAAGCCTAATGTATTCTAGTAAAGTTAGTCTGTAAACTAAGGTCCGTTTTGTTAGTTTATAGCAGTAGTTTGTTATTTTATAAACTTACAGCAGGCCGTGGCCATCTTAAGTGTGGGCATCTGAAGCCAGACTGTATTTCTTCCTGGATCTCATCCTTGCAGATCTCGCACATGCTCAGTGCAGCACAAGCAGTGTAATAGGTTTCCGGTCAGGTTTCCATAGCAACGGCAGTGTCAGAGGAAGTTGCCGCCCCTTCCCAGGAGGCATTGCAAACAGGACATGATGCGATGGGCCGCGGCCAGGGAGGAGGAAGTGAAAAATGAATACAGCAGATATACAGTAGGTGCTGAGAAAAAAAATTAAAAAATATCCAATTCGTTTACAGTGCACACTTTGGTGAGGAATGCTGAAGAGTTGTAAAAGTGGGTGGAACTCCACTTTAAGTTGATTACTTTACCTAAAAACGCTTTACGCTTGTACAGGTAGTGCCTGTTCACATAGGTATACCAGGAGATGATGATACCAGGTCCTCTTCCTCCAAAGTAGGCTCAGGCCAGATATATAAATAGGAGCAACAACACAGCTACATAGCGTAATATTGCTTTTTATTTATAAAAAAAATGTTAAAAACATAGCCAATTGGCTACTTACATTTCTCAGTGCCCAACCCGGCACTGGGGCTGCTCGCTTTGGATTAAATGAATGATGGAGATTGTTTCAAACCGTCCCAGTGCCTCCGGCGTGCGCTCCAGCTATCGCCGCCGACAACCAGACAAACAGGAAACTGGGGATGATTGGATACAGAACGTGACCAGGTACCACCTCCGACGTACGTTTCGTTGATACGTCTTTTTTAGATTTTTTCTAATTTTTATCTGCAATTTCCCGATAGCCTCTAATGAGGCCTTTGCAAAAAATGGGATTTATAATTAACTCCATACTCTACATATATATCCTAATATTTTTTAGGGTATATAAAACAAAGTGTACGTAAGAATTATATAAGACCGTTTTAGAATATATAATATATTGAAGTCAAAGGATATAGGTGCAGGTGAGACAACTTGTGGAAGTTAATAATATTGCAAATAGTAAGCAGTAAAGACCAGGTTATAGCACAAGTAAAGACCAGGTTATAGTACAAGTTTTGTCCCAATATATAGGTGCAAGTGAGACATCTTGTGGAATTTAATAATATTGCAATTAGGAATTAGTAAAGACCAGGTTATAGTATTAGTAAAGACCGGGTTATAGTATAAATTTTGTCCCAACATTATAAGGAAAATAGATAATTAAATACCATGCCCATTAGATACATATATATTTTTTGCTCAAGTCTATTAATTGCAATTGTTTTTATTGTATATGTTTTTAAATGTAATAGCAGCAAATGTGAGCGGCTGGTCCGTTCTCGGGGCCCGGGCGGGACTGAGACTGCGCAATACCATAGTTTCTCATTGGCTGTTTAGATAATGACAGGCATTAGAAAACAGACTGACCACAGTGACCAGGTACGCCCCCCTGAAGACATGTCAACGAAACGTACGTTGGAGGCGGTACCTGGTCCCATTCTGTATCCAATCATCCCCAGTTTCCTGTTTGTCTGGTTGTCGGCGGCGATAGCTGGAACGCACGCCGGAGGCACAGGGACGGTTTGAAACAATCTCCATCATTCATTTAATCCAAAGCGAGCAGCCCCAGTGCCGGGTTGGGTACTGAGAAATGTAAGTAGCCAATTGGCTATGTTTTTAAAAAAAATTTATAAATAAAAAGCAAAATTACGCTATGTAGCTGTGTTTTTGCTCCTATTTATATATCTGGCCTGAGCCTACTTGGGAGGAAGAGCACCTGGTATCATCATCTCCTGGTATACCTATGTGAACAGGCACTACCTGTACAAGCGCAATTGATTACTTTTTAGGTAAAGTAATCAACTTAATCTGGTAAGCAGCCAGCTTATTACTCACTATTGGGTGACAGAGGATTTCTTATGGTGAAGGGTCTTACCCCACTGACAAGAGTTATTTGGAAAAAGTGAAAACTACTTGCCACCAGAGGATTTTTGTCACGATTTTTATTTGGAGGGGTTCACTTACCCCAATGGACTTTATATATGTCACTAATTTTATTTATTAGATGTGTCACTATTGAGCAATCTGTGTGTTCACACGTTCAAACCTATTGAGCGATTATTTAAAGTCGCACTGCAGTGTAATTTTGATTTTCACTATATTAGAGTGTTACTGGTCATATGAGATACTGACATATGGTAATTATCACAAAGCACGCTGGTGTTAAACTAAGTGATCTATGCATTCTAAGATATTGTATTAATATTATTTGTTTAATCTATGCACATGATCGACACTGGCATGATCACGCCCCTATTGCACCAACTTCCACAATGCACTCACAAGATTCAGTGTGAAACAGGCATAGAATTAGTTTAATGTGAAGCCATCAAGTAGTGGTAATAATCATGATTGAAGCCACTGGGATCATGGAGAGGCAGTAGATGCCAGTGTTGCCAGTGAAAAGATCTCGAGAAGCTGTCAGAGAGCCACCGTGGCGTGGGAACCTCAGAAGAACTGTCAATTGGAGCTGCCAAAAGCCTGGGTGCTAATAGCCAATTAGGAACCGTTTCAGAGGCAAAACCACACCTCCTTAAGTTGATGAAAGAGGCGTGGTTTTGCCTCTGAAACAGTTCCTGATTGGCTACTAGCGCCCAGGCTTTTGACAGCTTCCTCTGACAGATTTTCCGAGGCTCCCATGCGGGTCTCTGACAGCTTCTTTGGATCTTATCACCATTATCCATGATCCCAATGGCTCCAGTCGGTACTATTTTCACTACTAATGGTTGACATTGAGCTAATTCTTTGCATGTTTCACACTGAAGCTTGTGAGTGCATTACCATTGTTTTGTTATTTTTTACATACCATACACTATACAATTTTGATTACACAGATTCAGTTCTGATTTTTAGCAAGTGAAGCACTGATTTTTTGTTCTTTTTTTTTTTATATTTTAAAGTTGCACTCCTGTTTGTCAAAAAAGAAATATTCTTGTAATATTCTTGTAACAAAACTGTTTATTTATAAATACATTATGTATCAGAACGGCTAAATCTGTGTCTGTAGTGCATGCACAAAAAAATGAATACCATAAATAATAACATGTTATTAGATTTTTAATTTGGAAATTCTAGAGAAATGCTTAAATAATGCCATACAATTTAACTAAACCCATTAGATTTTTGTTGGCTAAAATGATTTCAGTCAACTAAAATGTACTGGGGATTTAAGTCGACTAAAATAGGACTAAAACTAAAACAATTCAGATGACTAAAATACGACTAAAACTAAAATACAATTTTAGTGAAAAGATAAAAATAAAAAAACTAAAGTGTATTATCAGTGAGACAATAGCCTAAAATTGTGTTCAGTGGCGAGACAATATGTAAAATGAGTTGGTCGAACATTGTCTGTTCGTGCTTAGTGGGATGTTTGTCTGCCGAGAGCCCTACAATGCACTGTGCACTGCACAGTACATTCTAGGGCCCTAATTGGATGACGCCTTGCACCAGACTGTTGGTCTGGTGCAAAGCTTTGCCAGTTAGGAAACAGAGCACTGTCAGAGCCCTGATTGGACAAAGTGCTGATGACTTTGTCCAATCACGGCTCAGTTCTCATAGTCCCACCCCACACTTTAGAAGGTTCCTTCCCACAGGAAGCGTTTGCAGTGTGTTGTTGGAGTGGAGATAGCTAGAGCAGGGCTTAGTTTGCTACTAGCGAGTTAGTGTGTTCACTTATTGCGACTGTGAGTGTAGAGTGTTAGTGTAGTGTTAGTATTGTGTCAGTATAGTGTGAGTATAGTGTCAGTGTAGTGTGTTAGTGTAGTGCAGTGTTTAACACAGCATTACATGACATCATGACATTTAGTGCATTATACAGTTTTAATGTTTTTTTGGGGGAGGGTTGTCTTTTTTGTCCCCTGCCTGCCCCCTTTTTTTTTAAATTGTCAGCCGCAGTTTTTCCTGACTGCAACGTTGGTGTTCCCCCTTTTTTATTTATTTTTACATTTCTGTCACAGTTACATAGTAGGTGAGGTTGAAAAATGATACACGTCCATCAAGTCCAACCTGTGTGTGTGCTTTTATGTCAGTATTACATTGTATATCCCTGTATGTTGTGGTCATTCAGGTGCCTATATAATAGTTTTTATTTTAATTATCGATGCTCCCTGCTGAAACCACTGGCTGGGGAAGAGAATTCCACATCCTTACTGCTCTTACAGTAAAGAACCCTCTATGCAGTTTAATGTTAAACCACTTCTCTTCTAATTTTAGTGAATGGCAGTGTGTCTTTTAAATTCACTTTTGTGTAAAAGTTTTATCCCTATTGTGGGGTCACCAATACGGTATTTGTACATTGAAATCATATCCCCTCTCAAGCGTCTCTTCTGCAGAGAGAATAAATAAGTTCAGTGCTCAGAACCTTTCCTCATACCTAATATCCTCCAGTCCCTTTGTTAGCTTTGTTGCCCTTCTCTGGACTCTCTCCAGTTCCAGCACATCCTTCCTGAGGACTGGTGCCCAGAGCTGGACGGCATACTCTAGGTGCAGCCGGACCAGAGTCTTGTAGAGTGGGAGAATTATCGTTTTATCTCTGGAGTTAATCCCCTTTTTAATGCATGCCAATATTCAGTTTGCTTTGCTTGCAGCAGCTTGGCATTGCATGCCACCGCTGAGTCTATCATCTACTAGGACCCCCAGGTCCTTTTCCATCCTTGATTCCCCCAGAGGTTCTCCCTCTAATGAGTAGATTGCATTCATATTTTTTGCCACCCAAATGCATTATTTTAAATTTTTCTACATTAAGCCTTATTTGCCAGGTAGTTGCCCACCACATTCATTTATTCAGATCTTCTTGTAAGGTTTACACATCCTGCAGAGGGATTATTGCCCTGCTTAGCTTTGTATCATCCGCAAATACTGAGATTGAGCTGTTTATCCCATTCTCCAAATCGTTTATGAACAAATTAAATAGGATTGGTCCCAGGATAGAACGCTGGGGGACCCCGCTTTCCACACTGGACCATTCCAAGCACTCCCCATTTATCACTACCCTCTGAACTCACCCTTGTAGCCAGTTTTAAATCCATGTACTCACCCTATGGTCCATGCCGACAGACCTAAGTTTGTACAATAAGCGTTTATGGGGAACTGTATCAAATGCCTTTGCAAAATCCAGATACACCACGTCTAACGGCCTTCCTTTATCTAGATGGCAGCTCACCTTTTCATAGGAGGTTAATAAATAATGATACAGTTTTTACTATTAAAATTTTGTATATAGTCACTTATCATCCCTTCCAAGAGCTTGCCTGCTATTGATGTTAGGTTAACTGGTCTGTAATTCCCAGGGATGTATCTTGGCACTTTTTTAAATATTGGTGCTACGTTGACTTTTCTCCAATCAGCTGGTACCATTCCAGTCAGTAGACTTCGTAAAAATTAGGAACAATGGTCTGGCAATTACTTGACTGAGTTCTTTAACCACATCAATACTGGGCACTTTCGCCCCCTTCCTTCCCAGACCAATTTTTAGCTTTCAGCGCTTTCACTGACAATTGCGCACAAATAGAGCTTTCTTTTGGTGGTATTTATGCAAGACTCAGTCTTTTTTTTTTGCAATATAAGCGAAAAAAGAGCAGAAATTTGGAAAAAATATATATTTTCTTTATTCGATTTTAAAAGAAATCCAATAAAATCTAATTTTGTCATAAATTTAAGCCAAAATGTATTCTGCTACATTGTTAAGTGTATAAAATTGTTTCATGTGATCACGGGCAAATGATCATGTACAGATGTGCGCAGGTGATCACGGATATATGTGTGCAAATGATCATTGGGACATGTGATTTTACTGTTATATATGTGGGGGACATGTGTTTTGGGAACACTACTATGTGGGGACATGTGTGGGGACATTTGTGGGGACATGTGTTTTGGGGACATTGTGTGTTTACTGTGAGTTTTACATGTGTGGTGTGTTGTGTGTTTACACTAGACTGGTGATCAGTGAGTAAAAAGCTGTAAAAAACATCTCATACTCACTGATCACCAGCCGGCTGCAGCAATCCGCTCTCCTCTCCTCAGCGACCACTTCCGTGTGAGGAGAGGAGAGCCATTCGCCTAGCAACCGGCTGTTTGTTTAAATCATATGACGGCAGTGATTGGACAAGGTCGTCATGTGATCAGGAGAGCCAATCACAGAGCCCTCCTGCCGATATAAGATGCGCCGTGTTCGTGTGACACAAGTGTATCGGGATCGCGCCACTACGCGGGAACGCGTTAAGCCCCATACACACGCGCGGATTATCCGAGGACCAGGTCCGTCAGACCATGTCCATCATACTTTGTCTGATGTTGGTTTTTTTGCGTACACACGGTCGGACAAAGTTGTCGGAAAATCCAATCATTCTGAACATGGTGACGTTTGTTGCCTACGACGGGACTACGTAGAGGCTAGTAGCCAATAGCTTTGGTCTTGTAATGTGATCTGAGCATGTCCGGTCGGAATTCGCTACACACGATCGGATTTGGTGTGATCGGACTTTGTTGTCAAAAAATCTATCCAGCAGGAGATAGGACTTTGTCCGTCAGACAATCTGATGGAAACTGTCCGATGGTGCCTACACACGGTCTGATTTTCCGACAACATTGTCAGATAGGACAGAATCCATCGGAAAATCCTACCGTGTGTATGGGGCTTTAGAGATCCCGCTCCTTCTGGAAACGTTCCTGAACGTCCACTCAGAAGGAGAGATAGCCCACCCGGCCGTTTATGTGCAGTGGCCAGGTGGGAAGTGGTTAAGGACTCTCGAGTCAGCATCAGTCCTCAATTTAAAGTGCACCAAAAACAACATCTTATTCAATAAAGTGCATCCAATCACACATTTTTCTGTTTCTATTAAATGGGTAATAAGTCCCCCCCCCCCATTATATCTGGGAGGCCAACAAGGAAAGGCAGATGTTCCCATGCCACTATGAGGGGGCCAGCAGCGTCTGTGTCCACAGGCAAAGGTGGTAGTGGTTCATCCTCAGGCAGGCTCTGTTTAGTGATGTTGCCAGTGCTATCACAGCATGCAGAGGAGGTGGTGGCTTCCTAAATCATACTCATCCTCTATGACCCAAGATGATACTAGTGTGCAGTCCATCGCAGCTGCCAGAATGACTTATTCTGCCTCCTTGCCCACAGCTACTCCTGTCATACCTCCAGCATCATGCATGGAGGGGTAAGCTGAATTATTTGAACATAGCATCTGCCACTTGCTTCTTGAGGATGCACAGACATTACATGATTCTGATGTTGGTTCTGAGGTAGAGGAATGGAGTAACATGAGCCTACAGAAAGGTGAGAACACTGATAAACAACAAATTGGCAGTCAGGTTCCCCCAGCCGCAGCATATTGCCAAGTTGGCTCCAGTGATGGTGAGGATGGAGAGGATGATGATGATGAGGTCACTGACGTGACTTGGGTACCGGATAGAGCAGAGAAGGAAAATGAGGGGAAGGCACAACTCCAACGAGGCAGGATGTCCTCCAGAGGCAGGCATCATGGAAGAGTAGAGAGCAGCCACCCTATTGCATCAGATTGTGGAGCTGTTATATAGCCTACTTCAAACAGCTCAGCTGTGTGGGTCTTTTTTAGCACATGTGCATCCGATCACACTGTTGCAATTTGCAATCTCTGCCGCAAGCAGATCAAGCGTGGCAAAATCATCAGCCATTTGGGTACCACATGCTTGACAAGAGATTTCACCTCCCACCAGAGCACCTGAAAGCCACACACACAAGGGACACAATTCTTCTCCTCACTCCTCATCTTTCATGTCTACCCTGCTATATCTCATGAACTCTCAGCAGCCTCCACTGACAGGGATGATGGTATAGCAAAGGGTGTCACAGGTTCTTGCAACACGTCTGCTAGCAGCACACCACCAGCTATAGAGTATAGCAGGCAAATTTCTCTGTCCCAGCTGCTGCATCGGAAAAAAAAATACACTCCCTGTCACCCATACGCCCAGCGTCTAAAATCCAGCTTGTCCAAATAAAGAAAGCTTGCAGGGAAAATCTATTTAAATGTAAATCATTTTTTTCTTTATAAATGTCAGTTTTGCTGCAGCCGGTTCTATTCACGGTACAGGAGCGCCACTTTACAGGCAGACTAAGGGGACCACCCAGACACTATATTTAAAGGAATTTTTCATTTTAATTCTTTCACTTTAAAGTTTTTTTTGCATTGGTACATGTCCCCAAGGCAGTACCCGGGCCCCCATACCATTTTTATGGGCAATAACTTGCATATACAGTGCCTTGAAAAAGTATTCATACCCCTCTGAAATTTTCCACATTGTGTCAGGTTACAACCAAAAAAACGAAAATTTCTTTTATTGTGATTTTATGTGATAGACCAACACAAAGTGGCACATAATTGTGAAGTGGAAAGAAAATGATAAATGGCTTTCAAAGTTACAAATAAATATCTGAAAAGTGCGGAGTGCATTTATATTTATTTTTATTTATGTATATTTATATACATATACAGGGCGATCTTAGAAGAAAACCTTTTAGAGTCTGCAAAAGTCTGCAAAAGACTTGAGACTGGGGCAGAGATTCACCTTCCAGCAGGACAACGACCCTAAACATGCAGCCAGAGCTACACTGGTTTAGATCAAAGCATATTCATGTGTTAGAATGGCCCAGTCAAAGTCCAGACCTAAATCCAATTAGAATCTGTGGTAAGACTTGAAAAAAAATATCACTCTCTAGATGTGCACAGCTGGTAGAGACATACCCAAAAAGACTTGAAAAGAGAGAGAGCAGCGCCGCTCTAAGAGTAGTGGATCTGATTACAGTGGGAACTGTATGTGAAAAGAAAAAGAAAGTATGTACTCACACTTTGTTTAAAAATATCAGGCACGTAGCGGTATCTTTATTTTGTCTGAAGTCCTCGGTCGTCCTCCGGTGTCATGGCTATGGTGGGGAAACGCGCGGTCCCTTGCGTCTCGTGGTTCCGAGGTGAGTGCGTCCCAGGATAGGCACGTCAGCAGGATTGATGACGTTGGTAGGCGTGGTTGGAAGCGCTCGCGTTCGGAGCATGCATGCTCCTTCATCAGGCGGTGTAAACAGCTGCAGCTTGTAGACACATATTTATAGTGGTTGAAGGGGGAAGGGGGAGTGTGGGAGGAAAAAATAAAAAATAAAAAAATGGGGGCGGTATCTATCTTTATACTTTAAAAAACTTAAAAAACTTTAAAATTGGCCAACGCTGATCATGTATTAGAGGTGTTGTGAGAAGTTTAAAAGGATCATTCATGTTTGGTAACATAATTTGTGCTGAGATGTTTTGACTGTTAAAAATGTGTGTAGCAAGAGCGGGGGGGGGGGGAGGGAAAGGTGATGTGGAAGCAATCATGAGGAGGGGAAGGGAATGTGAGTGTGGGCGGGACTGGGAGAGAGAGGGCTGATGGGGATTGTAGTTTGGTGGGTCAATATGTTATAGAATGACAGTAGTGTGGATGAGGTGAGGAATAAAAAATAAAAAGGAAGGATGGCGAAAGGGGTGAAAGATGATGGGTGGAAAATGGAGGATATATTATTTATATATAGGGGAGAGTTTGTAGTATGCATGAAATAATGCGGGCAATTGGAGTGTGCTGCAGAATGGAGATATAGATGTGATCAGAATGAGAAAGAATAGGAAGTGATTAAAATGCTGTATTAAAGAGCTGTATTAAAAAATCTATATAAAATCTGTGCAAGTAAAATTTATATGAAAGTTATATATAAAAAAAGGATGTTTTTAGATAACAAGGAGAAATTCCATGAAAGTGTACATATATATATATATATATATACACATGTAAAAAGACATGTATATATATATATATATATATATATATATACATATATACACAAACAGGTGCAATGGCTCCTAATTTCAGGAAATATATGTAGATGATGGGGGGAAAAAATTAAAGAGATGGAAATGGTGTGATGGAGAAGGGAAGTGACGCTTGCTCTGATGACTGTTGGTGACCGGTAAAAATAAGAAGGGGGGGGGACTTGGGAGGTTTTATGGTTTATATGAGATTTTTTGCAAGCATGTATATATATATATATATATATATATATATATAAACACACTCTACAAGGGCTGGTCCTTTGGAGTGGGGGAGGGGTGTTTCGAAAAAGGTGGTAGGGTATTTTTGTGCGGGGGGGGAATTTTTTGGGGGAGGGGGGAAAATAAAAAGGGAGATGGGGGACAACGAGTGGTGGCTAAAAAATGGAGGCTAAAAAATGGAGTGGATTTCGATCTCCTCGTTGAGTCCTCCTGGCTTGAGACTGTCCAGGATGTAGATCCAGAAGGTTTCCCTCTCGCATAGGCGTTTGAGGCGTTCCGTTCTAGGGAAAGTGTCAGGGATGGTTTCTATGGCCCAAACATGTAGGCCATTGGTGGAGCCTTGGTGGAATTCCGTAAAATGTCTTGGGATAGTCAGGTTCTTCTTGTCCTCGATCGATCGTCTGTGTTCGCCAAATCTTTTTCGTAGTGTTCGGGTAGTGCGGCCTATATAGAGTAGGTTACATGGGCAGGAGAGACAGTATACTACGAATTCCGTAGAGCAGTTGTAGAATTGGTCAAGTTTGTAAGTTTGTTCTTTTGTGGTAAAATGTTTCTGTTTGTGTTGAACAAATTTGCATGTAAGACAGTTGTATTTTCGGCATTGGTACATGCCTTTGACTTCTAAAAAAATCCAGACTCACAATTTGCTACTATGCAGACAAGCCTACCTGGTCCTGCCACCACAGATCCCACATCCACCCTAGACCTCTCTTTTTTAGTAAAAACCCCACAACCTGCACAAAAAAGAAAATTAGAAGAAGAGGCAGGCGAGGGGGGCGTAGAAGACAAAAAGAGAAAGGGCAAACTCCTCAAACGATAAAAATCTATAACCTATCTACACTAACCCTCAGTGCGCAAGACACCTCACTACTAAGCAAAGGCCTCAGCTTTACACCCTCAGCCACTCCCAATCCATTCACACTGTTCGTAGATTTGAACAAATTCATACGCAATCTGACTGTCAAAAGGTTTTTTAACATTAAAACCAATAAAAACCCCACTATTGAGGATACCACAGAAACAACACACCTCGACCTCACCCCAGATTTTGAATTAGACGCCTCAGGTCTAGCTCTTCTCGAGGAATTATACACTGGTGGTGGTGATGAAGAGACAGATATTTACTCATCATATCTAAATCAACATCTCCCCACCTCTCCACCAGTCCAACACACCACTTTCCGCCCAAAATCTATCTTTAACCCTACCCACGTTAAAGGCCCGTACCTCCTGTCTCCCCGGGGATGGAGGCGGACGTGAGGACGTAGGGCGATGATGCACCATAGAGGGAGGGGCTGGACCTAGGGAGTGACGGCCGGACGGAGAGGAGGAGGTGCACGCTGGGGGATGATCGGCGCGACACACGCGGATGAAGCCCAGCGCTCAGGAGGATTTAGGAGCCGGCTAGCTTAAGAGGGACGCCCGCTACCGACATCAGCAAGGAAGCAGCCGGACAGATGGGAGCGAGCCCCTGCTCCCGCTCCCCCCCCCAATAGCAGCCATCAGCTCCCCACCCCTCATCTGACTTACAGTAAAGCGCTGGATGAACCGAAAGTGAAACCATCTCACCACATCAGCACGAAGAAACGGCATGGAAGGGTAAGACCCCATGTTAAGGGGAAAAAAGCAAAACTAAAGGCTTCTCCTGGATGGGGTAAGTGAACAGTCACTATAAAAAATACTGGCGATGTGTATTTCAAGAGGATTGCCTAAATGTGGTTTGCAATAGACAACAGCAGCGACACAAGAAAGAAAGCAGATAGTATTGCCATATGGAAGAAAAAGGGGAAGGTGATCGGTAGATATAGCAGGAGAGAACGGAGGATTAAACCCCCCCCCCCCCCCCACAGGACAGTGATAGAAAACGGAACATTGGTTTGTAAGGGGGTTAAAAAGATCGAACCAAAATACATGCATCTGGACTACCCATCCCTGATAGTTCCCTAAATCCCCGGCTGAATATACAAGAAGAGGCGCAGAACCATATAAAGGACAGAAATAAGGGATAGAGGAGAGGGAGATATCTCTGTCTACCCTCCACCAGTGACCCCTCCCCCCCCCCCGTCCCAATTCAAGGACCTGAGGGTGCCTGCCTGTTGATCTTTTATCTTTATTGATGTTTCTGCCTCCCATGCTTTTCTTTTCCTGGTATATGCCTGTCCTTTTTTCCCTGTCCTCTTGCTGGAAATCGCTTCGTGTAAGTTGGTCTGGAAAGAAAGAGTATTAACTGGTCTGGAAAAGTGTATGTCTAAACAGGGGTCCTACGCCATTTGGGCCTATGCAGGCTTAAGGAGCAAACAGCTGGAAAGCGGCTTGGGGACTACATATGAGAACAGCGTTTAGACGCATACATCTGGTTCAACACAGTAGCATTGAGCAGGCCAAGTCGGCGGTCAGGGCAACTAGGACCCATATACGTTGGACTACTAAGACCTACGCGGTGGTTTCCCCCCTTTTTTTTTTTTTTTTTTTTGTGTTTCCTCTGGTTCCTCCCTCTACGCTATAAGACCCTGAAAGCATAGACAAGAGGAGGGCCCTAAATAAATAAAAAAAAAAAAAATTTAGTATGACTGGCAGAGCCACCAAAGGAACAGAACCTAAAACACCAAAAGAAAGAGCAAGTACAAGCACAATTAAACAATACTTGGTGCAGGGGCTGAGCCCCAAGAGTCCAGTCATGGAAAAACAATCAACGAAACAGGGAAAAAAGAAGGAGGTGAACAAAAAGAAGGAGGAAATTACTGAGGCTGGGGGAGGAAATATTAGCACTCAAAGTGAAACAGACAGTAGCAGGATGGAGGAACAGAGGGAGAATACCCAAGTGTTAACCAAGACAATTTTGGCAGAAATGCTGACGAAAATGGAAAAATCAATTAAAAACGAAATTGTGGCACTACGAACTGACTTAACCCATGTCTTAACCCGAGTAGAGGAAGTGGAACACAATACAGATAAACATACACACGAAATATCTGACCTTAAAGATCAGCTCAGAACGATTAAGATAAATCAAAGGAAGACTTTGTATAAATTGGAGGAACAGGAAAATCAAAGCAGAAGGCAGAATCTCAGAATACGATCACTCCTAGAAGAGAATGGGGAAGATCTTATAAAGATCGTAAAGGAAATATTTAACCCTCTACTAAACAAAACCCCAGATTGGGACTTGAAAATTGAAAGGATACATAGAGTCAGGAAACCACAACACATACCAACAGACGCCCCCAGAGATATTCTGGTTAGATTCCAGAACTACAGGGAAAAAACTGAGATATGGTCTAATTTGAGAGGAAAACCCCCCTTGCAATTCAAGGGAGTTGAGCTTCAAATCTTTATGGACCTGTCTCCGGAAACACTAGCTAGGAGACGGATGCTCAGACCACTGTTAAACCAAATGCGCATGGACAATGTAAAATACAGCTGGGGTTTCCCGGCGTGCTTGATAGGATATAGAGAAGGCAGATCGGCAAAGTTAAGATTTCCTGAAGATCTAACAGAGTTTTGTAAAAATCTAGATTTACAAGAAATAGAAATTCCAGAATGGTCAGAAAGGGAAGGTCTGAATTAAGAAGTGGGGAAGGGGAAGTGACAACTTTGAGAAGATTATGGTCTTTTGTTCCAAGGGGGAGACCAAGAATGGGGTAGATTTTGTAGTCCTTATAGATGCAGTTGGTTGTGCATATGGGGGGGTGGAGGGGGAAGGGTGAGGAGAGGGAGGGAAGAGGGTGAGAGGGCGAGATCTGGGTGGAAATCCTCTCTGACCGAGGGACCGTTCTGCCCCCCCCGGTAGGGGCGGGGGGGAGGGGTAGAATGGGGAAAGGGGTCTGAGCTTAACCTCTGAGAAGGAAGCCCAGAGGTGGAGAGGAATATTTCTGATCGGCCAATGGTCTGGAGGTCAATATTGACCATGAGAGAGGAAGAGGGGGGGAGATCGGGAGAGGGGAGAGGGGAGGGGGGGGGGGATTGGGGTGAAGGGGGTGGGGGTGGGGAGGGAGGGTGGTTTAAAAAAAGGGAAGTGCCGCTCCATAAGAAACAAAAACAAAAGAAAAGTCCCAGATTAGGTTTTTAACATATAATGTTTGAGGCCTGAATAACCCTGCTAAAAGACACAAAATATTAACAGAGCTTAAACACTACCAGACAGATATAGTGTTCCTCCAGGAAACCCACCTCTTTCAGGGAGCTAATATAAAACTATACTCCAAAAAATTCCCTACTTGGGTATATGCAGATTCAACTACCAGGAAAGCCAAAGGAGTTGCGATAGGTTTTTCCGAGGGAATCCAGTTCAGAGAAGAGGAGAGAATAGTGGACCCAGAAGGGCGGTTTCTCTTCCTACGGGGTCATATGAACGGAATACAAGTCACTTTAGCAAACATATATGCACCAAATAAAAATCAAGCAGAATATGTTAGGAAGATGATACGTATGCTTGCCAATTTCGGACAGGGGATGACAATACTGGCAGGGGACTTGAACCTATGTATGAATTCAGAGGAGGATAGTACGTCACGAGTGCGGGAGATGGGAGGGTTACCTCTAAATAAATTGAAGAAGATCCTCCACCAAAATCAATTGGTGGATGTGTGGCGAACCATGAACCCAAAAACACGAGACTATACCTTCTTCTCCCCCGTACACGCGACGTACACACGCATCGACTATTTTTTTGTGGATCATAATACGTTATCTAGGGTTACGGATGCCCATATAGAGATATCTACTTTATCAGACCATGCACCAGTTATGATGACAATAGAAGAAATTAGTATATCAAAACCCCGTTCGAACTGGCGATTAAATGAAGCTTTGCTCTCTGAAAAGCAAGATATTGAAAAAATACAGGAAGAACTAAGTTTGTTTTTTGAGAATAACGAATCAGTCGACATTTCAGACTCAATATTATGGGAAACACATAAGGCATATATTAGGGGTATCTTTATTGTGATGGGTTCAGGGAAAATAAAGGAAAAAACAAAAAAAATTAAAAAGATAACCGAAGATATATATAGCCTAGAGCAACTCCATAAGAAACCAGGGGGCCATCGGCAAGAGACATATCATAGCCTTATAATGAAAAGAGAAGAATTAAAAGACATATTGACCCAGGATACAAAAAACGTCTTTAAGGCGATTCAAATAGAGAAATATGTAGGAGGTAATAAAGTAGGAAAACACTTAGCTAAAACTTTGAAGAAGAAAAAAGTCAGGAACTATATTGAAAAAATCCGTAATAGACAGGGTGATTTAGTCTTTAAGTCCAACAAGATAGCAGAGGCCTTCCAGCACTATTATAAAACCCTGTATAATGTGAATAAAGAGAAGATGGACCCGGAAAAAAAAAAAAAATAATAAAATTAGACAATTTTTAAAGAACTCAGGACTCACCCAGATATCTATGGAAGACAAGTTAGACTTGGAATCACCTATCTTGGAAAGCGAGCTCCTTCAAGCGATGGCGGATACAAAAACAGGTAAAAGCCCGGGACCGGACGGTTTCCCGATCTTCTATCTTAAAAAATTTAGTAAAATCCTGGTGCCTAGAATGTGTAAATATTTTAATGGACTGGGAGTACAATACGGATTAAGTCGAGAAGCACAGAAAGCCTTAATAACCCTTATTCCCAAAGAAGGAAAAGATGATAGCTGCTGCTCAAGTTTTAGACCAATATCCCTCCTTAACTTCGACACCAAGCTCTATGCAAAAATCCTTGCAAATAGACTAAAAAAACTTATGAATGATTTGATCCATGTAGATCAGGTAGGCTTTGTGGCCTCTAGAGAGGGACGGGATAATGGAATTAGAACCCTATTACTGTTACAAAAATTAAAGACAGAGGGGCCCCCAGGTCTATTCCTGTCGATAGATGCCGAGAAGGCCTTCGACAGGGTAGACTGGGGGCTCATGATGGAAACGTTAAAACATATAGGCCTAGGCCCTAGGATGTTACAGAGAATTAGAGTTCTCTATGAAGAACCAACTGCAATAATAAAGATCAATGGAGACCATTCATCCCCCTTCTCTATGAGCAACGGGACGAGACAGGGATGTCCCCTGTCCCCGTTGCTGTTCGTTCTTTCATTGGAACCATTATTAGCCACTGTCAGACGAGACAATAACATAAAAGGAATTAAAATAGGTGAGACCGAACATAAAGTAGCAGCGTTCGCTGACGATTTATTATTCTATTTGACGGAACCTAAAACATCAATGCCAAAATTACTTGAGATCCTAAAAGCATATGGAGAAGTATCGAACTTTAAAATAAATATTAATAAGTCAGAAATTTTAAACATCAATATTGGGAAAAAAGAAGCCCTTTGGCTACAAAGGGAATTTCAGTTCCCATGGAAACAAAAGGGTCTAAAATATCTAGGGATTAAACTGGCAAACTCTATGGAAAAGTTATATAGTGAGAACTTCCTGCCGTTGTTGGAAGAAATAAGGAACGAAATCAAGAAGATTCAGTATAGGCCTCTATCTTGGATAGGCCGAATAAATTCGGTGAAAATGGTGATTCTTCCAAAAATTACATATAAATTTCAGATGATCCCTATCCCCCTTCCCGATTATTATTTCCAGACTTTAAATTCAATTATAAATAATTTCATATGGCAAAATAAGAAAACCAGGATAGCACGAGACATTTTAAAACAAAGTAAAGAAAAGGGGGGCCTGGGGGCCCCTGATATAAAAAAATACTATAATGCGGTAATACTTTCAAGAGCAGTAGAGTGGACACGGAAGGAAACTCAAAAACAATGGGTGCACATAGAAAACGACGTCAGCGAAATAAATTTAAGGGGGGCGATATGGTGCCCACCGAAACTTAGAGATTTAGGAGTAAAAATACAGAGGATCACTAGACACGTGTTTAAAATATGGGACTTAGTACACAAGCAACACGGGTGGAGCTATAATTCACTATTAATGCCACTAAAAAACAATGACTATTTCCCACCAGGTAAGAGAGAATGGGGGGGACACTGGATAGAAGAAAATACACAATTGGGTGAGATAATAGAGAAAGGAAAAATAAAGTCACTGGCAGAATTACAACAGAACATAGCACAAATTAATGTAAATGAATGGCGCTACCTCCAGCTGACGAACTTCGTGGGGAGCTTGCCACAACCTATTAGAACCAAAGATGATTATACTACATTGGAAAAAATATGTGAAACAAAAGGATTAAAAGGAAAAAAAAGAGACACATCCCACTTATATAAAATGCTCCTGGAAGAGGGTCGGCCGGAGGTACCCCCATTCCTCATAAAATGGGGAAATGAATTAGATTCACACGGATACAAACACAATATTAAAAAAATTTTGAAGTTGACACACAACTCAGCAACGGATAGTAGAACCGCAGAAATGAACTATAAATGTCTCGTAAGATGGTATATTACACCGAATAGAATGAACAAATTTCAGCCTGGGAGTCCACAAGAATGTTGGAGAGGGTGCGGGGAGCGAGGGAACATGGCCCATATTTGGTGGAAATGCCCAAAAATTAGGGAATATTGGAAAACGATTTTAGATCTAATAAAGGAAATTACAGGGATTAAAATAAAATATGACCCCTGGACATGTTTATTTCATAGTACACCAGACCCAATAAAAACATATAGAAAGACCTTAATCCCTCACATGTTAAATGCCGCTAAGGCAGTGATTCCCAGGAGGTGGCAACAAGTCCAAACGCCCTCGGACTTAGACTGGATAGGAAAGATGGAAGAGATATACCATCTGGAAAATCTTAGGTACAATGGGGATGAGGAGGGAGAGGAAGATATGATCAAATGGAAAAGGTGGCAAGACTTTAAACAAACCTGGAGATATGCGGAAATACTAATACAAGCAGGGTAAGAGTAGATACCTAAACATAGAAAGGTAAAAGTAGAGGACTAAAAAGGAGAGGCACAGGGGGGGGGGGGGGCGGGTGTTGAGGGGGTGGGAAGGGGAGGGAATACAGTTTGTTTTAAATTCAAGAAAGAGATTAAAGATAATTAAAACGAACATGAAGGTAGTGTAGAGGAATATGTTATATGTATGTTTTCTGTGTTTAATAAAAAGAAACCCTCCACAATGATGAACATAATACAAGAGACATGAATGAACTTCAATCTGAACATTTCTTTCTCTTGAAGTTGTCTGAAGTGGAAAAAAAAAAAAGAAAAAAAAAAAAAAAAAAGGCCCGTACCTACAGAGTTTCTACCAAGTGGTCTTCTCTGATATTAAACGTCTGTGCAAAGACACTCCGGCATTCACACACAATCATAACCTCACAGCATCAGAAAGGGCATGCCTCAAAGCCCTCACCCAAAACACAGATCTTGTCATAAAAACCGCTGACAAAGGGGGCGGAATTGTCCTGCAAAACAGAGACGCCTACATCAAAGAGGCTCATAGACTTCTATCAGACAGAAACACATACACCATACTACCCAGTGACCCTCTACCCAAATTTCTCATTGAAGCAGACTTACTAGTCAATAAAGCCACCAGCAATGGAATCATTACAAAAACTGAAGCTGCATTTTTGAAACGGGACAATTACAATACACCTTATTTTATCATCTCCCCAAAATTCACAAGAGCCTGACTGAGCCCCCTGGACTCCCCATAGTGTCTGCCATGGACAGCATCACTAATCCATTCTCCATGTATATTGATCATTTCCTGCAACCACTAGCCCAGAATCTGCCAGCATATATCCGTGATGGCATATATCTACTAAACACCTTAGAGAACTATCGTTGGGAACCTACGTACTTATGGCTCTCCCTCGACGTTTGCTCACTTTACACATCAATCCCACATAACATTGGACTTGAGGCGGTTGAGTACTTCCTCTCACAAAACCCTCACATCAACTCAAGACAGGCAGAATTCATTATAGAAACCACCAAATTCTGCCTGACCCACAATTACTTTCTATTTGAACAAAAATACTACCTGCAAACACAAGGCACAGCCATGGGGGCAAATTTTGCACCTAGCTACGCCAACCTGACCATGGGCCTTTGGGAACATCGCTCCATTTGGAACAATAACTCCTTTTCCAAACATATAGTTTACTTTGGCCGATACATTGATGACATCTTCATCATCTGGGACGGCTCCCGGCCTCAAGCAGACACCTTTGTCACTTATTGTAACGCCAACAACCTAGGCCTGTCTTTCACTTCCGTTTGTGATCCAGACACTTTAGCCTTCTTGGACCTAGAACTCAGTCATTCCAACAACCTTATTCACGCTAAAAACTACACCAAACCCACCGCAGGCAACTACTACCTCCATTTTCAAAGCTGCCATCATCCAAGATGGATTTCGAACATACCAAAAAGCCAATTCTGCCGCCTAAAACACAACTGCACCCGCCTAGAAGATTACACAGAACAAAGCACACTATTCATAAAGAAATTTTCAGAAAAAGGATACCCCAGCACCCTAGTCAATGATGCCTATAATCACTTTCTCAACGAAGTACCAAGAACAAACAAACCATCACCCATCACATCTTCCCGAGCGCCTAGATTCATCACTCAATTTCATACACAACACAGAAAAATGGAAAAAATCTTCCACAAACACTGGGGCATACTACGAGAAGACCCCCACCTCAAAGACAGTCTGGACGAAAAACCGAAAATTACATACAGAAGAGCACAAAACCTAAAAGGAAAAATAGCACCCAGTAAATTGAAGACACGAAAAACCAATTCAAATCGCACAACCACTTTTTTAGAAGTCAAAGGCATGTACCAATGCCGAAAATACAACTGTCTTACATGCAAATTTGTTCAACACAAACAGAAACATTTTACCACAAAAGAACAAACTTACAAACTTGACCAATTCTACAACTGCTCTACGGAATTGGTAGTATACTGTCTCTCCTGCCCATGTAACCTACTCTATGTAGGCCGCACTACCCGAACACTACGAAAAAGATTGGCGAACACAGACGATCGATCTAGGAAAAGAAGAACCTGACTATCCCAAGACATTTTACGGAATTCCACCAAGGCTCCACCAATGGCCTACATGTTTGGGCCATAGAAACCATCCCTGACACTTTCCCTAGAGCGGAACGCATCAAACGCCTATGCGAGAGGGAAACCTTCTGGATCTACACCCTGGACAGTCTCAAGCCAGGAGGACTCAACGAGGAGATCGAAATCCACTCCATTTTTTAGCCTCCATTTTTTAGCCACCACTCGTTGTCCCCCATCTCCCTTTTTATTTTCCCCCCTCCCCCAAAAAATTCCCCCCCCCGCACAAAAATACCCTACCACCTTTTTCGAAACACCCCTCCCCCACTCCAAAGGACCAGCCCTTGTAGAGTGTGTTTATATATATATATACATGCTTGCAAAAAATCTCATATAAACCATAAAACCTCCCAAGTCCCCCCCCCCCTTCTTATTTTTACCGGTCACCAACAGTCATCAGAGCAAGCATCACTTCCCTTCTCCATCACACCATTTCCATCTCTTTAATTTTTTCCCCCCATCATCTACATATATTTCCTGAAATTAGGAGCCATTGCACCTGTTTGTGTATATATATATATATATATATATATATATACATGTCTTTTTACATGTGTATATATATATATATATATATGTACACTTTCATGGAATTTCTCCTTGTTATCTAAAAACATCCTTTTTTTATATATAACTTTCATATAAATTTTACTTGCACAGATCTTATATAGATTTTTTAATACAGCTCTTTAATACAGCATTTTAATCACTTCCTATTCTTTCTCATTCTGATCACATCTATATCTCCATTCTGCAGCACACTCCAATTGCCCACAAAATGTCATGCATACTACAAACTCTCCCCTATATATAAATAATATATCCTCCATTTTCCACCCATCATCTTTCACCCCTTTCGCCATCCTTCCTTTTTATTTTTTATTCCTCACCTCATCCACACTACTGTCATTCTATAACATATTGACCCACCAAACTACAATCCCCATCAGCCCTCTCTCTCCCAGTCCCGCCCACACTCACATTCCCTTCCCCTCCTCATGATTGCTTCCACATCATCACCTTTCCCTCCCCCCCCCCCCCCCGCTCTTGCTACACACATTTTTAACAGTCAAAACATCTCAGCACAAATTATGTTACCAAACATGAATGATCCTTTTAAACTTCTCACAACACCTCTAATACATGATCAGCGTTGGCCAATGTTAAAGTTTTTAAAGTTTTTTAAAGTATAAAGATAGATACCGCCCCCATTTTTTTTTTCCTCCCACACTCCCCCTTCCCCCTTCACCCACTATAAATATGTGTCTACAAGCTGCAGCTGTTTACACCGCCTGATGAAGGAGCACGCATGCTCCGAACGCGAGCGCTTCCAACCACGCCTACCAACGTCATCAATCCTGCTGACGTGCCTATCCTGGGACGCACTCACCTCGGAACCACGAGACGCAAGGGACCGTGCGTTTCCCCACCATAGCCATGACACCGGAGGACGGCCGAGGACTTCAGACAAAATAAAGATACCGCTACGTGCCTGATATTTTTAAACAAAGTGTGAGTACATACTTTCTTTTTATTTTCACATACAGTTCCCACTGTAATCAGATCCACTACTCTTAGAGCGGCGCTGCTCTCTCTCTTTTCTCCTCTACACCAGAGTCTCTTCTGCTCTATGGAGCCGGCTGCCGCATCTTACAAGCACACACTGTTATTCCTGGACTGAGAAAAAAACTGTCCAAAAAACACATCACAGTGTTTCTCCCCTTCAGCCCCCACTCTCTCTCGCCCACCCTCAGTGTCACTCCATCTGTGACCCCCCATACTCGCTCATCACTAGCTGTCGTCGGCGCTCCATCCTCCCCCTCTCCACCCAAAAAGACTTGCAGCTGTAATTTCAGCAAAAGGTGGATCTACAAAGTATTGACTCAGGGGGGCTGAATACAAATGCACACCACACTTTTTAGATATTTATTTGTAAAGAACTTTGAAAACCATTTATCATATTCCTTCCACTTCACTATTATGTACCACTCTGTGTTGGTCTATAACAGGGGTCTCCAAACTGCGGCCAGATGTGGCCCTTTGCTACCCTGTATCTGGCCCTTGGTGCACTATTCCTCCCAGTGATATGAGGCACTATTCCTCCCACTGACACCAATAATGGAGCACTATTTCTTCCACCAATACCAATGATAGGATACTATTCCTTTTACTAATAAAAGGGCACTACTCCTCCTCCTATTGACCACCAACACTGAGGCCATATTTATTTTCACTGATGTCGGGCCTGGGACACTTTCTGCCCCTGCTGGGCACAATCTGGCCCGCCTAAAGTCTAAAGGACAATAAACTGGCCCTTTGAAAAGTTTGGAGACCCCTGGTCTATAACATAAAATCCCAATAAAATACATTAAAATTTTTGGTTGTAACATGACAAAATGTGGAAAATTTCAAGGTATGAATACTTTCTCAAGACACTGTAAGCCTTCAAAATGGGGACTTTTAATTTTTCAAGTTCGGGTCCCATAGACTTTAATAGGGTTTGCAGTTAAGGTCCGAACTTTTGCGATGTTCAAGAGTTCTGGCGTAAACCAAACCAGAGGTGTTTGGCCCCTCTCTATATGTAAGCAGCTTGGTTAGGCTGCAATATAAGAGCTAGAAAGAAGGTAGGTTTTATATTGAGTTAAATATTAGACTGTATTATTTGAGAGACAATAGCCACAAATAGTATACAGTGGCTGAACAGTATGTAAGCAGCTTGGTTTGGTAAGACCACATTGTATGAAGGATAGACAAGGCAAGTTTTATCTTATAATAAACATTAGTTATTTACATGAGTAAATCATTTTGAGACAATAGCCACAGATATTGTATAGCTGCTGGACAGTATGTAAGCAGTCTGAATAAGCAAAGGCAGGTTTTAATTTGAAATAAACATTAGAGTTTATTATATGAGAGAAAAGAGCTTCAGCAAACATTAGAAATTTAGCAGCTGAGGTCTAGCTGTACCAAAATAGGTCACAACATTTCAGGGAGCAACGCAGGATTTACCTAGTAGCATTTAATGTAGATTGTATTTTGTTGCATCAGTAACAGACGTTTGTTATTCATTGGTAACCCAACACTGGTTAATTTTTTAAAAAGTGAGTGGGTTCACATTGTCAGGTGAATAGTGGATTTGCCTTTCTGTAACAAAACCTGATGTAGTCAGTAATCATGTGGTTCAGGCACTGCCTATGAATGTTAATTACAGCTGGGCCGGTACAACATGGTATAAAGCCCTCTAAAAAACAGTGTTGAGGCAGAACCACCAATTCTCCTATTTTCAGGAATCAGAGCATCAGAGACACTTTGATCATTAAAGGAGATCCTGCTAATATCAGGAAAGATGTCCTTTTACATCACTGTCTCAGTGTCACATTTTCGTTTACCTTTGGGATGGTGGTAGTAGATCGGCTATTTTACATGTGCTGGAAGTAGCAAGCAAAATTTTGAGAGGAGGTGCAGGCTGTACACAGCAATGGCTATAAACTCATGTTTATTATTATTGTGAAAAATAAAAGAACATATGTTTATTTTATGAACACCAACTTTGAGGTGGCCAGTAAAGATGCCTTGATTGTTGGCAAAGGACTACACCATACCAACCACTTAAGCATGAAACATACATATGCACTGGTTTACTATTTCAAGGGAAGAATTATACCTGCAAATGTAATGGCCCGTACACACGGTCAGAAATTCCGACGGGAAAAGTCCGATCGGACTATGTTGTCGGAAAATCCGATCGTGTGTGGGCTCTAGCGGGCTTTTTCCGTTTCCGACGGAAAAAATTTGAGAGCAGGACCTAAAATTTTCCGACAACAAAGTCCGATCAGACTTTTTCGGATCGTGTGTATAGAATTCCGACGCACAAAGTGCCACACATGCTCAGAATAAATTTGGGGACAAAAGCTATTGGCTACTGGCCTCTACGTAGTCCCGTCATTCGGAACGATCAGATTTTCCGACAACTTTGTGCGACCACGTGTATGCAACACAAGTTTCGGACAAAATTTGTCGGACAAAATCTGACGGATTTTGTGGTCGGAATGTCCGACCGTGTGTACAGAGCATAAGTTTCCTCTGTCACAGTATAGATCTCACTGTATAGAACTGTCTGTAGATATCTTGAAAATGGACCCCTTCCCGCAATCAATATTTGAAAAAAACATCCTTGGCTGCAATTATTGTTAGGATACATCTCTAATAGCTTTGCTCATCTAGATCCTGCAGGTTTTGTCTATTCTGCTTGATGTCCTGCCAGGTTAGATGAAGATATTTGGTGAACAGTTATTCTTTCAGGTCTTGGTATATATTCCTAATTTGATTGGAGTGGGCTTTGATGAAACTATTTTACTTAATTCAGGCTCTTGTTTTTAAACCACTCCAGTGTTGGTTGTGCGTTTGTCATTGTCCTGACCACTTTCTTAGTGCTATGGCTAAAATTCAGTTTTGTCAGATCAGGCCAAACAACCTTTTTACACATTTGCCAGGTTCCACATACAATCTGGCAAACTACAAACGTGATATGATATGGCTTTCTTTTGTTCACATTTCCATAAAGCCCAACTTTGTGCAGTATCTGGGTTATAATTGTTTTTTTTTTCTGCACAATTTCTTTTGCTGGAGCTGTGGTTCTCGGCAGCTTCTTTAACTTCAGAGTTACCATTGGACTCCTGGCTGCTTTACTGACAAATCCCCTCTGACTTGATCATTAGAGCTGTGATTGTGCTACGTTCTTTACATTAATTAATAACTGGTTTAAAGGATATCTAAACTGAAGAGAATATACAAGCTGTACACTCACTACTTTACATTGTAGCAAAGGGGGTTATTTACAAAAGGCAAATCCACTTTGCACTACAAGTGCACTTGGAAGTGCAGTCACTGTAAATCCGAGGGGGACATGCAAGGAAAATTAAAAAAAACAGCATTTTAGCTTGCACATGATTGGATGATAAAATCAGCAGAGCTTCCCCTCATTTCAGATCTACCCCTCAGATTCACTTGCAGTGCACTTGTAGTGAAAAGTGGATTTACCTTTCGTAAATAACCCCCAAAGTGTAATTTCTTCAGTGTTGTCACATGAAATGATATAATAAAATATTTACAAAAATGTGAGGGTTGTACTCACAGATACTGTTTATACATACTATATATATATATATATGTATATATATATTTATATATATTTATATATATATATATATATATTTTTTTGGGGGGGGGGGTGGGGTTAAGATAACCTTAAATAATGCTCCAGGGAATGTTACAAGTTTCAGACATGCTAGTGCCATGATTCTGACTTATTTATAGCCTTTAACAAACTCTGGAGTCTTTTTAAACATCTTTATTTATTCTGAAATCTTGTGATATTTTAACACACGTTGACTCCATTCAACTACATATGTGAAGGCAACAACGTTTATTTATATGTTAAAACACAGAATTAGAATGCATATGCAGTTAAGACCTTTCAGGTTTTTTTAAATTTGCAAACCATTAGGAAAACATGCTTTTTAATCATATACAGTGGTGTGAAAAAGTGTTTGCCCCCTTCCTCATTTCCTGTTCCTTTGCATGTTTGTCACACTTAAGTGTTTCGGAACATCAAACCAATTTAAACAATAGTCAAGGACAACACAAGTAAACACAAAATGCAATTTGTAAATGAAGGTGTTTATTATTAAAGGTGAAAAAAAATCCAAACCATCATGGCCCTGTGTGAAAAAGTGATTGCCCCCCTTGTTAAAACATACTATAACTGTGGTTGTCCACACCTGAGTTCAATTTCTCTAGCCACACCCAGGCCTGATTATTGCCACACCTGTTCACAATCAAGGCATCACTTAAATAGGAGCTGCTTGACACAGTAAGGTCCACCAGAAGATCCTTAAAAGCTACACATCATGCCGAGACCCAAAGAAATTCAGGAACAATTGAGAAAGAAAGTAATTGAGATCTATCAGTCTGGAAAGGGTTATAAAGCCATTTCCAAAGCTTTGGGAATCCAGCGAACCACAGTGAGAGCCATTATCCACAAATGGCGAAGACATGGAACAGTGGTGAACCTTCCCAGGAGTGGCCGGCCGCCCAAAATTACCCCAAGAGCGCAGCGACGACTCATCCAAGAGGTCACAAAAGACCCCACAACAACGTCCAAGGAACTGCAGGCCTCACTTGGCTCAGTTAAGGTCAGCGTTCATGCCTCCACCATCAGGAAAAGACTGGGCAAAAATGGCCTGCATGGCAGAGTTCCAAGGAGAAAACCACTGCTGAGCAAAAAGAACATCAAAGCTCGTCTCAATTTCTCCACAACACATCTTGATGATCCCCAAGACTTTTGGGACAACATTCTGTGGACCGATGAGACAAAAGTGGAACTCTTTGGAAGGTGTGTGTCCAAGTATATCTGGCGTAGAAGGAACACTGCATTTCAGAAAAAGAACATTATACCAACAGTAAAATATGGTGGTGGTAGTGTGATGGTCTGGGGCTGTTTTGCTGCTTCAGGACCTGGAAGACTTGCCGTGATAAAAGGAACTATGAATTTTGCTGTCTACCAAGAGATCCTGAAGGAGAATGTCCGACCATCTGTTCGTGTACACAAGCTGAAACGAACTTGGGTTCTGCAGCAGGACAATGATCCTAAACACACCAGCAAGTCCACCACCGAATGGCTGAAGAAAAACAAAATGAAGACTTTGGAGTGGCCTAGCCAAAGTCCTGACCTGAATCCTATTGAGATGTTGTGGTATGACCTTAAAAAGGCCGTTCATGCTCGAAAACCCTCTAATGTAACTGAATTAGGACAATTCTGCAAAGATGAGTGGGCCAAAATTCCTCCAGGATGCTGTAAAAGCCTCATTGCACGTTATCGCAAACGCTTGGTTGCAGTTGTTGCTGCTAAGGGTGGCCCAACCAGTTATTAGGTTTAGGGGGCAATCACTTTTTCACACAGGGCCATGATGGTTTGGATTTTTTTTCACCTTTAATAATAAACACCTTCATTTACAAATTGCATTTTGTGTTTACTTGTGTTGTCCTTGACTATTGTTTAAATTGGTTTGATGTTCCGAAACACTTAAGTGTGACAAACATGCAAAGGAACAGGAAATGAGGAAGGGGGCAAACACTTTTTCACACCACTGTAGCCTATTTTGTTTCCAGGAAAACTCATGTAACATTACAAAATATTGGAAAGGGCAAGGGGATGGATACTTATACAAAGCCTGAAAGCTGTTTTGGTACATATTACCACTGTGAGAGCAAAATCTAAATATTTATTTTGTTAATTTTTATTTTTTAGGGTCTACCTGTGCAGTTTCTTCGCTGTCCCTCACAGCGCCTCTTAGATCGAATAATACGACGTTACACCGAAGGGTTTGATGCTTGCAGTGTGTACATGACACACCTAACTGACAAGGATAAAATGAGACTGCTTTACACACTTTCTGTGAATGCTCATCCCATTGTTTTACAGGTAATTATTAGATGATCTTTTCTTGGCAGAGTGGTATAAATGTATTGCTCATAGAAAAGTGGAAGTAGTTTTTGTAATATTAAACCCAATTCAGCCTTTTATTTTTCTTGGTTAGAGAATGAAAGCTGGCACCTAAATTCTATGGACAAAGGCCCAATTTTTCCTGTCTTTCATTTTCGTAAATGTTTCCATTTGACCAGGGGTAGGCCATCTTAAAGTGGGGGGAGATCTACCTGAACAACATGGGAGAAGTCCAAAATTACAGGGCACGGTGTCGCCTCCTCACACCTGATTGAAACCTCTAATTGCCATATTACCATGCCGCAATCACATGCATTACACAGCAATTATGGGTTTAAATCAGGTAGCGAGGAGGAAACATATTGCCTCCTCGCCACCTGTCAAACCTGTCAAACACACTCGGATCGCTTTTCACAAGAGCAGCAGTGCTTGATACACTTGTGAATTGGAAGACAGAAAAGTGCCTTTAGGTGTAATATTTATTTAGCAAGGAGTAACAGTAATGACAATTGAAAACTCACAAAATGGAGGGAATAAATTAGGCTCATCTGTGGAGATAAGTTTTCCGATGGAGTAGATGTGAACCACGCCAGTCCAAGTGTACACAGTGTACACAAGTGTACACAGTATATAATACAGTGGGTATAGTTTCTAATACACTTCAGGTGGTGTACACAGTATATAATACAGTTCAGCTGGTGTACAGTTTCTAATACAGTGCAGGCGGTGTACACAATATATAATACAGTGTGTACAGTTTCTAATACACTTCATGTGGTGTATTAATATATATATATATATATATATATATATATATATATATGTATATATATATATATATATATATAGAGTCTAGTGTGTGTGTGTGTGTGTGTGTGTGTGTGTATATATATATATATATATATATACTCTGCATTACACGTAGCCTATATATACAGTGCATTTGGTGGGGTAATGTTTCTAATACACTTCAGGCGATGTACACAGTATATAATACAGTGTAGTGCAGTGTTACAAAAAGAACATGTCTGGAAGGCCACCAAGGAGAGGCAGACGCTCGCAGGCCATTAAAAGAGGGCAAGCAGCCTCTGTGTCTACAGTCAACAGTGGTGGTCGTGGACATGGTGCATCTTCTGTAGGTGGCCGTGGGGCACGCTTGTCCTTTTTTTCTGCTGCTAGCCTTCCACAGAGTTAGTGGAGTGGATAACCAAGCCATCCTCATCCTCCTCATCCTCTGTCACCCAGGCTCAGAGTAGTTTGCCTTCCAACGCAGCTGCCAAAGCGGCCTATTCCACCGGCTCCTTGTCCGCAGTTACTCCTTCCGTAGCCCCACCATCATACACGGAGGAGTCCCCAGAATTATTCAACCGCAGTGTCGGTTACATGCTGCTGGAGGTACGCAGCAATTTGAAGGCTCCGATGTTGGTTCCCAGGTTGAGGAAGGGAGTAACATGAGCCTAGAGAGAGGGGGTGCCACAGAAGGACAAGAAACTGGCAGTCATGTTCCCCCAGCTGCAGCATACTACCAAGTTTGCTCCAGTAATGAGGAGGGAGGGAATGATGAGGTCACTGACTGTACTTGGGTGCCTGGGAGAAGAGAGGAGGAAAGTGAGGAGGAGGCACAACTCCAACAAGGCAGGATGTCCTCCAGGGGACAGCTTAAAGCGGGGTTCCGCCCACCTATCATTTTTTTTTTCATGCTCATCTATATACTTTACTAATGTAACCCTGGTACTCACTTTTTGGTGTTTCAAGTTCCCCCGCTTGCCGATTTCGTCAGCAAAAATAAGTTATAAAATTGTATCCTGGTCGATGTCATTTTGCTTGCTAGCATTTGAAGCCCACAAGCATTTATTTCCGGGATGCGGTGAATGCATTCACCGCTCGATCCCGCACATGCTCAATGATAAGAGCAAGCAGCGCCGTAGAATTCCGGGTTGCTAACACATCATGCCGAGATCTTGTGAGATTTCGGCATCATGCCGAGATCTCGTGAGATTTCGGCATGACGGCGTTCCCCACTGATTCATGGGAAGACTCAGACAAAGCTCCCAGGGGTCTTTGCGCAGCGGGGGAAAGGCGATAAACACGCCTACTCCCACGGGAGGAGAGCCCGAAAGTCAAGATACTAATTCAGATTAAAAGGTAATTACGGCAAAAAACTTTTTTTAATGGGCATTTGAGCATCTCTGGCACTAACAGATTTCATTAAGATTAACTTGCAAATTTGAGCACAACACTGCTTTAAGGGTAGCCACCCTATTGCATCACACAGCAGAGCTCCGCAGGTGCAGGGCATTGCTGGCTTTTTTAAAAGTTCCTTGGTGTTGGCCTTTTTCGACACGTGTGCAGCAGATCACACCGTTGCTGTTTGCAACCTATGTCTAAAACGGATCAAGCATGGCTAGAACAGCAGCCGCTTGGGCACCACATGCTTGACCAGACATATGATGACCTGCCATGCAAGACCCACATCATATAAAAAGGCAGACTCCTTGCTCCTCATCTGGGATCTCCAACCCTGCTATACCTCCAGTCCTCTCAAAAACCTGCACTGAGAGGAATGAAGGTATAGCAATAGGTGTCACAAGTACTTGCGGCCAATCTTCTAGCAGGACACCACCAACTGATTTCAGCAGGCAAATTTCCCTACCCCAGTTGCTTGATAACTCTGCTGGCAGCTGTGAAGGATGCAAGACAGGGTTCAGCGTTGGAGCTTTTTTCCGCCACCACGCCTTCAAAAAGCTAGTGGTGATTGTGCCACAGCTCTCTGCTTCACCCCCTCCTCTTATTCTTCCTCTATGGCCTCTTCTGCAGAATTGTCCTCTGAACCAGCAGTGCTCTGTAAGCGTTCAAGGGGCTATGCAAGCAGTCAGGCTAAAAGATGCCATGCGGTGATTGAGTTGGTCTGCCTAGGGGACAGGAGCCACACTGGGGCAGAAATTCTGTCAGCTCTGCAGGGGCAGGCTCAGAGGTGGTTGATGACATGCCAGCTTCAGCCAGGAATGGTTGTATGCGACAATGGCACCAACCTTCTCTCCACCCTCCGACAGGGACACTTGACCTATGTTCCATGTTTGGCACACGTCCTGAATTTTGTGGTGCAGCTTTTCTTGACCAGGTACCCATGCTCACAAGATCTCCTGAAGCAGACCAGAAAAGTCTGTGGTCATTCCCGCCTGTCATAGAAGGCCAGTGCTCGGCTGGCTGACATTCAAAGGGAATGCAACCTGCCCACCAACAATATAATTTGTGACATGCCCACCAGGTGGAACTCAATGTTGGCAATTCTGCAGCGGCTGCACACACAGCAGAGGGCCATCATTGAGTACCTGTGCGAGTATGTCACCAGGATAGGGTCAGGGGAGCTTGGCTACTTTTCGCCACGCCAGTGGCTGCTGATCAAGGATGTATGCACTGTCCTGCACCATTTGAGGAGGCCACAAGGATGGTGAGCAGCGACAATGCATGCATCAGTGACACTGTCCCTCTAGTCTTCCTGCTGGAGCACACACTTCGTGGAATCATGGATAGCCCACTTCCTTTCCTCTCAAGGCTCCCTTTATCCAGATAGCATTCCTGAGGGGCTGCCAAACACACAGGAAGAAGAGGAGGAGGATTGTGTCAGCATGGATGTAGAGGATAACACGCAGCAGTCTCCAAGGGATGGTTTTCAGTCCCCAGAAACCCAAGGAGTTGTACGTGGCTGGGAGGAGGTAGTTACGGATAATGTGATCCTTGGTGACCAAGAGGACTCAGAATCAAATTCCTCTTCAAACTTATGCTGCATTGCCTCCCTGATTCTGCAAAGCCTACGAAAGGACACTAGGAACCATCGCCAGCGTCTGCTTTATATGGTGCAGGAATATCTGCTGGAGGGTTTGTAATGGATCAAAGATTGCCCCTGTCCACAGACTCCGTTGATAGGCTCACATTTATAAAAATGAATCAGTCTTGGATCAGCAGCTATCAAGCACCTGAAGCTGATTGAATTTGCTATGAATCTGGGATCCCTATTCTGTTTAACAGGGGCATGTAATTACAATTTTTGAAATAATATTTAACAGCAGGGCCCGTTCCTGCACCCAACAAGAGTAACTGTGAGGGGTAATGTTCTGGCACCACCACCCAAGGCCCAATTTTTCTGCCCCTGTTTAACCACTTCATTACCCAGCTATAATATTATGACGTCCGCAGATGGGATCTCCCATTCTGGGCGGGCGTCATATGATGTCCTCGCCTTCCTGCCGGCATAGGGGGCGGCCACGTCACCAAGGAGCCGATGCGTGTGCCAGGCGGCCGCAATCGCTCGTAACAGAGCAGGAACCTGGATCTGTGTGTCCTGTCAAGGGAGAGGAGACAGATCGTGTGTTCCTAGTATATAGGAACACTGATCGGACGCCTCCCCCAGTCAGTCCCATCCCCCCACAGTTAGAATCACTCCCTAGGTAAGACATTTAACCCCTTGATCGCCTCCTAGTGTGAATTCCTTCACTGCTAGTGACATTTATACAGTAATCAATGGCTATTTATAGCACTGATCGCTGTATAAATGTCAATGGTCCCTAAAAAGTGTCAAAAGTGTCCGATCTGTCCGCTGCAATCACTATAAAAATCGCAGATCACCGCCATTACTAGTAAAAAAATAAAATAATAATAAAAATAAAAATGCAATAAATCAATAACCTATTTTGTAGGCGCTATAACTTTTGTGCAAACCAATCAATATAAGTTTATTGCAATTTCTTTTACCAAAAATATGTAGAAGAATATATATCGGCCTAAACTGAGGAAAAAATTTGTTTTCTTGTTTTAAAGATTGGGATATTTATTATAGCAAAAAGTAAAAAATATTGTGTTTTTTTCAAAATTGTCGCTCTTTTTTTGTTTATAGCGCAAAAAATAAAAACCACAGCGGTGATAAAATACCACCAAAAGAAAGCTCTATTTGTGGGGAAAAATATTGGGTACATTTGGGTACAGTGTTGCATGACCGCGCAATTGTCATTCAAAATGTTACAGCGCTGAAAGCTGAAAATTGGCCTGAGCAGGAAGGGGGTGAAAGTGCCTTGAAGTGGTTAACAGGGGCATGTAATTATAAATTTTTAAATAATATTTAACAGCAGGGCCCCCTGTGCCCAACAAGAGTAACTGTGAGGGGTTACTGTGTTCTGGCACCACCAACACCTAAGGTCCAATTTTTCTGCAGAGTATATAGTATATGCTGCAGTTCAGAGTATATAGTATAGTATATATAATACGGTGCAGGGTATATAGTGCAGTGTACAATATATAATAATAATAATAATAATAAGTGGTTAAGGGGAACCCTATGACAGAATTAGAAAAAAAAATGACATAGGTTCCTCCCCCCAGTCCATACCAGGCCCTTTGGGTCTGGTATAAATTTTAAGGGGAACTCCATGGCAAAATGTAAAAAAAAAATGGCGTGGGGGCCCCCCAAAATACACACCAGGCCCTTTGGGTCTGCCATAGATTTTAAGAGGAAATCCATGCCAGAATTTTTTTAAAAATTGACATGGGGTCCCCCCCAAAATCCATACCAGACCCTTATTCGAGCATGCAACCTGGCAGGCCACAGGAAAAAAGGGGGAATGAGAGAGCGCCCCCCTCCTGAACCGTACCAGGCTACATGCCCTCAACATGTTGATGGGGGACAAGGGCCTCATCCCCACAACCCTTGCCCGGTGGTTGTGGGGGTCTGCTAGCGGGGGGCTTATCGGAATCTGTTGAGGGCATGTTAAGGGCATGTGGCCTGGTACGGTTCAGGAGGGGGGGCTCACTCTTGTTCCCCCCTTTTCCTGCGGCCTGCCAGGTTGCATGCTCGGATAAGGGTCTGGTATGGACTGGGGGGGAACCCACACTGTTTTTTTTTCAATGATTTTTTATGTATATTGCCGGGATCCGGCAATACATTACGGCCGCAAGAAATTTTAAATGACATTTTTCTGCGGTACTGTTATAAACATGGGAAAGATGCGCTACTTTACAGGCAAACTAAGGGGATCCCCCGGCACGATATTTAAAGGATTATTTCATTTTTATTGTTTCACTTCAAGCATTATTAAAATCACTGCTCCTGAAAAAACTGCAGTTTTAAAAACTTTTTTTTACATTGTTACATGTCCCCTGTGGCAGTACCTGGGTACTCAAACACTTTTTATGCCAATAACTTGCATATAAGCCTTTGAAATTAACACTTTTGATTTTTCACATTCGTGTCCCGTAGACTTTAATGGTGTTCGCATTTACAGGGGGCTGAAGGAGCATTTGTCTTAACGCTCGCACTGACAACGACAGCTCATCCCTAATGGAAGACATTAATGTTTTAGTTTTAAAAGATATCTTTATAAAATACTCAGGAAAGGAAAACCTCTGAACTACAAATAATAACTCTTGACACAGATTAAAGATAATGAGTTCAGCAATAAAACATTTGTAACATGTAATAGATTAATAGATGAGACACCATCAATAAACTTGGTGGCAAAGCCAATTAGGAAATAGTCAATTATAACACTTAAAGAACATATAATCAACAGAATTTAACCCTGTACAGAGTCTATGGCTACAGGCCAAAAAGGGTAGAGGAATGACTAGGCTTCTGTAAGACCTCTCTCTTTATTCTCCTGACACCCCAGTCCCAGCGATATAAAAACTCTAAACTCATATTAAACAAATACTCTAGAGTCCTTGGTTACTGTATGGGCCTGGGTAGGCACATATTGTTCTTATACCCTTGGGGGGATATTCTGTAGTCCTTGAAAGAGGAAGGATGGGAGGAAGGCTCAAGTCTTCAGCTAGATCTTTAAGATGTGCACAATGTGTCCTGGCAAAAACAAGATGTACACTAGATTCCCTCTAAAGTGTAACTAGTGTAACAAGGGTCCCCTCGCAAACTTGGTGGTGTGAATAAGGCAACAGTGTCTGCATGCAGTGTCCTTTGGTGTAAAATAAATGGGCAATTGCCCGCTCACAAATCCCAGCGACCTTCTGTGTTTAAGAGTGGCATGAGGGCTCCTTAGCAGGCCTCGGCAGAGTCTGGCTCAAGGGGCAGCGATTGACCCTGCATTGCACCAGGCTACCATCCACCTGGATCGGCCATGGATGTGATGAGGGTGGCCTCCAAGCTGCAGCCAAACGATCAGATGGGGCTGGTAGCCGATGCTCCCGCACCCGCTTCTGATGACTCTCTCTTCCTGTAGCACAGGCAGCAACCCAGCCGCAGCACAATCTAGCATCGAGTCACTGCTTTCAGATCCAGGCCGTAGTCCCAAGAGAGTGATTGCGCCCCAACACAGGCTTTTTATTACCAGCATTCTGTTCTCTTCTCCTTCTCCTGTACTTGTAGTCCATAACAATCTGACATGAATGCAAACACTGGCTCTTTGGACTACGCGTTCCAAGATCCTTTGCTACACTCTTAGTTCTCATTCACTCTGCTTTCAGGATGTGATGACATGAGCTGAGCACTAGGAGAGAACAGTCTAGCTGTAGCAAGTGCTGCAAAGTGTCTCCTGACAATTGAGGCAATATTAGCCAGCTCCTGGCTACATCTTTGTAAAGCACTGTGGAAACTGTTGGCACTATAGAACTCCTGTATTATAATAATAGTAACAGTAACAATAATAATAATAATATAAATAAATAATAATAATATGACTCATTTCCCTTACATCCATTCCATAACCCACTCCCAACTATCTAGACAATACAAAGCCCACTATCTATCCCATAAAAGCATAATTGGCCAATTATTAAAAATACACACATCCATGGCAGCTGCAGGGGAGTTGTATAAACAACCTCCTCTCCCAAAAGAGAAACAAAAATGTATTAGCACATATATATATATTTGAATGTATGTGCCCCAAGGGGGGTGTACAATATGTGTCAGCAAAATCAATAATTATGTACGAGTGCCTCCTCCAATTATAAGATGATACTTTATAGCTCCTGGCTGAATGTTGCAGAAAACCCCTTAGAAAGAGATTCTATGGTTAATTATATTTCAGAGCTAGATAGAATCGAATGTTATACAAAGTTCGTCAAAAGACCTTCACCTGGATATGTAAATAGATCCAAACCACATGTGGACAATGTTGTCCCTGTGTGGCCAACACTGTTTGGACCGTGATGTGAGCTCTACCCAGTTGAGGGTGATGCAATGGGCCACTCCATGTGGTTAGTAGCCTATGAAGACCATAAGGGTATCCTATGTGGGATCAGTCCTTATGTATCCAGCTTGAAATGAGAGTGAAGTGATGGCTTATATGGTAAGCCTAAAATAAAAATACAACTGGAAAACACCCAGGGAGGAATGTCCTTGTTATCACATATAGTGCTCCTCCCAACAGTCCCGGATTGGGCGGGACTTTCCCGCATTTCAATCTTTGTCCCGCGGCCCCGGTTTACAGGGACTTTGTCTTGCATTACTCCATTGCTGACAGCCTAGCAGGAAATGCAACAGTGTAAACACAGCATAGCCAGGGATTGGTGGGCAAGCCGGGGGCGTACGGCTGCAGTGAGAGGGAGAGGGAGTGTAGCTGTCAAATTGAAGCTCTGATGTCAGGGGTGGGCAGGGCCAATGTGCAGGCTACTTTGTCCCCTGCATAGATAAAACAGCCAACGTTTATACACTGCTGGCCAGGGAAGAAGGTAGCAAGGGGCATGACCAATTGTAACTACTTAATTATACACCGCTGTGGGTGCACCAATAGTAATTACAATTGATTCTGCCACCTTCTCCCCCGGCCAGCAATGTATAAACGTCAGCTGTTTTCTTTATGCGTGGGACAAAGGGGCGGAGCTCCGCATATCAGCCCCACACATTCCCGACATACAAGCTTAGATTTGACAGCTGCACTTGCTCTCATTGCGGTCGTACGCCTGCCGGCTTTCCCACCAGTCCCTGGCTGTGCTGGATGGATGTTTACACTGCTGCCTGTCCTGCTAGGATGCACTCAGTTATTACCCATCTGATGCAGCCATTCTTGCCTCAGCTCCTGTATGCTGGTAATCAATATTTTAGAAGATAAGTGTGCTATGTTTAATTAATTGATGTCTTTGCAGTTTAACTAATTCCTGAACCTAGCACTCTGTAAAGCACACTCCTGAACCTTGCACTCTGTACAACGCACTCCTGAACCTTGCACTCTGTACAACGCACTCCGAAACATTGCACTCTGTACATATTGCATTCCTGAAACTTGCACTCTGAACAAAATTCACTCTTGAACCTTGAGCCTTGTACCTGAACCTTGCACTCTGTATGAAATGCACCCCTGAACCTTGCACCTTGTATGTAACACATTCCTGAACCTTGCACCTTGTACGTAACACATTCCTGAACCTTGCACCTTGTACGTAACGTATTCCTGAACTAGCACTATGTACGAAGTGCACTCCTGAATCCTTACACGCTTAGCATAAAGCACTCTTCCACAGTTTGTGCAAAATCATTTGTAATGGAAGCTTTTTATTCTTTTTTTTTTTTTAATGATTGTACTGGGGTTTGTGCCCTTGAGACTCCAGCTTGTGGCACAGCAATCAAAGCTTTTTTTTATAAGCACAAGGAAGCGTGTTTTTTTTTAAACCACACCCCTTCAGCCCCTCCCACTCTTAAGCATTTGGACACACCCATTTTGCTATGCTACGCACGCCACAGGTCACTTCCTCCCTCAAGTGTCCCTCATTCTGAAGTTTAAAAGTTGGGAAATGTGCTCTCATGGTACATTAGCAAGCGTCTGCTGTCCTTCCTTAATTGGCAAATTAATTACATTTGAAACTTCTCCAATGGTGTGATATGTGGTTTATCATTGCCCAGTGTGGGAGCCACCAGTATGATTTGAAAATAAACCAAAATCCATTCAACACTCAACGAAAGTGTCCTTAGCCATCCATGTGGATCTTCAAAAGTCCAAGCTGTATTTGTGGTAGTAAAGGTGTATCAGTCCATATCCAGGATAACAGCAGTCCCTTAAAGGAATGGAGAAGGTAGGAGAGGAGGTGTCCCAAAAGCTTGGCTGCATGGGACCAAGCTGGAAGCCTGACCTGTTTCACTGGACACACCGGCTGCTTCAGAGGCAACTGCCACCTTTCCATGTGAGGGATGTCTTTAAATAGTCCTAACATAATTTCCTTAATTTAGGTTCTTTACATTCCTTCCGCCCTTTTTTTCCTCCCTTCCCCTAGCAGAGTTATTGTGTTCTCCTTAGGGGGGGATACGGGAAGCTGTTCCAATAATCGCAAGCCCAAAAATACGACATGCTGGTTGTACAGATGAATTGACTTATGGGCAATCAACCTGCCCATAGATGGTTTGAAATCTGAGCCGGTCCCTGCTAAATCATCTATGGCCAGCAATACAAGTCCTGTCTACTGTACTGTACTGATAATTAGATTTTCGATAAAAGATAATTACCAGGTAAGTCAAAAATCCTAATTTTGAAGTTTTCAGGGCTTGTTCACTTGAGTGCACTAGAGCATGGCTGCTGGTATATGATACGAAGGCAGCGGTGTCAATGTGCATCCCACTGTAACCTTTTGTTGTTAAAGCGGTTTGGTACTCTAAAATACTACTTCATCTAATTCAAAGTAGTTACCAATGCTGATGAACAAATGACCATTAAAAAAAAAAAAAAAAAAAGTATTTTACTTACTGTACTGATTTTTGCTATGGCTTCCGGTCTGTCCTCCCGTGGGAGTAGGCGTGGTTTCGGGCTCTCCCCCGGCTCCGCAATGACCCCTGGGAGCTTTTTTGCATTGTTCCCATGAAGCTGTCAGCATAAAATCTCTCGAGATTTCGGCCGGGAGACTGTACGGCGCTGCTCACTGAGCGAAGTGAGCATGCGCGGGATCGAGCGGTGAATGCTGGGAGCACAGCATTCACCGCATCCCGGAAGTAAATGCTTGTTGCCCACAAGCAAAATGGAATCGTCCAGCAAGCAAGTTTAAAAGTTCTCCAAACGGACGGAATCGGCGATCGGTGGGGAAAAGAACTGCAGCAGGTAAGTGACATGTTATTTATGTCTTTATTTCCCTATGAACAGAAAAAAAAAAAAAAAAAATATTTCGGCGGAATCCCGCTTTAAATCTTTATTGAACTGTCACAAAGTGACATTTCATTCAGTTCTGTTGGCCACACGAGGTAGATTGTGTCACACTATGCTGCACTAAAAAACAAACACTTTTTTCAGTGTGCATCATCAAAGCGTGGGGAGGTAATCTGTCACTATAGGGAACAAGGTTTTTGCTTTGTCAATGCATTGAGACTGCATTGGACAAGGTTGACCAGCACAGCGCAAAGCATCTGGTCTGAACAGGCGCTTGCAAGCATTGCCGACACTTTGATATTGAAACTAAATTAAAAATGTACACATCAAAGTGTATGTAAACTCTCACCCTGTAAAACAACCCGTTCAGTTTAAAATAAAAATGAAAGGAAAAACATGTTTATAGATATAAAAAACCCTTATCAATACCCCCCCCCCCCTTTTTTTTTATAAGTGATCACATCCTCTCTGTTCTCAGCTGCATAAGGAGCTCAGGGAGGAGACACAGCAGTATACTGGTTATCCCAGTGAATGGCTTGCAGGGGGGGAGGCGCCTGTCAGGCCAAGTCTGATCATTGGCACTGTGCTCTCATACCTAATGGTCAGTTTTTGATAGGAAAGCAGAGGGACTGGCAAGAACACCAGGTATTTCACATAATGGAAGCAATACAAAGAGAACAGGATACTTTTTCATACAAGTAAATGGTACAACAGGCACATATCAGGAATATGAAATGTTGGGCTTACATATTCTTTAACCTTTTGTTCCTTAAATATTATCCTTAGAATGTTTTATTATTGTTGTTTTAGATTTTTCCTGGAGCAGAGGGATGGCCTTTCCCAAAGTACTTAGGTGCGTGTGGGCGCCTGTTTGTGAGCACAAGTTCCCATCCACTAATTTCCTTCAGCAACTCTGCTCCTGAAATAGCAGCAGACCTGGTATACCAACTTCTTCAAACCATACACCATTTGAGCAACAATGACTTGAATTACTTCTTTTATTTTACACAAATTGATGGAAACACATTTGGAACATTTAGTGATGGGCGTTTATTTGTTAGAGATACCAGCAGTCTTGGCATCATCGACTTGCAAAATGGTAAAAAACAAAACAAAAAAAAAAACCTTAGTGATCTATATACTATACTATATACTATAAAGTACATTTATACAGGTATAGAAAAGACATGTTGACCTTGCCAGAGTTTCAGTGTCCTTGTAACATCATTTTGCACTAAACTGGAATTTCATACAATGTTATCAGATTTTTCCAGCTATCTGTAAACTAAACTACCCCTTGTTCCTATGTAAAAGGGATGTGTAGAGGGGAGGTGTTTGTAGTCCAAATCAGGAGAGCAACCTAGGCTGACAACATCCTCCATGGATAAAGCACGGTGAGTGAGTGTTTCCACTATAGGAAGGATAACCAGGTGAAAATAAAGGGGAAAAAAGCATGAAAAAAAAAGACAAATTCAGCCACCACATCTAAAGACTGGTAAGCTGCAACATATTACCTTTGTCATTTTCAGTTTGAACATGCTTTTAAGTCTTTATTCAGAGCCTGAGGAAATATATAAAAACTATATCTTTCTTTGGAGAAACATGGAGGCTGCCATTGTTGACCTTTCACTCAGAAAAATACTAGCTACTTGAACATGCTGACCCTCTTGCTTCACTAATTTGAGCCACTGATCCTGAAAAAAGAATGCTGATAATGGCTTTTGGCTTTTCTGAACTGCATAATTGCTCTGTGATAGGAATTCAGAATATAAGAACCCTTCAGAAACCACAGAATATTTGTTTCTAAAAAGGACTTTTCAGGTGCTACAGTGATAACAATCTACATTAAAGTGGTTGTAAACCTCAGTCATGGAATCTGAGCAAAGCACATATACTGTATATCTAGTATTTACTTATCTCTCTCCAAAGCTCTAAGTGTGGTTTCGCTCTGGTGCTTCATTCTTCTGTTATCAGCAGCAGAGAACATAACATACCCAACAATTGCTCTAATGCTGCGTACACACGACCGGACTGTCCGGCAGAAATGGTCCAACGGTCTTGCCGACGGACTTCCAAACAAACGGACTTGCCCACACACGAAAGGCCGTTCGTTTTGAGCGTGATGACATAAGACGGGACTAGAAAAGGAAGTTCAATAGGCTGAACATTTTAAAAAGCTCTGTGAGGTAGAAACTTATTGGATATTCTCGCTCAATACATTCCTATCATTAGGGTTAAACGAAGAAATAGAAATCAATACAGTTATCTAAAGTGTTTTGCTTATCCTTTTATGAGTCAGTTACAGGCTCCTTTATTGTGCAGTGATCATTTTTTAATTTCATATACCTCACATATATACCTCACATTTGCAATCGATATTTATTATTCCCTTATGTACTGTGCTTTTATTTCACTTCTATTACTTCTACTTTCTATTGCCCCTTATACCCAGTGAGCCCTTCCTATACATGTCCATGTACAGAGTATTTATGGTTCATTTATTTATTCATTTTCAAGCTTATTTTAACTTTTTTTATCTTTTAATTTATTTTAAATTGCACATACATTTTTTTTTCATTGAAGATATGCTGCTTTAGTTATATGTATAGCCATTCATTTCTCTGTATCTGCCTAGGATATTATATATCATGCTTTTTTATGCATAACGTTTTTGTTATTCGTCCTTGTTCCGGGTTCAAGCTGATCCACCACATATATACAGTGCCTTAAAAAAAGTATTCATACCCCTTAAAATTTTCCACATTTTGTTATGGTTCAACTAAAAACGTAAATGTATTTTATTGGGATTTTATGTGATAGACCAGTGATGGCGAACCTTGGCACCCCAGATGTTTTGGAACTACATTTCCCACGATGCTCAGCTACACTGCAGAGTGCATGAGCATCATGGGAAATGTAGTTCCAAAACATCTGGGGTGCCAAAGTTCGCCATCACTATGATAGACCAACACAAAGTGGTACATAATTGTGAAGGTTTTCAAATTTCTTGTGGCATGCATGCATTTGTATTCAGCCCCCCTAAGTCAATACTTTGTAGAACCCCCTATTGCTGCATTTACACCTGCAAATCTTTTTGGGGAGGTCTCTACCAGCTTTGCATCCTTGTGGATAACCAGATAGGGCGACTTGCAAGACAAGGCCGCCAGCTCCAAAACCCTCCTAGCCGGAGTAATGGCCACTAAAAAGACCACTTTCTGGGAAAGAGTCAACAGAGGGATCTCCCTTATCTCTTCAAATGACTTTGCCGATAACACCAGGTTCAAAAGCCAAAGCTGATATGTGTCCTTAAATGGTGCTTAAAGCCAGTTTCTGGTCTACTCCTTGCTGTAGAAACCTGATCCTGGATATAGAAAAGGCGCACGGACGCCAACCTTTCTCCTCACACATGGAGATGTAGGCCTTCCAGGTACGATGATATATCTTCCGAGAAGAAGATTTCCGTGCTCTCAACATAGTTGGAATCACCGAGTCCGAAAGACCCTGGTTCCTCAACACCTGGCTCTCAATAGCCATGTCATTAAAACCAGCGATGGTAAAGCAGGATGGAGGTTTGGACCTTGAGACAAAAAGGTCCTCTCGTAACGACAGTCGCCATGGGGCGTCCGCCACCAGGCGCACTAGGTCTGCGTACCAGGGACGCTGGGGCCAATCTGGGGCAATCAGTATTACTGGAATCCCCCCTGCCTCCACTCTCTTTCCCCATTCTTCTTCGCAAAATAGCTCAAGCGCTGTCAGATTGGATGGAGAGCGCCTGTGAACAGCAATTTTCAAGTCTTGCCACAGATTCTCAATTTGATTTCAGTCTGGGCTTTGACTGGGCCATTCTAACACATGATTATTCTTAGATCTAAATCATTCCATTGTAGCTCTGGCTGTATGTTTAGGGTCATTGTCCTGCTGGAAAGTGAACCTCCACCCCAGTCTCGTGTCTTTTGCAGACTCTAAACGGCTTTCTTATAAGATTTTTGGCTCCATCCATCTTCCCATCAACTCTGACCAGCTTCCCTGGCCCTGAAAGAAAAGCATCCCCACAACATGATGCTGCCACCACCATGTTTCACGGTGGGGATGGTGTGTTCAGGGATGATGTGCAGTGTTAGTTTTCCGCCATACATAGCGTTTTTCTTTTAGGCCAAAAAGTTCAATTTTGTCTCATCTGAGTCTGACCAGATCACCTTCTTCCACATGATTGTTGTGTCCCCCGCATGGTTTCTCACAAACTTCAAACTGGACTTCTTATGGCTTTCTTTTAACAATGGCTTTCTTCTTGCCACTCTTCCATAAAGGCTAAAATTGTGGCCATATCTTTTCATGTGACAACACTGAAGAAATGACACTTTGCTACAATGTAAAGTAGTGAGTGTATAGCTTGTATAACAGTGTACATTTGCTGTCTCCTCAAAATAACCCAACACACAGCCATTAATATCTAAACTGCTGGCAACAAAAGTGAGTACACCCCTAAGTGAAAATTTCGAAATTGTACCCAATTAGCCATTTTTCCTCCCCGGTGTCATGTGACTCGTTAGTGTTACAAGGTCTCAGGTGTGAATGGGGAGTAGGTGTGTTTTATTTGGCATTATCGCTCTCACTCTCTTATACTGGTCACTGGAAGTTCAACATGACACCTCCTGACAAAGAACTCTCTGAGGATCTGAAAAAAATAATTGTTGTTTTACATAAAGATGGCCTAGGCCAGTGATGGTGAACTTTGGCACCCCAGATGTTTTAGAATTACGTTTCCCATGATGTTCTTGCACTCTGCAGTGTTGTTGAGCATCATGGGAAATGTAGTTCCAAAACATCTGGGGTGCCAATATTTGCCATCACTGGCCTAGGCTATAAGAAGATTGCCAAGACCCTGAAACTGAGCTGCAGCAGGGTAGCCAAGACCATACATCGGTTTAACAGGACTCGGAACAGGCCTCGCCATGGTCCACCAAAGAAGTGGAGTGCACGTGCTCAGCTTCTTATACAGAGGTTGTCTTTGAGAAATAGACATATGAGTGCTGCCAGCATTGCTGCAGAGGTTGAAGGGATCAGCCTGTCAGTGCTCAAACCATACGCTGCGCACTGCATCAAATTGGTCTGCATTGCTGTCGTCCCAGAAGGAAGCCTCTTCTAAAGATGCCCGCAAACAGTTTGCTGTGGACAAGCAGACTAAGGACATGGTTTACTGGAACCACGTCCTGTGGTCTGATGAGACCAAGATAAACTTATTTGGTTCAGATGGTGTCAAGCGTGTGTGGCGACAAACAGGTGAGGAGTACAAAGACAAGTATGTCTTGCCTACAGTCAAGCAGGGTGGTGGGAGTGTCATGGTCAAGGGGCTGCATGAGTGCTGCCAGCACTGGGGAGCTACAGTTTATTGAGGGAACCATGAATGCCAACATGTACTGTGACATACTGAAGCAGAGCATTAACCCCTCCCTTTGGAGACCGGGCCGCAGGGCAGTATTCCAACATGATAACGACCCCAAACACACCTCCAAGATGACCACTGCCTTGCTAAAGAAGCTGAGGGTAAAGGTGATGGACTGGCCAAGCATGTCTCCAGACCTAAACCCAATTGAGCATCTGTGGGGAACAAGGTCTCTAACATACACCAGCTCCGTCATGTCATCATGGAAGAGTGGAAGAGGCAACCTGTGATGCTCTGGTGATCTCCATGCCCAAGAGGGTTAAGTCAGTGCTGGAAAATAATGATGGCCACACAAAATATTGACAGTTTGGACCCAATTTTGACATTTTCACTTAGGGGTGTACTCACTTTTGTTGCCAGTGGTTTAGACATTAATAGCTGTGTGTTGAGTTATTTTGAGGGGACAGTAAATGTACACTGTTATACAAGCTGTACACTACTTTGCATTGTAGCAAAGTGCCATTTCTTCAGTGTTGTCACATGAAAAGGTATAATAAAATATTTGCAAAAATGTGAGGGGAAGGGGAATGTGAGGGGAAGCCAGGATCAAACAGCCTTTTTACACAATGTGGAGGATTAACCTCTTAGGTTCAACAGTAATTATGACAAGCATGCTTTAATGCATATACAGACTGATTTTACTGTTGTGGGTTTAGTAACACTTTTAAGTCTTATACTCTCTATGTGGAAAACTACACAGGTCCCCTTTAAGAGATGGCTTAGAGTGATTATTGAGATCATGGGAAATAAATAGTGAATGTATAAATTATGGGATCAATATGAATCCTTTAATACTGTATACAAAAATATTTTTTTATACTATGATTTCTATGATCATTTATGATGTGGTGTATGTGGAAACTAAGGGATAGCTCAAATTTACACATTCCGTTATTATGAACCCTTTCAAGTCAGGGGCCAAAACCAAAGTTCTATTATCCACGGATTCACTATAACTTAACTTTTATGCATTTTAAAATGATTTTCACAGTTTCTGCTAGAGTTTGTGTTTCCTTTTCATTTCATAGAAGAGTAGAGGCAGAAAAAAAAGTGGTTCAACGAGCTGGGCTCCATTTTTGAATACACTTACTGTTTACTGACTCACTACCTTTGCTGGAAGTTCATTCCAAGCATCCACTACTCTTCTGATAAAATAATACTTTTTAAGGTTCGTTTTAAACTTTTCCCCTGCTAGTTTGAGGTCATATCCCTGTGTTCTTGATTTTATATTCATATTGAAAATACTGCCCTCCTGAACCCTATTTACACCCTTAATTTATTTAAAAGGTTTTATCATGTCTCCCCTTCCCCTTCTTTCCTCAAAACTGTAGATATTAACTTCCTGAAGTCTTGCCTGATATGCTTTATCCCTCAGTACTTTGTTCCCATCTCTGGACTTGTTCTATCCTTTTAATATCTTTTATACATTAGGTCTCCAGAACTAAACTCCTTATGCCCCATACACACGGTCGGATATTCCGATGGAAAAAGTCTGATCAGATTATGTTATGTCGGAAAATCCGATCGTGTGTAGGCTCTAGCGAGCTATTACCGATGGAAAAAATTTGAGAGCAGGATCTAAAATTTTCCGACAACAAAATCCGATCGAACTTTTTCCGATCGTGTGTAGAGAATTCCGACGCACAAAGTGCCACACATGCTCAGAAGAAATTTGGAGACGAAAGCTATTGGCTACTGGCCTCTATGTAGTCCCGTCGTACGTTTTATACATCACCTCGTTCGGAACGATCGGATTTTCCGACAACTTTGTCCGACCATGTGTGTGCAACACAAGTTTCGGACAAAATTAGTCGGAAAAAAATCTGACGGATTTTGTGGTCGGAATGTCCAACCATGTGTACGGGACATAAGTCTTGCATAAGTTTCACGTTGCAACTAGAAACTTACCCAGGTTTTTCTCTTTGTTTCTGGTGTACAATTGGAGCAGTGGAGAAAAGAAAGAATGGTATTAGTAGAGGTTGGAGCTGACATTAAAGCTATGTTTCCACTATTGCGTCCCCAAAGTCGCACGATTTTGCGCAATTTTTTACCGCAATTTTTTTGCCGCAATTTGAAGCAATACCTATGTATTCTTGAGGTCTATGGACCTCAACTCGCATCAAAGTGGGACCAAAGTAGTGCAAGGACTACTTTGAAGTCGCTGCGTCTTGAAGTCGCACAGATATGAACGATACTCATTGAAAATCATGGGGTACGACTTGTCATGTGACTTTTCAGTCCCAAATCGCATGAAAAGTCGCACTAGTGGAAACCTAGCCTTAGGGAAAGCTTCCAATACAGTTGCAAATTGGAAAAATTTGAATGAAAAACCTACCAACAATACTGCTCCAGTGATAAACCACTCTGGCAGGATCTGCTAGCACTGCCTTCCTCTGCGTTACATTGATCTGACATGATCATTCACCAGCGTATTCTTATTTCTGGCAGGCTAGCTACCTGAAATGCTAAGGCCTCATGCACACAGGGCGTTAGAAAAAAGAGCTGAAAAGCCACTACTAATGCCAGGAAAAAGCAGCTGTAAAAAATGGCCTGTGTGCATGGGGACTAAAGGTTGAATATTAGCTGCATTGCTACTTCTAAGAGCCTACATCAAGTCAAATTTTTTTTTATTTTGCTTTGAAGAGACTTGAGAATAATAAAAACATTTGTAAAGGCAGAAAGTTTTTTTTATCTTAATGCATTCTATGCATTAAGATAAAAAAAACTTCTGTGTGTAGCAGCCCCTAATTACCTACCTGATCTCCTTCTCTCTCCAGCAATGTCCACGATCCCCTCAGCCATCCAGTACACTCCTCCTGATTGGCTAAGACAGAGCAGTGGTGCTATTGGCTCCCGTGTGTCAATCAAAGTCAGTCAGCCAATCAGGGAGAGAGGGGGTGGGGCCAGGTCAGGGGTTCTGTGTCTGAATGGATACATGGAGCTCTGACTCGGCTTGGGTGACAACCTGTAACAAGCTGCTGGCTAAGGGGCACTCAAAGGAGTGAGGGGCTAGGAGCAGCAAAGAGGGACCCGAAAGGAGGAGGATCTGGTCTGCTCTGTGCAAAACCAACAGAGGAGGTAAGTATAACATGTTTATTTTTTTTATTTTTATTTTTTGCAAGCCTTTACAATCGCTTTAAGCTTTTTTGCTGTCTATTGAAGAGATTTTAGCTTCCTGTGCCTGAAGAAGCAGGGCAACAAAAAAAGAAGAGACATTTTCATTAGAAAAGGAGACACATGCAATAATAATAATAATAATAATAATAATAAAAGGTTTCTTTGTCAGGTTATTTTATTTTATTTTATTATTTTGTTTTATTATTTGTCAGGTTATTGTGTTTCAAAGGTTTCAAAACGTTCCCCTATTTACAGCAGTGTTTTTTTGCAGCCTGCATCCTCACTGGAGAGACTTCCTATTATATAAGCATTTGGTTTCCAGTGTTTTTGATTTCATTTCTTGATCACTGTAGTGACATCATTCAAGAAATGACAGAAGATTACCGGTTGGTTGCAATGGATTGCACATCAGTATCGTTCTGCCTTATTGAATAATCTTGATTCGATTTTTTTATAGAATTTACATACAACAGAATTACTTTGCGGTCAGTATTGTTAATTTATATGCATCCTAATGCATTATTGACTTTATTTTTCAGAAAAATCAGGCAGAGACAGAAACGTTGAAGAAACCGATTTATTTAGCTGCTTATCATCTGACTGTCCACCAATATTATCATCTTGCTCCAACATAACTGAGAGGCAGAATCTTATTTTGGTGTGCAAAAACATTCTCCCATATTTATTATCAGGGAAGTTTCCTCATTCCACTCAGCAAGAAATCGACAAGTTTATTGGAGTCTGTTCAGACAATCTCATCAATGACCTGGAGGCATGGAAAATATCTGAGAAACTAATGAACATCTTGAGGCCATGGAGAGCATGTGATCCACGATTTGCATACAGATATCCAGAGTGTAAATATAGTTGATACTAAATGCTAAGCAAGATGTGTCATATGTTATAGTACAAAGTGTGATTTTTGGAAGCAGTACGGGTAACAACATGGGCAATTTATACGTTGAGTCACTGTAAGTTTTCTATAGTACATAAGGTAGAGGACATACTGCCTAGTAACTTCATTTGGATTTAACAGGCGCAAAGCAACAGATTTGCTTTAAAGACGGCCCCATCCACATGTTATATTAACCTTTCCTTTTCTTCCCCGATACTTCAATTGGCTAGTAGGATCAAGGAGAATTACCCAATACTTCTGAGCATAGGGAGTATGGCCGAACAAACCCCCCGGTTCAGTTTGCACCAGAACATGCAAACAGGCAAAAAAAATTGTGCAAACATGCGAACCCTATTAAAGTCTATGGGACAAGAACATGAAAAATCAAAAGTGCTAATTTTAAAGGCTTAAATGCAAGTTATTGCCATAAAAAGTGTATGGGGACCCGGGTACTGCCCTAGGGGACATGTTTCAATGCAAATAATTTTTTTTTTAAACAATCGTTTTTTTCAGGAGCAGTAATTTTAATGATGCTTAAAGTGAAATAATAAAAATGAAATATTCCTTTAAATATCGTGTTTGGGAGTTCTCCTTAGTCTGCCTGTAAAGTGGTGCATCTGTGCAACTTGTAGAACAGTGCCACACCAATGATGACATTTCTAAAGGAAAAAATATAATTGAAACTTAATGTATTGCCGGCACCCAGCAATATAGATGAAAAATCTATGAATAAAATGGCGTGGGGTCCCCCCCAGTCTATACCAGGTCCTGGTTCTGGTATGGATTTTAAGGTGACATTTTTTAAAACATTGGTGTGGGGTCCCCCCTAAAATCCATACCAGACCCTTATCCGAGCATGCAGCCTGGAGGTCAGGATAGGGGGGAGAAGAGCGAGCGCCCCCCCTCCTGAACCATACCAGACCACATGCCCTCAACATGGGGGGGTGGTTGCTTTGTGGCAGGGGGGGCTCTGAGCCCCCCCCACCCCAAAGCACCTTGTCCCCGTCTGCAGGCGGGGGGCTTATGGGAATGTGGAAGCTCCCAGATCCCGGCCCCCCCCTATGTGAATGGGTATCGGGCACTTTGTACCCCTACCCATTCACCAAAAAAAGTGTCAAAAAATAAAAACCACACAGTTTTTGACAATTCCTTTATTAACCACTTCCCACCCGGCAACTGCATATGTACGGCCGGGAGGGCGCTCTCTCCTTCTGAGTGGACTTTCAGGAACGTCCCTCAGAAGGAGGGGTATCGCGCATGCTTTCCCGTGCATGCGTTCCCGCGCAGTTGCGCAATCCCAATGCGCTTGTGTCACCTGACACGGCGCATCTCAGATCGGCGGGGGGGCTCTGTGATTGGCCCTCCTGATCACATGATGGCCGCGTCCAATCACAGCCGTCATGTGATGTAAACAGAGACCCAAGTTGCTAGGCGATGTTGTCGGTGAGGAGAGGTGACTGGGTCTCTGCAGCCAGCTGGTGATCAGTGAGTATGAGCTGTTTTTTACAGCTTTTTACTCACTGATCACCAACCTAGTGTCACCACACATGTAAAACACACAGTGAACACAAAGTAAACACAAAGTAAACACACCTGTCCCCAAAACACGTCCCCACAGAGTAATGATCCCCAAAACACCTGTCCCCCACATATATAACAGTAAAATCACATGTCCCAATGATCATTTGCACACATATGTCCATGATCACCTGCGCACATCTGTACATGATCATTTGGGTACATATGTCCGTAAACACAAAAAACAATTATTATACACTTAACGGGATATTTTTTTTTTACCAAAAACATGTAGCAGAATACATTTTGGCTTAAATTTATGACAAAATTAGATTTTATTGGATTTCTTTTAAAATAGAATAAAGAAAATATATATTTTTTTCCAAATTTCCACTCTTTTTTCGCTTATATCGCAAAAAAAGAGTCATAAATAAATATCACCAAAAGAAAGCTCTATTTGTGCAAACAAAATGATAAAAATGTCATTTGGGTACAGTGTAGCATGAGCACGCAATTGTCATTGAAAGTGCGAGAGCGCTGAAAGCTGAAAATGGGTCTGGGAAGGAAGGGTGGCAAAAGTGCCCAGTATTGAGGTGGTTAAAAAAGAAAAAAAAAAGTGTCCCACGATGTAAATCCTTTGTCAATCACGCTGTCCGGCAGACCTGAAAAATGGAAAAAACTCTGCCTTCATGGGAGGCCTTTCCGGTGACTGCTGTCTTTTTGCTTTGACAGCTCTTATATAGGCAAGGGCGGCACCACCCGCTGATGTAACCGGAAGACCCCGCCTCCTCTGACAACACATGACGTCAGAAGGGGTGGGGTCACTCGGTTACATCACCAGGTGGCCCCACCAATGCCTATATAAACAGCTGTCAAAGCCAAAAGACAGCAGTCGCCGAAAGGCCACCCATGGAGGTGGAGCTTTTTTCTATTTTTCTGATCTGTCGGGTGGCGTGATTGAAGATTGATGGACATCACGGGACACTTTGTTTTCTTTTTTAATAAAGGAATTGTCAAAAACTGTCTGCTGTGGTTTTTCTTTTTGACACTTTTTTTGGTGAATGGGTAGAGGTACAATTTACCTGATACCCATTCACATAGGGGGGGGGTGGGATCTGGGGCCCACTTGTTAAAGGGGGCTTCCAAATTTCGATAAGCTCCCCGCCCGCAGACCCCGACAACCACCAGCCAGGGTTGTCGGCAAGAGAACTTTGTCTGGTATGGAATTTGGTGGGACCCCACGCCATTTTTTTTTCTATTTTGGCGTGGCGTTTTCCTTAAAACCTATGCCAGACCCAACGGTGTCACACATATTTTTGTGTTCAATTTAGATACATCACACATGCATCTACCCCTGAGAAAACGAGCTACGTCTCGCGAAACACACCGGGTAAATTTGATGCCTGTGCCTATTGCATGATATCTACATGTACCAATGTTACTTTTATCAGGTGCAATATTTTATTGCTTATGCTACTGTCTACCATCATGCATGTATGTACATTACTTCTTGATTACATGGTTTTATTGTATTTACTGCTGTTATTTTGGCCTACTGTGACCACCTCACTTAAAGTCCCAGTGCGACCCTCTGTGTATTTCCATTAAAAATAGCACCCCAACACATATAAACAGTAGCATTAAAATGCACCGGCAATTTATCACAGCACAGATCACAAATGTGAATTCTGGGAGTGTTGTGTTATTGTCAAAAATGGTGCAGATGCATTTGTTGTGCTTTAAGAGCCCATTAAAAAATGAAGTGCACAAAATCCCACGTTATTACCCATGCATTAACAAATGCAAAAGTGTAATGGGTTCCTTGAGCATCATTGAATAAAGCGATATCTAAAAATAATTTGGTCTAAACCTGTCTCTATGTACATCTCTCCCCTGTTAAAATTCTGAATTCACACAGAATAAAAATGTGAAAATCTGATACTTGACAGCTAAAGTGTAAACTAAAGGGAATTATTCAAAGGCATGCAATGTGAGAGGCAAATAAAACCATGCTTCAACTTTAAAAATAACGCAGACCTATCAACTTTACAGGATTTTATAAACACACTGTTAATATCTTTTCTAATAAGTTGAAAAATCATTGTTATATTCCTAATAACTTTCCTAAAACTTACCTCCACAGGGAAGCCCATTCCACCTCTGAACTTTTACTTTTTCCATTAACTCATTTATAAACAATTATAAACTTTTTTGTATCACTTGCCCCTTCATTTTGGATTGTAGGCTTTTATGAGCAAGGCAATTCTAATCCTTTTGTCTTTCATTTTACTGTAGCTATTCTGTCTTTTTTTATATTGCAAGGTGCTGTGCTAATTTATCTTGTAAAAATTATATTATTAAAAATGATATTATTTCACAATATTAAGCAAGTTTAACTGAATAAGGCACAGGTGTCAAAATGGCGGCCATCCAGCTGTTACCGGACTACAAGTCCCATGACTCATTGCAAGGCTGACAGTTACAAGCATGACTCCAACAGGCAGAGGCATGATGGGACTTGTAGTTCCGCAACAGATAGAGGGCCGCCAGTTTAACACGCCTAAGGCATCTTCGATGTACTTGAGCTTCAAGGTCCATTCCCACCATTGCAGTGCAATAACTGCAATGAGGGGCAGCACACATTACATGCATTGGTTTGCTGCAGTGGCATTCATTGTGAATGGCACCCTAAACCCCTTCAAATTGCATGTGCATTGCAGCATAGCACAGCACAAGACATGGTATCCTGGGCACTGCACTACAGTAATATGTCCACTTTCTGCATGTGCTGCTGTAAATTTTATGCACTGCACGTCACTTGTCATCAGTCATATAATCACGTCTAAGCGCAGTCTCCCAAATGTCTGCCATACAAGAACAATCTAGAAAAATGTTGCAGGCAGAAGGAAAGCCTTTCTTAAGCTGGCCATAGATGTGGCAATTTGACTTAGAGACTGAAATATCAATTCATTGCTTTGTTGAAAGCGCAAAGCAAGTGACGATGTGGTGTTTTGGATCAGCTATAAGGAGATGGATTGAAATTGCCCTGTTTAAACCAAGCAGAAAAAAGTTTTTGACAAAATTGCCATCAATTTTGTTTTCCCTTTCCAGCTTTAGTCTTCCCTGCCTAAAGTCAATAGTCATACAGTATAATGAGTGGCAGGAGCAGAGTATGGAGCTAATTAAGGCATATATACTCATTGCCAAGACAGTAAACATCACTAGTTAAGTACAAGGATTTACAAGAATGTGTATTGTCATGGTCAGAAGTTAGGCTCAGGGACTAGTAGCAATAGCCGTAGAGAGGCATCCACCAACCAGCTGGATAACAAGTGGATGCAAGTTGGGATCAAGCAGAAAAGTAGTCGAGGAACAAATCACAGATCAGTAATGAGTGATAGTGAAGATATGGATAGTTGCTGGATTGACAAGAGCAAATATTGGCTGGGGAGAGCACAATAATCTGGCAAACAGGAAGTGCAAAGACATGGCTTAAATCAGGGAGATCATAGGAGGAGCAGAGTTCAATGTTCAATAAAAACAAAGTTCAAGGCAGGATCATTCAAGGAATAGTCACGGGAGCTGTCTAGTATCCCAAGTGGCTCAGCAAGAAGAGACATCACCAGACACAGCAGAGTTCGCAGGTTTAGACCCAGATTCTGACATGTATATTTTTCAATAGCATCTTAGTTCAGGAAGTAGCTGCTGAGCCTGGATAAATATACTATGTATTAATAGTAAAAAAATAATGTCTGAGGATGTAGGCCTAACAAGAGATGGTCAATGGGGAGAAAGGAAGGTCACATCTATTAACCACTTTCAGACCGGACCATTTTGCTGGCTTAAGACCAGACCACTATTTGCGATTCGGCACGTGTCGCTTTAACTGACAATTGCACGGTCATGCAACGTGGCTCCCAAACAAAATTGACGTCCCCCCCACAAATAGAGCTTTCTTTTGGTGGTATTTGATCACCCCTATGGTTTTTATTTTTTGCGCTATAAACAAAAAAAGAGCAACAATTTTGAAAAAAAGAGCATTATTTTTTACTTTTTGCTATAATAAATATCCCCCAAAAATATATAAAAAAACGTTTTTTTCATCAGTTTAGGCCGATATGTATTCTTCTACATATTTTTGGTAAAAAAAATCGCAATAAGCGATTATTGATTGGTTTGCGCAAAAGTTACAGCGTTAACAATATAGGGGATAGTTTTATGGCATTTTTATTAATAATTTTTTTTTACTAGTAATGGCGCCGATCAGCAATTTTTATTGTGACTGTGACCTTATGACGGACAAATCGGAAATTTTTGACACATTTTTGGGACCATTGTCATTTATACAGCAATCAGTGCTATACAAATGCACTGATTCCTGTGTAAACGACACTGGCATTCCAACCGTCAAGAACGCGGTGACGTACAACACTACAACGAGCCGAGTTCAATGCTTCCGAGTATGCGTCAAATTGTTTTTGCGCATGCTTAGGAATTTTGAGCGTCAGAATTACTACAGACGATCGGAATTTCCGATAGAAACCTTTTCCGTCAGAAAAATTGAGATTATGCTCTCAATTTTTTTCTGTTGTAAATTCGGCCAGCAAAATTCCAAAGGAGCCTACACACGGTCGCATTTTCCGATGAAAAGCTCTCATCGGTCTTTTTCTGTCCGGAATTCCGATCGTGTGTACGCATAATATCACATAATATCAGAAAGGGGAAAAGGGAAAGTGATGTTCTCTCATAATATACTGCACTATTAGCCTTTAAATTGAGCAGCTGCAAGCACCACAACTTGACAAACCGTCGTACAATCACAAAAAAGGTTAGAAAGTGCTGCGCTATATATGGTGATATAAAGTGACATATCTAAGTTACTATGATGCAAAAATGTGTATCAACCAAATAATAATATGACATCGCAATCATATCCAGATAAAAATATCCACACTTAACAGTGAGTGTGAAATAAAATAGCAAAAAATCCATGTGTGACATCAGCAAAGGAATCTTTAACCACTTGCCTACTGTGCACTTAGGCCCCCTTCCTGCCCAAGCCATTTTTCAGCTTTCAGTGTTGTCACACTTTGAATGACAATTGCACGGTCGTGCTACACTGTACTCAAATATTTTATAATTTTCTGCACACAAATAGAGTTTTCTTTTGGTGGTATTTTATCACTACTGGGTTTTTTTATTTTTTACAAAAAAAAAAAGGCCAAAAATTTGGAAAAAAAAATTATGTTTTTCACTTTTTTTCTGTCAGTAAATTTTGTAACTAAGTAATTTTTCGCATTCACTGATGTGCGCTGATGAGGCGGCACTGATAGGCTGAACTGGTCATTTGACGGTGGGCGGGTGGCAACCAGTTAAAGGTGAAAAGTCCATGTGTGACATCAGCAAAGAAATCTTTAGAGGTGAAAATCACTGATGTTTTAAACTTCAGTTTTGATAGAAGGGAACCAAACAAATTCAATCAAGAAGTCACCCTGGCGTGTAAGCCACCACTGATAAAGTTTAAATAAATATAAATATATATATAAATAAATATGATAAAGGTATAAATGCGCTTACCAGATTGTGTGGACTCAAATGCCATCAACGCTGAGTCAAATAGGCATCAGGAGAATGAGATCTCCCAAACTTATTGATGTATAGCAGGTCACCAATCCGATTCCACATCAAGCAAGGTAAACTTCTCTCTCTTTCAGTAGACCAATCATCATGAAACAAAGAAATCTTCAATGTAAAAGCATTAAAAAAATATATTTATTAAAAGAATATTGCACTTACATCCAGCAGGAAATAAACAGGCATATTGTCATACAATCCAATAACTGTAGTAGAACGCAGTGGTTAGATGAGTGTTAACCCATGTTTTGTCTGAAAAGACATCATCTGGTTTTAAATGGTTTTACACCATGTGGAGATTTCTTTGCTTTCATGAGGATTGACCTACAGAAAGAGGGAAAGTGGATTGAGGTAGAGTAATGCCCCATACACGCGGTGGGAAATTCCGACAGGAAAAAGTCAGATCGGATTATTTTGTCGGAAAATCCGATCGTGTGTGGGCTCTATCGGACTTTTTCCGTCTGAATTTTCGATGGAAAAAGTTTGAGAGCTGGATCTAAAATTTTCCAACAACAAGATCCAATCGGACTTTTTCCAATCATGTGTAGAGAATTCTGACGCACAAAGTGCCACGCATGCTCAGAAAAAATTTGGAGATGAAAGCTAATGGCTACTGACCTCTACGTAGTCCCGTCATACGTTTTGTACGTCACCTCGTTCGTAACGATTGGATTTTCCGACAACTTTGTGTGACCGTGTGTATGCAAGACAAGTTTTGGCCAAAATCCATCGGAAAAAATTCAATGGATTTTGTGGTCGGAATGTCCGACCGTGTGTACGGGGCATAAGAGGGGGGATAAACTATGTACAAATGATATAGAGTTTGGATTTAAAAGTACAATTTCTGTGTCTGCAGATAATACCAAGCTATGTAGAGGATTAAAGTCCCTACAAGATGGGTGTTCTGGTAGATCATTGATCCTGTAAAAAGCATTAGTAAGACTGCATCTAAAATATGGAGTTCAGTTTTGGGCACCAGTTCACAAAATAGGACTTTTGTACCCACTGTAAAATACTTTTCTTGGTGTCTATTAAGGGACAGAGGAAGTCACTCACGTGGGGTTTTTGCTGTTGTCTAGAGGAGGATTGGACACTGGCAAACAAATAAACTGTATGTCAGACCAGGCTAATCCACTCCAACTAACACCATGATTAGTTTTGTAGCAAGCAGTACCGAAAGCCTTATTTTAAAACACAGAGGGTGGGACTCCAAGAAAAGAATTTCGTGGCAAGTACAAAAATCCTATTTTCTTCCTAGTCCATTGAGGAACACAGGAAGTCATTAACTTTTGGGATGTCTAAAGGCAGTCAACTGACAACACAGCAAACACAGAACAAATGGGGACTGCCTGGAGCTCAAGGGGCCACCTGAAGGCCTCAATCCCCAAAGCTGGGTATCAGATGAGGCCTGAACTTTCACCCAGTAGAACCTAGAGTATGTGTAAACAGAGAACCAGGAGACAGCCTTGCAAACAGACACTTGATGCCTAAAAGTACAAAAAAGCAAAAGATCAAGAAGAGTGCACCTCGACAGAAATGGGTAGAACCCGATACTTGAGGCCAAAAGTTTAGAGCAGGGGTCTCCAAAGTACAGCCCGCCAGGCCATTTTTTCCAGGCCGCAGCTGGAGTCCTCCTTTCAGTTGTGAAACCTGCACTGCAGATTCACCCCCGGCAATATGCAGCGCAGGTCCCACAATCCCTCCCAGCGTCTCACTGTGTTGCCTGCTGGGACCGCAGGCATCCTAGGAGCCAATGAGGTGCTTTAGTGCAGACCTGTTGCCACCTCCCGGCTCCTGCCTCGCTGTTAACTAGTAACTAGTGTGTAATACCAGCGGGGCAGGAGTCGGGAGGTGCAGCAGGTCTGCATAGTCAGTGTAATGCCGCGTACACACGGTCGGAATTCTCGTCGGAAAAAGCTCTGATGGTTTTTCCCGTCGGAATTCGACGGAATTTCGCTCAAACTGTCTTGCCTACACACGGTCACACCAAATTCCGACGGTCAGTAACACAGCGGCATAAAACACGTTTGACAGCACTATAAAAGGGAAGTTTAATGCTTCCGAGCATGCATCGAATTGTTTCCGAGCATGCGTCGGAATTTTGCGTGTCGGAATTGCATACACACGATCGGAAAATCTGATAGAAAGGTTTTCCGTCGGAAAAATTGAGAACAGGTTCGTAATCCAAAAACCGTCGGAAATTCCGACAGAAAAAGACAGATGGCATACACACGGTCGGAAAATCCGTTAAAAAGCTCCCATCGGACTGTTTCCATCGGAAATTCCGACCGTGTGTACGCGGCATAAGGCTACTTTCACACTGGGGTGGGCGGGCGGGCAACGGCGGTAAAGCAGCACTATTTTTAGTACCTCTTTAGCGGCCAAAAAAGGGTTAAAACCGCCAGAAAAGCGCAGTGCTGGCGGTTTGGCTGCGCTGCCCCATTGTTTTCAATGGGCAGGGGCGCTTTAGGAGCGAATACACCGCTCCTACAGTGTTGCAAAGATGCTGCTTGCAGGACTTTTTTGACCGTCCTGCAAGCTCACCACTCCAGTGTAAAAGCCAGAGAGCTTTCACACTGGAGAGACAGGTGAGGCTCTTTACAGGCGCTATTTTTAGCACTGTAGCGCCTGTAAAGCGCCTCGGTGTGAAAGTAGTCTAAGCAATGTCTGAGATGCACAAGTACACATGCAAGGGGGAACTGAGATGGTTACAAATGTGTGGGGGGTGGGTTGAATGGCTCTGATGGGGACACAAACATGTAGGGGGGCTGATGGCTCCGATGGGTACACAAACATGTGGGGGGGTGGGCTGATGGCTCTTATGGGGACTCAAACATGTTGGGGGGCTGATGGCTCTGATGGGGACACAAACATGTCGGGGGGTTGAGTGCTCTGATGGGGACACAAACATGTGGGGGACCTGGTGGGGACACATACATGTAGGAGGGCTGATGGCAACACAAACATGTGGAGGGGCTGATGACTCTGAAGGGGACACAAACATGTGGGGGGGGGCAATGGCTCTAATGGGGACACAAATGTGGGGGGCTGATGGCTCTGATGGGTACAGAAATGTGGGGGGGGGGCTGATGGCTTTGGTGGGGACACAAACATGTGGGGTGGCTGATGGCTCTGGCAGGGACACAAATGTGGGGGGGGGGGGCTGATGGCTTTGATGGTATAACAAATGTGGGGGGCTGATGGTTTTGATGGGGACACAAACATGGAGGTCTGAGGGCTCTGATGGGGACATAAACATGTGGGGGGGCTTATGGTTCTGATGGGGACACAAACATGTGGGGCAGTGGGTGATGGCTCTGATGGGGACACAAACATGTGGGGGGGGGCGCTGATGGCTCTTATGGGGACACAAACATGTGGGGGGGGGCTGATGGCTCTGATGGGGACACAAAGATGTGGGGGGCCTGATGGGGACACAACCATGTGGTGGGGCTGATAGGGACACAAATGTGGGGGGAGGGGGCTGATGGCTTTGATGAGGCAAAAGGGAAGACACAGACCCGAAGGTCAAAAAGATGCTGCTCACCCCTAAGGAATAGCAAAAACAGAAAGGAACAATCCCCCACGTTGGGGTTTTTAGGCAGCGTACAATTGAAAGAGTCAGAGTTGGCATGTAATAAAGTATGACATTTATTTATAAAAAAAAAAATTAATAACATTGGGTTAGAACATGAGCTCCAGTGGGAATAGATAATACATCAATGTTTGTATATAAAAAAGAACATGAATATACATTTGAGCAGATTAATATTCACATAACAACAGTATATACATAATCTGTCGTAAAGGTGAAAAATAGTCCCTGACGCGTTTCAACCCAATACAAGGGTCTTCCTCAGAGGGAAAGAGGAGTCTGCTAAACAAAGGAAGAGTATCAATGTTAGTGGTAATAATATAGGTTACAGGGTGAAGAGGCTCCAAAATAGGGAGCAAAAAATCAAAACACCGTGAAGTTTATATTTACCACAAAGGTGTATATCCTGGGAATAAAAATTGTGTGGTAAACCTACGTGGAGAGTTTTGATAAGAAGGACACCATCCACTAATCCTGGGGGGTGAGCCAGATGGTTTCCGCTGAAAATTCACCCGGGTCCCCGGGCGCCACGGAGCCTTGCGGGACGTCACACGTTCAGAATTCCTTTCCTTCTTCTCCCACTGCCAGGGCAGTGGTGTCCGGAGAAGGGGGAATATGACCTGGGGGGGAGCACAGGATGCGCAAGTATCACCTAGAGGGTTATACTGAAGGTTAATGTGAAGGTAGTATGATATATATAACGGCCTAAAAGAGGCCTTTATTGGTTTAGGTATCGATTTGTGGTCATTAGCGTCATATCAGGTTGCCAGAGCGTCAAAAAGTGCAATGTGTGGGTGACTATCAAAAAGAAAAATTCAAAGCAAACAGCAACGAAAAGAAAAACTTCAAACGTAGTGCATGAGGAAGGGAGTGTGAGTGCGTGAAGGATATGTGTTGGGGGAAGTGGGGGAGGAGACGGTTTCTCCAGTGGGGGGAGAGGGGGAGGAAGGGAAAGGGAAGAAAAAAGAGGGAAGGGATGGGACAGACAAGGGAAGGGGATAGAGAAAGGAGAGGAAAAAAGGAAGGGAGCGGAAGGGAAGGGAAGGGGAAGGGGACAGCGTGAGGGAGGGAAAGAGACGTGGGAACCAGACGATAAAGTGGGAGAAGGAAAACAAAAAAGAAAACAAAGGGGAGGAAAAGAGGGGAAGGGAATGGGAAAGGGGGGGGAAGGGGGGGGGAGAAAAGGGAGGGAGGGGGAAAGAAAGGGAAAGGAGAGGGAGAGGGGGAAAGAGGGGGGGCCGAAAACAGGGAAGTGATGTGGAGCTAGGGGAAGTGGAGGTGATGTGGGGTGTAGTGAGTATAAGTCGAAAAAAATGAAAGTGAGATAATGCGTGTGTGTGTGTAAATCAATGTCAAGAAGCTAGGGTCATACCTGTGGACGTAGGACACCGGGGTATTACCACAGTTTGCGGGTGCCAAGATAATGCCACAAAAGACGATAGTGTCTTGGAAAAGACCTCTGGGTCCAGATCACTAGCGTAGTGCTTATTTGGAGTGGGGGCCTGGATGGATACAGGGCACCCAATCTGGAAGCACAAATAAACATGTTCATAAATATGAACGCATAGTTGTTAGCTAAGGGAGCAGCGTTGTCCAATAGGGACACTGCAATGCTATGGTATACTTAAAGGTGGTAGGTACAGCATAGGGTTTGTTGTCCGGACTTACCGCATCTCAGTCTCAGTGAACAATAGTCCTGTTCGGATGATGGCAGTAATGTTTGCTGACTGGCGCTGCTTTTATATAGCTAGATGGTCGGCGGTGATACCCGGAAGAGGATCACCGAAGGTGACCGGCAAAGGAATAACCCTATTGGTCGGCGGTTGCGCACCTGTGTGAGATCCCCATTCAGATCAAAAAGGCCGCCAAAGTGGGCGGACCACGTGTGGCGTCCCCGGCGTTCCTGGAAGCCGTGTGGAGGCCCGTATCTACGTCACCCCTGCCGTAAACAACGTGACGTACGCCCGTCATGCGCACCAGCGGCGTCCCGCACGTGCGCACTGAGGGGCGGTGTCCAGGGGTGTCCAGGGATGCCGCCAACGAGGATTATCGCCAATGACCGATCACACGGGACAAGGACTAGGAGTGACAGGCTTCAGGAGGGAAGCGTGGAACACCGGGTGTATCCTGTACGAGTCTGGTAAGGAAAGCTCAAAAAGCTACAGGATTAATCTTCCGTTTGATCTTGAAAGGACCAATAAACTTTGGTCCTAATTTATGTGTGGGTATGGCTAATTTGAGATTGATTGAGGACAACCATACCTCGTCCCCTATCTTGAAGTCCGGATTTTCCTTCCTCCCCCGGTTGAAATGTTTCTCATACCCTTCTTGGGTCTTCTGCATGTCTCTTGAATTTCCTCCCCCGGTTGAAATGTTTCTCATACCCTTCTTGGGTCTTCTGCATGGTCTCTTGAATTTTCCGGAAATTCTGCTGCAAAAAATCAACTCGGTCTTGGACCGCAGGAACAGGAGTTTCAGGCAGAGATCCTGGCAGGAAGGAGGGATGGAACCCAAAGTTGGCCCAGAAAGGAGTTTGGTTGGTGGCAGTATGGACCGCATTGTTGTAGGCGAACTCCGCATAGGGTAGGAGACTAGACCATTCATCCTGGGAATCCGAACAGAAACAGCGGAGGTATTGCTCTAGAGATTGATTTGTCCTCTCCGTCTGGCCATTGCTCTGAGGGTGATAGGCCGAAGAGAGGCATGTCTTGATTTCGAGGGTTTTACATAATTCTTGCCAAAACTTGGAGGTGAACTGAGACCCTCTATCAGAAGTGACACTCGTAGGTATCCCGTGGAGTCGAACAATCTCTTTAAAGAATATGTCAGCTGTAGCAGAAGCGGAAGGAGTCCCAATCATTGGGAGGAAGTGTGCCATCTTTGACAAGCGGTCGACCACGACCAAGATGGTGGTGTATCCCTCTGAAGTGGGTAACTCTACAATGAAGTCCATTGATATGTCCGCCCATGGGCGCTTCGGGATGGACAAGGGCTTCAGCAGGCCCCAGGCTTTAGAACTAGTTCCTTTGTTGCGTTGACAAATGATACAAGAGGTGACATAATTCCTGCAGTCTTGTCTCCACCCAGGCCACCAAAAAGAGCGAGAAATTAAGTTAGACGTCTTGTGAACCCCAAAATGTCCCGCAAGCTTGTGATCATGTAGAGTCTTGAGCGTTAAAGGTCTTGTTTCTGTGGGTACAAAGACCTTCCCACGTACCCAGAGTAGTCCATCGTGTTCCTCCATTGAGGGAATTCCATGGTCGGTGGGGTGCCTTGATGCCGCCCTGATGGCGGAGACTAAATCAGGTTGCAGAAGGAGGGACAGGAAATTCTGTGGCGAAAGGATAGTGTTGGGTTCAGATTCCTGGGGTGTCTCGTGAAACATTCGAGAGAGAGCGTCTGCCTTTCCATTTTTTGAGCCGGGTCTGTAAGAAATATGAAAATTAAATCTTGCAAAAAAGAGAGCCCAACGGGCTTGTCTGGGCTTTAAGCGTTTGGCTGTCCTTAGGTACTCCAGGTTTCTGTGGTCTGTCCAAATCATGACAGGATGGGAAGCCCCCTCCAGGAGATACCTCCACTCCTCCAGGGCAAATTTAATGGCCAGTAGCTCTCTGTCTCCCACATCGTAGTTCCTCTCTGGAGGACTTAACTTACGTGATGCAAAAGCCACAGGGTGTAACAGGGCCTTGGGGCCCAATCTCTGGGATAATATAGCTCCAGTAGCCGTTTCTGATGCATCCACCTCCAGCACAAATGGAAGGGTTGGATCTGCATGCATCAGGATGGGAGCGGACGAAAACAATTTTTTCAAAGTATCAAAAGCCTCTTGTGCTTCCGGGGACCAATGGAATTGAGTACCTTGGTGAGTCAACTTGGTGATGGGTGCCACTATGGAGGAGAAGCCGACAATGAACCTTCGATAGAAGTTTGCGAACCCGATGAATCGCTGTACCCCTTTCTTGTTCACTGGGGCTGGCCACTCCAGTACGGCCTTGACCTTTTGTGGGTCCATGGAGACCCCACCTGTAGAAATGATGAACCCCAAGAATTGCACCGTGGATTTCTCGAATTCGCACTTCTCTGCCTTGAGGTACAATCTGTGGCTGCGGAGGATGGTGAGTACTTGTTTCACATGTACCCGGTGGAGTTCAAGGGAGTCCGAAAAGATAAGGATGTCGTCTAGGTAAACGACAAGAAAGTCGTCAAGGTGTTTACGAAAAATGTCATTTACCAGGTGCTGGAAGGTTGCTGGGGCGTTACAAAGCCCAAAGGGCATTACCAAATATTCATAATGCCCGAATCGGGATCTGAAGGCTGTTTTCCATTCATCTCCTGCCCTGATTCGGATGAGGTTGTAGGCCCCGCGAAGATCCAATTTAGAGAAGACTCTAGCAGACCTGAAACGTTGAAAAAGCTCTGGGATCAGAGGCAGGGGATATCGGTTCTTAATGGTGATTTTATTCAGTTCTCTGTAATCAATGCAAGGTCGGAGGGAGCCGTCTCTCTTTCCTACAAAAAAGATGCCTGCTCCGGCGGGTGACGAGGAGGGGCGGATGAACCCCTTCTCCAGATTCTCATCAATATAGGCCTTGAGGACCTTGAGTTCTACTTCGGACAGGGGAAAAATGCGGCCAAAAGGAATCGGTGAACCCGGGAGGAGATCGATGGGACAATCATATGTCCGATGAGGCGGTAATCGATCTGCCTGTTGTTTGTCAAAGACGTCTTGGAAGCCCCAAGATGATGGGGAACATTGGAGATGGGATAATGTCAAATTGTATAAATTCCTGGTGACCCGAATCGGTAGTGACACAGATGGGTTGGGTCTCATGGGTGATGAATCCAGAGCGAGGAAGAGAGCCGTCAGCCAAATGTACCTGTAGATTTTGTTTCTTCGGAACGAGGGGCAAGCGCATCTTGGTAGCAAATGCCGCGTCAAGGAAGCCGGGTTTCCTTTTCCGGTAGCTGTAAGGAGACAAAGAGGGCGACATAAGTCTGGGAGAACCCGGAAGATTGAAAGTTCATTATATATTGTTGGTAGGACTTACTCGGTCTTACGGGACAGGTGCTGAGAAAATGACCCGAGGCCCCACAGTACAGGCAAAGATTGGACCGGCGTCTGCGGAGTCGTTCTTCTGGCGTGAGGGGAGCACAAACTAGGCCCAACTGCATGGGTTCTGCCTCCTGGGATTCTACTGCTGGAGCTGAGGTGGTGGGTGACGGCAAGGTAGGTTTGGAAGAGGTCCAATAAGTACGGGGAGACTGAAGACGCTCGGAACGCCTTTCACGCATGCGGCGGTCCAGCTTGGTGGCAGCTTGGATCAAGTCTTCCAGTGAGTCAGGGGTCTCGGATCTTGCCAACTCATCTTTCAAAGTCTCGGACAACCCCTGGCGATACTGGTATTTAAGAGCCGGTTCGTTCCACCCAGTATCAGCTGACCACTTCCGAAATTCGACGGTGTAATCCTCCACCGGTCTACGTCCCTGAAGTAAATTATGTAGCGTGGCCTCAGCTGTAGCCACACGTTGCGGGTCATCATACAATTGCGCCATACTCTCAAAGAAAGTCTCTACTGCATTGAGTGCTGGGCTTCTCTGCTCCATCAGGCTATGGGCCCATGCCTGTGGCTCCTCAGCCAGGAGCGAGATAATGAAACCCACCTTTACTACTTCAGAGGCGAAAGTCCGGGGTTGAAGCGCAAGGTAGAGCGAGCAGGCATTCTTGAAGGCCCGGAACTTCTTGCGGTCACCCGTGAACCGTTCAGGAGTAGGAACTCTGGGTTCAGGAGATGCCATGATCACAGTGGGTTCAGGAGATGCCATGATCACAGTGGGGTTTGCTGATCAAAAATCAAGGGGGGGGGCTGATGGCTTTGATGGGGACACAAACATGGAGGTCTGAGGGCTCTTATGGAGACAAAAAATGTCGGGGGGCTGATGGCTTTGATGGGGACACAAACACATGGCAGGAGACAGAGGCAAATCCGGGTCACAAGCAGATGGGGACACAAATGTGGGAGGAGTGGGCTGATGGCTTTTTGATGGGGACACAAACATGGGGGGGCTGATAGGGACACAAATGTGGGGGGAGGGGGCTGATGGCTTTGATGAGGACACAAACATGGGGGACTGATGGCTCTGATGGGGACATAAACATGTGGGGGGGCTTATGGTTCTGATGGGGATACAAACATGTGGGGCAGTGGGTGATGGCTCTGATGGGGACACAAACATGTGGGGGGGGGGGCGCTGATGGCTCTTATGGGGACACAAACATGTGGGGGGGGGCTGATGGCTCTGATGGGGACACAAAGATGTGGGGGGCCTGATGGGGACACAACCATGTGGTGGGGCTAATGGCTCTAATGGCGACACAAACATGTGGAGGGGGCTGATGGCTCTGATATGGACACAAACGTGGGGGGTGGGGTGGTGGCTCTGATGGGGACACAAACATGTGGGGGGGGGGGGGGGGCTGACACAAACACAAACATGTGGGGGGGGGCTCTGATATGGACACAAACGTGGGGGGTGGGGTGGTGGCTCTTATGGCGACACAAACATGGGGAGGGGGCTGATGGCTTTGGTGGGGACAGAAATGTGGGGGGGCTGATGGCTTTGATGGTGACACAAATGTGCGGGGGGCTGATGGCTTTGATGGTAACGCAAACATGGAGGAGGGGGTGATGGCTCTGATGGAGTCACAAATGTGGGGGGTGGGCTGATGGCTCTGATGGGGACACAAATGTGGGGGGCGATGGCTCTGATGAGGACACAAACATGTTGGGGGGTGGGCTGATGGCTCTTATGGGGACACAAACATGTTGGGGGCGATGGCTCTGATTGGTACAAAAAACGTGGGGGGGGGGGCTGATGGCTCTGATGGGGACGCAAACATGTGGCGGGGCTAATAGCTCTGATGGGGACACAAACATGTGGGGGGTGCTGATGGCTGATAGGGGTACAAACATGTGGGGGGGGGGCTGATGGCTCTGGTGGGGACACAAATGTGGGGGTGGGCTGATGGCTTTGATGGGGACACAAACATGGGGGGGCTGATGGCTCTGATGGGGACACAAATGTGGGGGGGCTGATGGCTCTGATGGGGACACAAATGTGGGGAGGACTGATGGCTCTGATGGGGACACAAACATCTGGGGGCTTATGGCTCTGATGGGGACACAAACATGTGGGGCAGGAGGTGATGGCTCTGATGGGGACACAAACTTGTGGGAGGGACAGATGGCTCTGGAGGGGACACATATGTGGGGGGCTGAAGGCTTTGATGGTAACACAAACATGTAGGGGGGGCTGATGGCAACACAATGTGGGGGGCTGATGGCAACACAATGTGGGGGGCTGATGGCTCTGATGGGGACACAAACATGGGGGGGGGGTGATGGCTCTGATGGGGACACAAACACGTGGGGGGGGCCTGATGGGCACACAAATGTGGGGGGCTGATGACTTTGATGGTGACACAAATGTGCGAGAGGCTGATGGCTTTGATGGGGACACAAACAAGTGGGGGCTAATGGCTCTGATGGAGACACAAATGTGGTGGGGGGGCTGGCTTTGGTGGGGACCCAAATGCGGGGGGGGGCTGATGGCGACACACATGTGGGGGGGCCGATGGGGACACAAATGTGGGGGGGGGCGATGGCTTTGATAGGAACACAAACATGGGGGGGAACTGATGGCTCTGATGGGGACACAAACATGGGGGGATTATGGTTCTGAAGGGGACACAAACGTGGGGAGGCTTATGGTTCTGAAGGGGACACAAACGCGGGGGGGGGGGGTGATGGATCTGATGGGGTCACAAACACGTGGGGCGGGGCTTATGGCTCTGATAGGAATACAAACGTGGGGGGTGGGCTGATGAGGACACAAACGTGGGGGAGGCTGATGGCTCTGGTGGGGACACAAACATGGTGGGGGGGGCTGATAGCTCAGATGGGGGATACAAAAAATGTGTGTGTGTGTGGGGGGCTGGCTCTGATGGGGACACAAATATGCAGGCAGGGGTGAGCTGTGATGGGAACACAAATGTGCTGGGAGGCTCTGATAAATGATGGGGACACAAAAATATGTGTGTGCTCTCTAATGGGGACACCAATTTGTGGGGATACCCTGATGAGTGATGGGGACACAAATGAAGGGGGAGACTGATGAGGACACAGATGAATGGGGAAACTGATGGGGACACAGATGAATGGGGACACAGATGAATGGGGAGACTGATGGGGACACAAATGTAAAGCCTTATGCACACTGAAAGTTTAACTCTGTTGCATGATGCTCCAGCGTTTAGGTGCCAGCAAAGGATACAGGAGCACCATCAAGCGCGCTGTCACCAGTAAGTAGAATTCTATTCTATTCTTCTACTGTAAATGTATTTATAAATGATTTTTCCGGCCCATGAATGTGTAAAATATAAAATGTGGCCGTTGAAGTAAAACGTTTGGAGACACCTGGTTTAGAGCAGTGTTTCTCAACTCCAGTCCTCAAGGCACCCCAACAGGTCATGTTTTCAGGATTTTCCATTATTTTGCATCACCTGTGCAAAATAATGGAGAGCCTGAAAACATGACCTGTTGGGGCGCCTTGAGTACTGGAGTTGAAACACTGGTTTAGAGGATGGTTTGTGTGGGCCAGTTAGAGATGGTGAAAAAGGGTCCTGAGAACCCTTATGCCGCGTACACACGAAGGGACTTTCCCGCGGGATTATCCGCTGGACTCAAGTCCACCGGACAATCCCCTCGTGTGTGGGCGTCGGCGGACTTTTTGGCGCCAAAAGTCCGGCGGACTAGGTTTTAAGTTTTGTTTTAAAATTGTCCGGCGGACAATCCCGCCGTTAGTAGGCTAGTCCGCCGGACTTTTGAAATGAACGGACTTGCCGCTCATCGGAAAGTCCGTTCATTTAGCACGTGACTTCAGGTATACGTAGCTAGCGTAGGCAATGAATGCCGCCGCGCTAGCTCCGTCACCTGGCATAGATTTAAAGGGACTCCCCACGCCGATTGGTTGTCGGGGTCTGCGGGCGGGGGCTTATCGGAATCCGGGAGCCCCCTTTAATAAGGGGGCCCTCAGATCCCGGCCCCCCACCCTATGTGAATGAGTATGGGGTACGATGTACCCCTACCCATTCACCTAAGGTGTAAAATGTAAAGTAAAAAACCACACAACTTTGAAAAAATATTTTATTGCACTGCTCCGGGGGTCTTCTCGCCGGACTCCTCCGCCATTTACCTAGCTCTTTTACCGAGCGGAGAAGTCCGGCTACCTTCTTCGTCGTCGTCGTCGTCGTCTGGGGGTCTCGATCCGCCTTCGGGGGTCTTCCGGGGTCTCTTCTGTTCTTGCCGCGGTCGTCGTTTTCCGCGCCGCCTTCTTCTTCTTCCGATGTTGACCCGTCGCTCTCTCTGGCCGGAATGCCAGAGCCGCGCTGTGCTGGGACTTATATAGGGACAAGGGGACAGGGTCACATGCTCATGTCACATGGTGACCCCACCCCCTTGTGATGTCACAGTCCCGGAGGATGCTGGGACTGTGACATCACAGGGGGGCGGGGTCACCATGTGACATGAGCATGTGACCCTGTCCCCTTGTCCCTATATAAGTCCCAGCACAGCGCGGCTCTGGCATTCCGGCCAGAGAGAGCGACGGGTCAACATCGGAAGAAGAAGGCGGCGCGGAAAACGACGACCGCGGCAAGAACAGAAGAGACCCCGGAAGACCCCCGAAGGCGTATCGAGACCCCCAGACGACGGCGGCGACGACGATGAAGAAGGTAGCCGGACTTCCTCGCTCGGTAAAAGAGCTAGGTAAATGGTGGAGGAATCCGGCGAGAAGACACCCAAGACGGAAGAAGACCCCCGGAGCAGTGCAATAAAATATTTTTGACTTTGTCCAGCGGATTGTCCGCCGGAGAAGTCCGGCCGTGTGTGGGCAAGTCACACGCTCGGAAGTCCGGGCGTGTGTGGGGAAGTCCCGCCGGACTAGGTCCGGCGGACAAAGTCCGAACATGTGTACGGGGCATTACAGGGACCATCCCGGAAGACAAATACATAGGTTGAAAAAAGACACAAGTGCATCCAGTTCAACCAATAAAAGGGGAGGGGAATCATACAATCCCATACCCACAGTTGATCCAGAGAAAGGCAAAAATAAAAAAAAACAGCAAAGCATGATCCAATTTGCTACAGCAGGGGAAATAAAATCCTTTCTGATCCCTCCGAGAGGCAATCAGATATTCTCTGGATCAACTTTACCTATAAATGTTAATATCGAGTTATATTATGTACATTCAGGAAAGAATCCAGGTCTTTTTTACACAATCTACTGAGCTAGCCAGAACCATCTCTTAAGGGACACTTGTCCACATTTTCACAGCTCTTACGGTGAAGAAACCTTTCCATATTTTCAAGATTAACTCTCTTTTCCTCTAGACATAAAGACATTAAAGTGAATAACTCAACACCAAGTTCACTATATTGACCACTTAGGTATTTGTACACATTGATCATATTTTTTATAGACTTCAATGCATCAAAAACGTGTATTGAAAAATGCACCTGGAATATGCAAACTGCATAGGTGTGAACGAGACCTTATAGGAGTTCATAAGTATCCCACAATGGGTATGTCCAGAAATTGCAGAAGGGCTAGTACTGGGGCCAGCACCTTGGTGACCACCCAAGGTGCAGACAAAAGGCCAAATGGTAGGGCCACAAACTGAAAATGCATGGGAACCACAGCAAAGTGTAGGAAACACTGGTGAACTGATAAGTTGGGGACATGCAGGTAGGCATCCTTGATGTCCAGAAAGTCTTCCTGTTAAAAGGAAGGCGATGACAGACCTGGGGATTCCATGTAGAATTTCTTAGCTTGAAAAAAAGATATTCAGTGCTTTGAGATCAAAGATGGGGGGGGGGGGGGGGGGGGTAGATGGGTTTTGGAACCGTAAACAGGTTGTATTAAAACCCCTAAAACGTTTCTGTCATGGGTACTTGGAAAATGACACCTTGATCCAAAAGGCCTGAGAGGGCTAAATAGAGATCTGCTAATCTGTAAGACGATACAGGAAGGTTGGAAGTGAGAAGACTAGGAGGGGACAGGGAGCAAAACTAGCTTGTAGCCCCTGGAAACCACATACCACATCCACGTGTCTGTGGTGCAAGCTGTCCGCAAAGGTTAACAGACATCTCCCCACTTGGAAAGTGCAGATGCACCTTCATCCTGAGAAAGGTTTGTCCAAAGGTTGGGTATGAAAAAAGGAATAAGGATAAATCCGCCACAATCCAAATTCCAACCGCTGCGCCACGGAAAATAAAACAAACAGGGTAAAATAAACACTAAAAGCAGCCACTTAGAGAGATATGAATGGAGATGGTTGGGTAGCCTGGGAGCCAAGCTTGGGGGTTTAAACTTTGATGTCAAGTGAATGATGTGAGGAAGTTGACTTTTCTTAACTGCCAGTAAAGGATGAGCCTTTTTAGTCTGTGCCTTGGGCTTTTGTGGCTGAGAAAAATGGGTGTTCTTGCCACCAACAGCATCCTTGATAATGGTATCCAAAGTGGATATGAAGAGTAAGGATGAGCTCTGGCGTGTTCGCACACCCCACATGCAGAGCCAGCCAGGAAGTAGGCACTGCGCTGCGATAATCACAGGCAGTGAGACTGAGACATTGTCCCGATGTGCGGCTGCAGAGATCGGGAAATGTCTCACTGCCTGTGATTAGCGCAGCGCCGACTTCATGGCGGGCTCTGCACATGGGGTGTGCGAACACGCCAGAGCTCATCCTTAATGAAGAGATGTGGTTTCTTGAAAGCCATGAGCCTCAGACACTAGTTCTGCAGTCCAACACACTAACCAAACTGGCCTCCTGCATGCGTACTGACAGGAGACCCATACAGGATATGATATGGGAAACCTCGAGCAGCCCATTATAATTGTAGCTTAAAGCCATGCGAAATAGAACCAATTGTTCTGCAATCAAGAGATCAACCAAAGCAGTGACAAGCTCCCTTTTAAAGGATTTTGACTGATCAGCCGGGGTTTGGCATGTCATGTCTAAGATGGGATGAAGTCATGTCTAAGATGGGATGAAGAATGGGGTCTGCCAGCGAGAACAGAGCTTTAAAGATAGCTTTTAATCGTATCTGTTGGGTCCTTAAGGACAGGTGCATCCTCTACTAGAATGGTGGTCGCTTTGTTAAGGTGGAGGCAAACCACTTTTTAACAAAGTCCTTTTCAAATGAATATAAGTGTAGTAACCTCCATAGAGGAAGACTTGGGACACGGACTGCACTGGAAAATTCTTTGTGGTGTTAGGGACTCTCAAGGGCCCAATACTGGACATAGCACTGGAAGACGCAATAGGCTGACTCTTCAGTTTCAAGTGGTGTGCATCACTTGAGACAAAATGTTCTCTTTTAATTCGGGCGTAGGGGCAGATTGCAACACCTCAGTGGCAAGTTTGTCTGGCAAGGACTGAGGCAAATCTGTGTCTGAAGGCTTAGAGGCTGCGAGATCGATCAGATACAGAATCTGCAAGGAAAGGCATGGAAGCACACTTGTGGGCTCGTTAATGGGCCATAAATTCACGCATGACTGTAGTAAAGACTTCAGCCAAGAAAGCAGAGGAGCCAGCCACACCTGAAGGAGCTAGGGAAGACTCCGAAGAGGGGATAGACTCTAGGAACAGAGGGCCACCTGAATCCAATGTAAACAGCACTGGACCTTTTAGTAGAGCTTGAGGTGGATGATACAAGTGGATTGTACCCTCCAATGCACAGAAACAGACATGTTTTGACCACATGGGTATTAGGCAACATAATGCTCAGGGTATGAGGCCTCAGTTATTCATAAAACCTGCCAGTTATCTGGTAGATGTCAAGTTTACATGGGGCTTCTCTTACTGCTCTTGTCCAATACCCCCTGGAGCTGGTGAAAGGGTGTAGCACGACGAAGAGTGGCAAAGGTGCCTGTGATAGGCCCTGGCATTATAGGTCTGTTTGGATACTGCTGCGATGCTCAAACTGGAACTTGAGAATGGCTACATTCCATTTTATTACACATTAATTTATGAACTTATTTGTTTTGGTTTCTTTGTATGTATGGATTGCATGGATGGTTACCGACATGTTTTGAAAATTTCAAGTCAATAGCACCTTTAGAAATATATTTACCTAGAAAAATGGTGATGAGCTTGATATTTATTTTACCCGCTGTATAACCACAAAATAATATGTATACAATTTGGCCCATATACAGTATATTTGGACACCGGCACAATTTTAATTTTGGCTCTTTTTGCCACCAGAATAAAATTAAAACAATCCAAATAAATTGGTGCTGACTTTCAGCTTTAATTCAGGTGGTTGAACATAAATATCAAATACAAATTTTAGGAACTGCAACCATTTTTATACATAGACCCCCATTTTTAGGGGCTCAAATGGAAGTGGACAAATGAATATGATCATAAATAAAATGTTAATTTTTAATATTTTGTTGAGAATCCTTTACTGGCAATGACTGCCTGAAGTCTGGAACCCATGGACATTACCACAGACTGGGTTTCCTCATGATGCTTTGCCAGGCTCTAACCGCAGATGTCTTTAGTTGTTCTTTGTGGCTCTTTCTGCCTTTAGCTTTGCCTTCAGCAAGTAAAATGCATGTTCAATTGGGTTAAGATCAGGCAATTGACTCGGTCATTGCAGAATATTCCCCCTCCTTTCCTTCAAAAGCTCCTGGGTTGCTTTTGCAGTGCGTTTTGGATTATCCATCTGTACTGTGAAGCGCCGTCCAATCAACTTTGCTGCATTTGGCCGAATCTGGGCTGACAGTAGCTCTAAACACTGCAGAATTAATCCGACTGCTTCTGTCACATCATCAATAAACACCAAATGACACTGGAAGCCATGCCATCACACTGCCTCCACCATGTTTTACAGATCAGATGATGTTGTGTGCTTGAGCTTATGACCTGTTCCAAGCCTTCTCCACACTTTTTTCTTCCCGTCATTCTGGTACAGATTAAACTTAAGGCCCGTACACACGATTGGACTTTTTGACAACAAACATGCAAATTAGCTGTTTTGGACCAACATCCGACCGTGTGTACGCTCCATCGGACCAACTTTTTCAGTTTTCATCGGACTTTTGTTGGCTGTGCGAAAGGACCAACTTTCGGCCAACAAAAGTCCGATGGAGCAAAGTCCGACCGTGTGTACACAAAACCAGACTTTTGTACAAAGTACAAACACGCATGCTCAGAACCAATGCAAAAGATCAGACAACAATACAGGTTGACCAAAGGTGGCGCTTGAGTATTTGAACGTCCTCTTTTGAAGTGTCGTCAGTAAGTCTAATCTGGCTTTTCTATTCTTTAGGCTTATGAATGGTTTGCCTCTTGTGATGAACCCTCTGTATTTTCTCTCGTGAAGTCTTCTCTTGATTGTTGACTTTGGCAATAATACCTCCGCACCTGCTGCAGTGTCCTTCACTCTTCTTGATATTGTGAATGGGTTTTTCCTTACCATAGAGAGGATCCTGTGATCATCCACCACTGTGGTCTTCCATGGACGTCCAGGCCTTTTTATGCTGATGAGCTCACCAGTGCATTCTTCTTTCCTCAGAATGTACCAAACTGTTGATTTGGCCACTCCTAATGTTGCTGCTATCTCTGATGGATTTTTTTTTTTAAAGCCTTACAATGGCCTGTTTCACTTGCACAGACAGCTCCTTTGAACGCATGATGTAGATTCAAAATAACAAAGGAGTAGCCCACACCTGGCCACGAAATAGCTTTTGATTCAATTGTCCAATTACTTTTGGTCCCTTTGAAAAAGGGGAGATGGCGACCTAAGAGCTGTAATTCCTAAACCCTTCCTCCGATTTGGATGTACACACCCTCAAATTAAACCTGAGAGTGTACTTTAAGCCCATATCAGTTATAGAATTATAGCTTGAATATGTTTTGGTAAATACCTGAAAAAATCTAAAATTGTGCCCGTGTCCAAATATATGGACCTAACTGTATATCACTACAAATGAACAAACCATCAACTAGTGAAAAATATCCATCCAATTGCAATGCTTCCAATAGATGCAAGGAAAAGTTTATTCTCCCAAAGAAAAGGACCTCCACTGAACCCAAAAAGCGTCCTCTAACCTTAATACTTGACGCTCATCACAAAGGTCAGTTGGTATATCATCTTTAGGACCCAGATGGCAACAAGATTCCTCCAGGCAGCAAAAGTATTCAGCCGCATTAATCTACCTTTCCCTGTTGAGTCTCTAAGCAGGGATATGCAATTAGCGGACCTCCAGATGTTGCTAAACTACAAGTCTGCTTGTGGCTTTCAGTCTTGCTATGCCTCATGGGACTTGTAGTTCTGCAACAGCTGGAGGTCCACTAATTGCATATCCCTGCTCTATAGTGTTTCAGATAAAAATAATTTTGTATATAAAATCAGCAGCGCTGCAATGAAGATAAGCCACTCACGACCAAGAGCAAAGCTCACCCCACACTCTGTAAATAGCCAGTTCTCCCTCAGACTCCATCCCACATTTCATCGTGATGTCTTCAGGGACACCTGTTTTGTACCCATTTTGTGAATATACACACACTATTTAAACTCATACACTTAGTGTGGGTAATAGACACCATTTATTTATACACATTGTAATATAAGAGCAGCACATTTATTTATAGGTAGTTCCTTTAGGATTATTGTCTATCATTCAAGAAGATTTTTTGCACTGTTTGAATTCAGGCTCGTTTCACATTTGCGCGTCACCAAAGTCGCATGTTTTTCAGTGTGACTGTAGTGCGATTTTGATTCAACTTCACATTCTATGGATTAAAGTCAACTCAAAAAGTCGCACCAAGGTAGTGCAGGGGACTGTCATAGTAATTTGAACGGGTGTGCAATTTGTCATGCAACTTTGATGTCCAATATCACTGCCAATGGACTCTAAAAGGGGTAACACTTTTTTCCTCTAGAATTTTACAGGAGTTGCGTCATTCCCCAATATTGATCTTTAGGATTTTGTGGTTAAACATTACAGTTTTTCTCTTCTGCACATTGTATAATTATTACCCTGTCTTACCGTTTAAAGGGTTACTAAACCCACAACAGTAAAATCAGTCTGTATGCCGTAAAGAATGCTGGTTATACTCACTGTGGAACCTAAAGGGTTATTTCTACACATTGTGTAAAAATGCTGTTTAATCAGGTCTTCTCTGATCCTCCTTCCACAGTCCCCAATCCATCTGCTGCTAGTACAGGGCCTTGGAGGCACTCTGCACATGCTCAGTTTGGTGTGGATTGCTAGAGTTTTTTTTTTTTTTGGGAGTAGCAAAAAGGCCAAGCAGCACTGTCAGGAGTCATACAGCCTCATAGGACTGTCAGAGGAGATTGAAAACTCCTCCTGCAAGCTTTAACCAATGCTCAGCCAGACACAAAGTTAAAAGACTGCTAGATACTGCTGATTAGAAACGGTATTTAGCAGTTTATATTTACTAAAATATTTGCATTTCTATGTTCTGTGTAGTGTGGAAAACCAGATATAGTGAACGCAGGGTCTTATGTATTCAGCATTTAATGCAACCCTAAGTCTTTTTATAAAACATTATGAGGTGTAATGTTCATTTTAGCTAACAATATTTTAGGTGAACCATCATAAAACAGATGTACAGCAAACCCCTTTTAAAAGTAGCCTCATGTATTTAGGGGAGATTTTAGGGCATCGTTGGTGACCTTCTCCTGAAAATTCTAGTTGCTAGGCTACAATATCGAGTCACTAACCCAGAACAAGCATGCAGCAACTCCCGAGCCATATATTAGTTTTGGGCCAGTTGCATTATTATTATACAGGATTTATATAGCACTAACAGTTTCCACAGCGCTTCACAATGTAGAGGGGGGACAGTACAATTACAATACAGAAGGAATTATTTAAAGTTACTGTATCAGCTTAATAGCCAGGGAATTTGCATCACCAAGATAGGTCAGAGATGGCAGTCTAAAATATTACCTTTCCTTTAAAGCGATTTGCTGTTTTCCCTAAGAGAAGTATGATAAGGTCTCTATGTCTATACTCTGAAAAAACTGAACCTCATTAGTGCAATACTCAGGTTTCAATAAAAACCTAAAAATAACAGAATTTTAGTTATATGACTATCTATAAATGTTTTAATCTTACAAGGGCAGAGCAAATCATTCTTTAGAAAAAATCCTGACATGTTTTATGCATGGCTTCTCCAGAGGATTTTGTACACTATACAAAATAAGCAAATACAGCTAGTAGACTACCATGCATGGGGTGCAAAGGTAGGCAAGTGTGCTCTTCAGTTGCCAATACAGAACATATAAACATAAGTTTATTATATATACAAGATACACAGAAAATTGTGGGAAAGGCCAGAATACTGTACAGTAAAGCATGAAATGGGCAAAAGTGAAACAAATAGAATGACCAGCAAATGCTGCAGAGGATGCAGAAATGTCTAAACTTGAATTTTTAAACTTGAGAATGTTTTGTCCAGTGTTCAAGCAACCTTAAAGTGTTACTAAACCCAGCAAAATTAAAATAGTTCATAAGCCCCCCCCCCCCGCAGCTTTTAAATCTTTTTACATTAAAATACTGCCACTATATACCTTTTTGGGTGATCTGTATAGCACAGTTACATGATAAACTGCAGTGTGTTTGTGCAGAGAGTTTAGGTAGGAGGAGATTTCCACTACAGCCTGTATACACTCCCACATGTGTGATGTCAATATCATGCGACCTGGCTAGCTCTGAGTACAAGTAAAATGTTCTCTCCAGCATAAAAGACAACTGAGCATGTGCAGCTGCTTGTGTAACTGGCATTCCCCAGATAGACAGTGTGGGGGGGGGGGATCTGTGCATACAGGATAAAACAGCCTTTTCACATAATGCAGAGGATTAACCCCTTAAGTTCCACAGCAAGTATAACAAGCATGCTATGCTGCATATACAGATTTTACTGTTGTGGGTTTAGCAACACTAAGTGCTGAGTGACAAACGCACATAATATAGGGTTTACAATCAGCTCTGTGCATAAATGTATTTGCCGCAACAATGACAACTCTGAAAAGAACACTACACAACTTCTCAACATAAATTAAATTATGTTGTTTTATTTGCATTGCGTTTCAGGCTCAAAAATAAATTCTAATTGTTTTTCAGTGGCATCTGGGAATATATATATATATATATATATATATATATATATATATATATATATATATATATATATATATATATATATATATATATATATATATATATATATATATATATATATATATATATTACACCGCAAGAGAATTTGAAAGCATAAGTGATGCACGAAAACCAATATTAAAAGAATATAAATTCTAGAATAAGGAGAACTTTATTACATATTTCTTTGGGATACACTGCATATTAAGCAAAAATAGGTACTTTTTAAAGAACTCTTCCCAACAGGCCATTGTTACCCGTTTCCTAGAATTTCCTGGGTTCTTTTGGAATGTCAGCCAATGTAGCATTCTGAAGTGCAGAGATAAATATCACCATCTTATGCCAGGAAATACAAAACAAGTCTAAGTTATTGGACAGCTATTTCATCATAGTTGACAGGGCTTAAATGTTCTGTTTTATTGCATCTTTAACAATTAAAAAAAAATCTGAGGGACACCGCAGATTATAATGTACTATATATTTATAATAAAAAAACAAACAAAAACAGTTTTGTAAGCAATACTTACAGTAGACATCTTATCTACTAGTGATATAGACCTTATATAAAACGTAGTCGGCCTCCCACACAATAATTGATATCTATTTACATATATACACACACACGTGTATATATAAATATATATATTTATATATGTAGATCTGAACATGAATAAAAGACTAAGCACTGTACATTGATTCTGGTAAAATTCAAAACAGAAAAAAAAAAAAAAACGTTTTAAACATTAAACAGTTTTAATAAAAGTTTCTGTACAATGCTAAGCAGTTTTATTTACACATAGAAAATGTAACAGGAGTAGTGTTTCAAATGACAGAACTCCTTAAATTTCAATGGCAGGTAATCTGGAAAAAATAACAGCATTCCATTCACAAATATTTTCAAGCAATAAATATGTATTTATAAATAGTGTAAATTTACATCAAGATTAGAAACAAAAATCACAAATCTGAAGTTTATTCCTTAGTCTATGTGCAACCCATTTATCTTTGTGACTTGGCTGTTAGTTTTCTTTTTTATATATTTTTTCATACTTTTTTTTTTGTTTTTATTTTTTTTAGGAAACATAAATTGTAACCGTCATGGTTTTCAAAACAAAAACAGAAATGAAAAACTGAAAGCTGGTTAAGAATTGAAAAAAAAATAAAAAATCACATTTCACATTAAAAAATTGCCCAAAAGACATAAAAGTTCTAACTACTTTACAAAGACAACCAGCTAAGTTAGTACTTAAATCAAAACTGGAAAAGGATGTGGGATAGAAATTAAACATTTTTAGTTAAACAGAGAAAGCGGAGAAAAACAAAAATTGTAAGGAAAAACCCTAAAGTGATTTTCAAGTCAGTAGTCTGTAAAATGTTGCCAGTTTTGTCAGATATATATATATACAAAACGTGGATTTCTTCTTTAATGAATAGCTGGATCAGCATTATTTATAGTAAAGTCCTGGAATAGGAGAACATCTCCTGTCCAGTTGGTTGACACTCCGCACTTGGAAGGTTGCATAGACGCAGCTTTCAGCCAGCAGCCTTTATGGAACAGCTACCTAAAAAAAAACTAAAAGGAAAAAAAAAAAACTAAAAATAAAAACAGTGGTGCAGAACTGGGTTGCTTCCTGAATATCAGAAATGTCCGTATTTACTGTCCACAGAAAAATGTCAAGAAGATGGTGAAGGCATTGGAGGAGCCTGGGAAGAAAAAAAAAAAAAAAATTAGAAAGTTGGTATTTCAAATCCAAGCATTTAAAATTAAAAACATGCATTCTAAAGCACTGCTCTAGTCACCATATGCTACTACAAGTCGCCTAACACAACAAGGCTTTATTAACAATTATTATATCACTTGTCAAGTGACAAGTGACGCAATGCTCCGGGCGGTGCATGTGTGTCACTAAACATTTTTCACTATCAGTACACGTATATTATACTTGATTTGATTTCTTGAGCTTTGTGAAGGGTAAGGGCTCGTGTTTTATTCTTGATCAGGGCACTATTTCTTTTATACATTATAAGTTTAGTGGTTGATGTTTAACATAATAGTTGTTGCGGCAGTTCTTTTGTTTTTTGCACACTTATTCTGTTTTATTTAATTGGCTTAGCAGTGCATATGTAATTCTAAAATATTCACTTCTATCCCATAGTTTGTAGACGCTATAAGGTTCGGGTAAATTAATCAATATACGCTTATTGGGATTGTATTTACCAAAAACATGTAACGAAATACATATTGGCCTAAATTTATGAAGAAATTAGATTTACATTATTTTTACTGGATAGGTTTTATAGCCGAAAGTAAAAAAAAAAATTCTCAAAATTGTCGGTCGTTTTGTATATGGTGCAAAAAATAAAAACCGCAGCAGTGATCAAATACCACCAAAAGAAAGCTCTACTTGTTGCAAAGAAAATTACAAATGTATTTAGGTACAGTGGTGCAAGATCATGCAATTGTCAGGTACAGTAACAACGTGCTGTATCAAAAAATGGCCTGTCATGAAGGGGGGTAAATCTTCTGGAGGTCAAGTGGTTAAAGTCCTGTACATGTTCACCAATGGCTTAAGTCTTACCTCAGAATTTGAGGTGTAAGCAGACTTTAGTCTAACGCAATTGTACAGTATCCTCTCCTGTAGTGAAACTGCTTACTGTAAATTTCTCACAGTATTTATTAGAAGCTGCAGCAAGACAAATAAAGCCTGACACATTTCATGGCTGGTGAACATCCAGTCATAACTGGCTTTTTTTTCCCTTTTTGCTCGGATACTTTTTCCTGCTTAATCCAGTGTTCCACAGTGCAAGCAAGTTGTATAAGAATAGCAGAAATTAACCCTATTATAATAAATGGATGAGTGTATGGGAGTAGGAACACTCCAACTAGCTTGTTTAGCTTGGAAGCAGACACAGCCTATTAATGGGTGGACCCCAGATGTAGGAATCGGATGAGACCTATTGAAATGACGCGTTATGTTGCAACGAAAGCACATTATATATGGCGAGTTAGCGGCCAACCAATTTTACTATATAATCAATATAGTGCAACTAACAGTTCAGTGGATCATACAATGCATGTTCACAATAACCTCATAAGAGAGCTATTCATAGCCCAATATGGTTTGTGTATGTGTCTAACCACTTCAGCCCCAGAAGAATTTACCCCCCTCCTGACCAGACCACTTTTTACGATACGGCACTGCGTGGTTTTAATTGACAATTGCGCAGTCGTGCGACGTTGCACCAAAACAAAATTGACTTCCTTTTTTTCCCACAAATAGTTTTGGTGGTATTTGATCACCTCTGCAGTTTTTTTTTTGCGCTATAAACGAAAAAACAATATTTTTTGCTATAATATCCCCCCCCCCCCCCCCCCCCCAAATATCTAAAAAAAAAAATAATTCTCTGTTTAGGCCAATATGTATACATATACAATACATATTTTTGGTAAAAAAAAAAAAATCATAATAAGTGTATAAGTGCAAAAGTTGTAGCGTCTTTAAAAAAAAAAAAAAAAAAAAAAAAAAAGGGGGGGGGGATAGATTTATGGCAATTTTATTATTATTTTTTTTTGGGGATGGGGAATACCTGGACCACAGTCGATTGGCCCAGAAAAGTGAGAGCTTCCTGGCAGGCTTGCTCACGTAGGTTTGAACTAGGATTCAAAACACACCCAAGCTCACTTCTAGTGATGACGTAACTAGGGATAAACAAGGGTATGTGATGAAAATGGAAAGTTTGATTTAAAAATATCATGAGCATGTTTATAAAGGAGGGAGGCGGAAATCAGGGAAGGCATAATATAAAGCAGATTATATTTCAGCTTTCACTAAACTGAATTTAAAACGCCTAATTCACATCAATGAAATAAAAGGTTTCTCACAAAAAAATAAAATAAAAAAAATACAAAATAAAAAGAGCCTCAAAATCTTAGGGGTATTCCAATAAACAAAAAACCTCTCCACTAAGAAAACGGAGCTTGGATTTGACTAGTATATCGGATAGTACTAGAAAGAGGATTCAGAGTTTTTAATTCAGAAAATATCAAACAAAAAGTTAAATAATTTGTGCAATTACTACTGAAATAAAAATACTTACTAACGAAAATAAATCGTAAATTTGCATTAGTTCCTCAATTTTGTACTGTTCTAGCACCACAAAGTTTTCCAGATCTGGATTCGTTTTTCGTGCACAGTCATGGCAATGAACTATATAGGTCTTCCGAGAATTGCTTTCTTTTGTAATAAAAAGCAAATTGAGGACTTCCACCTGTAAAAAAAAAAAAAAAAAAAAAACACAATTAGCAGTTACATAACAATCCATATATTTTCTTTTTATCTAGGAAATATTAGAATAAAGTATAGATGTCTACTACTACTACTGATCAGTAACCAACCTCACAGATGTTACAGTAATGTGCAGGTTCCTCTTTTGTTCGTCCATGCCATACAACCTCCTTGCCTGTGGCTATAAGAGCTTCTCTTAAAGCCTGGCACTGCTTCAATGTCCTCAGTAAGCAGTACCTAAATAAGACAACAAAACAATCTTTGACCTTTAAGAATATAAAAATGTACAAACAAAATTATAAAAACTGAGAGAAATGTCTGGGATCACTTAATATTCCTAACTAGGGATGAGCTGAACACCCCCCGGTTCGCACCAGAACCTGCGAACAGATCTAAAACTGCATTATTAAAATCACTTCTCCCGAAAAAACAGCTGTTTTTAAAACTTTTTTGCATTGATACATGTCCCCTGAGGCAGGACCCAGGTCCCCAAACACTTATGACAATACCGTGCATATAATCCTTTAAAATTAGCACTTTAGATTTCTCCCATAGACTTTTACAGGGTGTTCTGCAGCTTTGCCGCGAACACCCCAAATTGTTCGCTGTTCGAGTCGAACTCGAAGCTCATCCCTATTCCTAACAATTAGTTACTTTATACAGTTGTAGTCAATATAGCACTTTTATGAATGCAGTAATTCTGCTTTCATTAAAGTAGTTAAGCCACCACCTCATCTTTACATCACCCCCTCTGTCAAATAAATAGCTGCCTTCTAGTGCCTGTGCTATAAGATTTTATTTATTTATCTTTTAAACAAAACTGTCAAACTTTAAAGTGGATGTAAACCATTCACCAAGTATAAACTAAATGGCACAATATTAATCTCTGCACATATACATGACTCCTGCATGTACCCTTACCTTTCCTCTGTAACCCCCTTCAGCTGTAGGAGCCCCGCAAAGCTCTGAAAATTGGTGGGCAGGAGGAGACTGCCCACCCATCTCTACATTCTCCTACTCTGTCTGCTGGCATCCTGGGAGCTGACTGCACCATTAATATCCTCCTCAGCCACGCTGATCTGCTGATCTCATGGATCACGCCCCATGATGAGTAACATCCAATCAAAACTCAGGAAAGGCACCACATGACTTCAGCATCCCAATCATGCTGAGGTATGGAGCAGCCAATCCTGGGAGAGCTTGAGAAGAAAGGAGGAGGGATGTGAAGCTAGAATCGTAGACACTGCTCTCGTGCACGAGATAAAGAAATCAGAGGTCAGTCACAGCCGTGAGGAATGTGGCGACGTAAATCTACTGTACCAGGAAAAAGTATTTTTATTTTAAAATGAAAAGGCCTTTACTACTCTTCAAGGGGATTAGCGGATACATAGTAGCTCAAAGACTGCTGCCCACAGGATCTGGCACTGACTGGCAACATTACAGGCCGTTCCCACTCATACATGTAGATTCCGGGTACAGTCCCCTCTTGACCACTGACTGCAGGCTACTGAACAAGATGAAGCCCTTTCCCACACTACCATGATTCTTTAAAATAGGCCATAAAATAGGGGACTAATGTCTAGTGTAATTTAAGGACACTAGAAAAAAAACAAAAAAAAAAACTGTGGCTTATCTCAGCTGGGAGGCTTTATGCCTGGGTGGGGAACTCGTGCTTTTTTTTGGCCAGTATCCATTCACCTGATGGCAGTACAACCCCAGTGGTCATGAATATCTTGTAATGAACGATTAGGCATTTTTGCCAAGACAATCTTCATGGTTAAAAAAAGGACAAAGTAATCACAAAAGTTTCACCAATCTAATAGGATTATAGTTGAAATGTAAAAATGGCTCTGGTCCATAAGGGGTGGGAGTGGTAAATGCACTGAAAGTATTCAGAATTGATAACTAGAAAGACAATTTGTTAAGTGGTTAAGCACCTATAATCTATTCATCCCATCCCCTCTGTTATATAAAAAATGTGTGTCCCAGTGTCTAATCTATATAAAAAAAGATTTCTACCTTATATCAGAGCAGGTGGGTGGGCACAGGTGAGGCTGCATTGATAAAGTTGTTAATATATATTTTTTAACTTATTTTTGCATAAAACATTTAAGTGTCTTTTACCCCCACTAGGATAATATCATTTGAGGCTCTACGCTCCTCTCACGATATCCCGTTACGTGAACACTATAGCTACCTACAAATTCGCCATTTTCTCCAAGGGCTAATAAAATTCCGACGACCCCTTATACTTTGATCCCCTTTGAGAACTTCTGCAGAGCTAGACCCCAAACCTTGGGATTAATATCACTGATCTATTCCTCTATTACCTCTAAAAAAAAAAAAAAAAAAAAACAGACACGGCCCCATCACCTTCAATGGGAAAGGGAACTAGGAAAACAGCTAGATCCAGAGGACTGGCAGGTCATGACTTAGCGATATCCAAATGCTCAAAGAACATCATCTTTTTAGAAAATACCTATAAGGTACTTTACAGATGGTACCACAGACTGGCCCGTTTTATTCCAGCCTACTCCCCCCTGTGTTTCGAGGGTGCTCCCAGGACAGCATAATTATGAAAATCTGGTGGACCTGTCCGAGGGTACGCAGGTTATGGATCAGAGTTTACGCCCTCCTCCAAAAACATACTCCATGCTGACCTTAAAAAAGATCCATACGAAGCACTCCTCTGCAACCCAATTGCAGAACTGCTTCGCCCGGAGCGCCAACTGGCTCTGCATCTCTTTACTGCAACCAAACCAATGATAGCTAGGGCATGGAAGATACAGGTACATTGTTTTAAGGTGGTTAAGAATAGCATGGATGATATAATAGTTAACGAAAAGCTGACTGCTGTCCTTTCAGACACTCATAAGTTCCTGAAAGTTTGGAGGCCATGGGTCGAATATACTAATCCCACCAGCTTTGATATCACCCTTCTTCGAATTCAATGCACTCTTGCTCCCCACCGCGAGGAGCCACCCCCCCCCTTTTTTTTCCCCCTCTCCTTTTCTTCCCCTTTACTCTTTACTCCTCCCTTCTTAGCTAATCTCAATCCCTATCTCTTCTTTAACCCTCCCTCTCTATACTTTTACTTCTCAGTTGCACCTATGAATCCATATGGCCACCGGGCATAGCCTTGGATGAGATGGTTACTTCGATAGATACTCAGGACCTTTTTACAGTTAGGCCCCATGTTGAGACAAACTCTTCAAGTATTTTTTTAAGAATCGGAAGAGGTCCTATGGGCATTCCTAAAACCTCAGTGTGTCCAACCACTTTTATGTTTCAAAAGTACAACTGTTCTCAGCCTCTGTTATTTTTTTTTTGTGGACAATTGTGCGGTCGTGCAGCACTGTACCCAAACAAAATGTACGTCCTTTTTTCCCCCCACAAATGGAGCTTTCTTTTGGTGGCATTTGATCACCTCTGCAGTTTTAATTTTTTGCGCTATAAACAAAAGTGACAATTTTGAAAAAAAAAAAAAAAAATCCCAATTTGAAAAATAAATAAAAAATAAATATTTTTTAGTAATGGCAGCGATCTGCAAATTTTTAATCGGGACTGCGATATTGCGGTGGACAAATCGGCCACTTTTGGGACCAGTGACATTTATAGTGATTAGTGCTATAAAAATGCACCGATTACTGTTTAAATGTCACTGGCAGGGAAGGGGTTAACACTAGGGGGCGATCAGGGGGTTAACTATGTTCCCTAGGTGTGTTCTGTGTGGGGGGTGGGACCGACTAGGGGAGAAGACTGATCGGTGTTCCTACCTAGTAGGAACACACGATCGGTCTCCTCTCCCGACAGAACCAGGATTTGTGTGTTTATACATCCCGGTTCTCACTCTGTCACGAGTGATCGCGGGTGCCCGGTGGTCATCATGCCAGCCAGGCATTCGCATCGGCTTCTGGGACACACTGCGGGTGCGCGTCTCCTATAGCGTCTTAAAAAGCCGACATACAGCTACGACGGCTCGCCCAGGTGGAGCCACCCTGCCGCAGTATAACTGTGGCAGCAGGTCGGGAACCGTTTTTTTCGGGTAACACTAAGTCATTTTCAAATACAGGAAAACCACAATGAAAGTTAAATGTAAATGTTTTCCTAGTTATGCGTGTCATGAATAGAATCATTTATAAAGCTAAAAAGATTCAGTTCTGTAATTAAACTAAACAATTGAGCACAACTACAGAATGAAAAAGGCAAATACATAAATACAATGAAGAAAGTGCTAACAACTTACTTAATCATTTCAAAGAGTTTTGGATCAGACACTTTGATGTTCCTTGCCATGTTCCAAGAGAGATGAACCATTGGTACTATAGATTTTACACACTGCAATTTATTCCATTCGTACCTTTCCACAGCTAACTTATACTGGTAAGCTGAAAAAAGAAAATTACCAAATCATAAAAATGGCATCAAAATCGCAATGCAATGTGGGAATTCACCATTTGACAGTGAAAGTATTTAGTGAGGTACTAATCCTAACCAGTAAACACATCAATTGTACCCAAGTCAGAAAATTCACTCCAGAGAAACCAATTGGGACGGACTGGTGCAGTAAAGTTAAATCTAGATAAACATTTATACTATGCAACTGGTTTGCTTCTTTTATATAGTTAGGAGTTTAATTTACATGAATAGTTTAGCCCCATGTGAAGATTGTACAAACCTGTAAGAGGACCAACATTCCATGCAATGTTATTACACCAGCCGATTGCCTGAACCCAATGGACTGTTCCAGCATTTATCCAAACTAAATCCCCCGGTCTTTGAATGAACCTGTAAACTGGAACATTTGCTTCATACAAGTCTTCAAGGTTGGGCCACCAAGATCCCAAAAGATAATTTATATTATTTCTGCAAAACACATATAGGATAATAAAGGTTATTAAGTCATAAACCACCAAGTCAAATAAAAATAAATAAAAAAATCAGCAGCACATGCTGGGTGCAAATTATCTATTTTACTACTAATCATGCTCGCCAATGACAAAACCGCTACAAAAGTTAAAGGAATCCTGTCTTAAGAGAAATACAAAGGCTGCCAATGTCAGTCTTCTGAAATGCTTGCTGCCTGACCAATGTCTTAAACGGATATTAAAGTTTGTTATTTTAAAGAAAAGAAAAAAAAAAAAAAAAACATGGTTATACTTACCTGCTCTATGGAATGGTTTTGCACAGAGCAGTTTGAATCCTTCTCGTCTCAGGTCCCACGACGGCGCACCTAGCCACTCCCTCCTGCTGGGTGCCCCCACAGCAAGCAGCTGCTGCCAAAAGCCAATCAGGAGTGCGAGTCCCCGTAGAGACAAGGCTCTCGTGGACATCGCTGTATCGAGAGGGGGCTCAGGTAAAGTATTGGGGGGCTGGTGCACACAAGTTTTTAATTTTACCTTCATGCATAGAATGCATGAAGGAAAAAAACCTTGTGCCTTTACAACCACTTTAATGATTTCAATAGCTACATGCTCTTATTGGGTCAACATGTCAGCACTCATGATTTGCATACTTGTTCTGGATCAGTGACTCCGAAGCATTTGGATCAGCATAACAACCTGAGAACTAGTAATTCTAAAAGGTGGATTGGACAAGAACTACATATTCCTAGAACAGGTTTCTTTTATTCATTTTGTAGCCCATAGGCATTTAGAGTGTCGGCATATTTGAAGTTGCATCAGCCTTCTATAATCACACCCTATATCTTGGCAGTAATTGTATGTATAGCAAAAGGCTGGTGGCAGATGGTACTCATTCACGTATCTTGTCACTAAATGATGTGGCTGTAGGGACAGAATCACAGCCACTCCAACTTCAAATATGCTTTGGGCACTCCAGGGGGAAGAACCCCCAGATTCAATGAAAGGGGGTAGGGCTGCAGACTGACTGTTTCAAGTTATATCCTTGCATCAAACAAATTTTTGTTTTCCTATTACTTTTTGAAAACCGGAACACACTGCCTTTACATTAGAGCTGCACGATTCTGGGGAAAAATGAGAATCGCAATTCTTTTGCTTAGATTGAAGATCACGATTCTCTCACGATTCTCAAAAAATAGACTCTGGGTAGCTGACTGATAATATGGGTAAGGTAGCACTAGCAAGCGGACTCAGACAGACTGTGGTGGCTGAATGGGTGTTAGTATGTCTGCTCTGTGTGTCTCCTCTGATTGGGTGTTAGTATGTCTGCTCTGTGTGTGTGTGTGTGTTTGCTCTGATTGGGTGTTTGAATGTCTGTGACGTCTGTATAGAAAATGTCAGAGCTGTATAAATGTTTAATAATGATGTGTGACGGTGGTGAGGATATTAAAGACTGATGTGAATGGCGCAGTGGGGAAAATGTTAGCACTATATAAGTAAATTGTCTGCACCTGGTTCACTGTAGCATAGTGCTGTTCTCTGGACGGTGGGGCCCCTGTGCGACCTGTAAATGGTTCCAGTAATATGGAAGTAAATGTCTCTGGAGTGTAGTGATTTGCCTTTAGCCTTCCCAGCTGAACCCCTTGTAAGGCAAAGTTAATGATGCATCTAATCAGGTCACAGGAGTGCCGGAGGTCTGGATCTCGGCTGGTAGGGAGGTGATCTACCTGCACATTGGCAGCTCCGGCTCCAGCGCTTCACATTCTTTCGTTTCTCTGAGAAGCATGAAAGTCAGGGGGACTGTCCGGTGTTGTGCCGAGAATGATTTCCCCGTCGGAATCTGTTCCCCCTGGCTCTCGGCTCAGATCGGAACTCCGCCTCTCCAGTCCTCTGCACTGCCGCTCCTCCTCCTCTAGCCCGAATGCAAATCATGCTTCTACCGCTCCTGCCCCCGTGCACATCCCCTGTACAATATTACATGTGTGTGTGGAAGGACTAGTAATATTGTACAGGGGACGCGCACGGGGGCGGGGACGGTAGAAGCATGATTTGCATTCGGGCTAGAGGAGGAGGAGCGGCAGTGCAGAGGAATGGAGAGGCAGAGTTCCAATCAGCGCCGAGAGCCAGGGGGAACAGATTTTGACACCGCGCTGATGACTGACGTCAGTTCCGGTGGCGGCTGACGTCAATTCCGATATCCGCCGCCATTTGCGTTCCACGCTAGTTATGTGGAACCGGCGGTGGTAAACGAAATCGTGGGTCATCCAAAAACCAGATTGTGTGTGTGTGTGGGGGGGTGAATCGAAATTGCAATCATTTCGCGATTAATCGCGCAGCACTACTTTACATACAATTCAAAAATACTTGAACTTGTGCTTAATTGGATGTTTTGGTTAACTTGTAAACCTTTTCTTGGAGCACTTCTCAGGGAATCTTAATATGCATTAGAATAGTGTTATGCTGCCACCTTCAGGAAATCCCCTCCTAGGCATAACCCCTCCCTAAGCAAGGTTTCGTTATTTGTTTCAAGCCGTGAACCACAAAAGGAAGAGAGGTGGGATCCCTGTGCCCTGTGATGTACTTCAAAAAAGGATTTTACAAGCAAACCAAAAATCCCATTTTCTTTATCATACATGACACAGTGCATCTTCATATCCATTATGATAGGGATGTCCCATAGCACTGAATATGAGGGGAGGGTAAAATGGCAATAAGGCCAACAGACCCCAAGCTAAAACAAAACAGGTTAAAACCTCATACAGCCGTCAGAAAACTCACCAAGAAAGTGTCTTCTGCAATTCGCACATCTACTTGGTAAAACATTGTAAAATTATGAACCCTCATAAGTTGTCCAGATACCCTATAATACGAATACCCAGGGTATGCAAGAGCCCCATGACCAGGGCCTTAGCAAACACTCTGGTAGCTTTGGACAGGTCCAATGGCAGGGTCACAAAATTAAAAGTGGTAGTCTCCACCGCAAAAACATTTGGTGAGGAGGAAAGATCAGAACTTGCAGATAAAGCTTCCTTGATGCCCATGGACAACAGAAATAATCCCTGATGAAGTGAGGCCATCACAGACCGCATCGACTCCAACCTGAACTTTTGTACAGAGAGAAACTTATAAAACAAAAAGGTGAAAAACAATGTAGTGTCAGACTACACAATCACAGTAGCGCAAAACAATAAAAATTATTCAAAAGTGTCCATAATAAAATGAAAAATAATTGTCCATCATAAATATCAACAAAGAATCAAATGTGAAAATAGTGCAACTCTACCTAAAGTGGAAAATTTTGAACACTGTAGATCCTTCAAAGTGCACAAGTGCCAATCCTCACCCTTATAGAATGAGGCTTACCAGATTGTAGATTTCAATTACATGTGTGATTAAATCACTTTAAGCAGATGATCAACCCAATCTCCACTCTGATCGCCTCAGATTCAAATGGATGGCAGCTCTCTCCACATGTAGAGATGAAATCAACACAAAGCCTCCAATAGTGTAAAAACCTCTTGGGTAACAATTTTAATAAAAAAGTACTGCACTTACATCACAAATAAAAACAAATCGCCTTTGGTATATGTTCGTTACATGCCGGGTGCCTGCATCTCCAACCACTCCTAGCACTCACAGATAACTCTCAGCATCAAGATTCAGCTGCCGTGTAGCCATGCCCATTAAGGTGATTTAATCACACATGCAATTGAAATCTACAATCTGTTGAGCCTCACTCTATAAGGGTGTGAATTGGCACTTGTGCACTTTGGTGAAGGATCTACGGTGTACAAAATTTTCCACTTTATGAAGAGTTGCACTATTTTCACCATTGATTCTTTACTGATATTTATGATGGGCAATTATTTTGGATTATGAACACATATTTTGTTTTATAAAAAAAGAGAATGCTTCTTGAAAGTAGTTGGAGCAGCAGGTTTCTGAAATGTGGGCTTGGATTGAGTGGCAACAGGGTACTCTTACCCACCCTGGCATGTAATAAGTCAAAGCAGAAGAAAACATTTCTCTTGTAAGGGTAAACCTTCCATATGCTTATTGTAGAGTAACTCCACCGACCAACGCTTCAGTCAAAATCCTGCACATGTGTACAGACAAGACCCTTAAATGAGGAAGTTGTTGAATGGAGTCCTTCAAGGAGTATACTACTGAGAAGCTAAAAGCATGTGGGAAATCTTTCAGGCTTCTGTTTTGAGCTCTCTATTAGTAGGATCCCTCTCTCTCTCTCGTCATGCGGTGGGCCCAGACCTTAAGGCTTTGGCACACGCCTACAGCCTAATTTGTAGCTGTAAAGCAGCCCCCACTGGAGCAAATAGGGCTTTAAATGAGGCATTTGTCAGAAGTTACAATAAAAAAGATTTGGCACTGGAGGGCAGGCATAGATCACCATGAACTGTGACTAGTGGATTATCAAGGCATCCAAAGGCAGTGCTAGAGGCACTCTGGTCCTGGCATAAACAAGTTGTAAAGTTGTAGAATCTAGAGGCCAGGATATCTACATCTGGGGCCTCCTATCTGACATATTGGGTTGAAGATGTCCAGATCAATGGACCATTCCTATGGTCCAGGCGACAATGGCCGAGGTAAACCACCTTCAAGTTGTCCATATCTGCAATGTGGACAGCAGAGATTGATGGACAGCGTGTCTCCATCCATGAGTTGATTTGGATCACTTTGGTAGCTGATGTAGGCCACAGCCATGGCATTGTCAGATTGCTCCAATTGGGTGTCCCTGCAGAAGGAGGGTTCAGTGTTGCACAGTCAATCCTTCTTGCTTTGAGCTTTGCTTCCACTGATGACAATTAACTGAGACTGGAATATTCCACTCCAGCCAAAAAGATTGGCATTGGTTGCTATTTCTTTCCAGTGATAAGGATAGAAAGACTTCCCACTGTTAAGGCTGGGCTAGATATGGAATTCTGTGCTTAGTAGGACAGGAGCACAAGTTGGGAGAAGGAGCACATTTGTTCCAGGACAACAAAATGTTTGGAAAGGTCTCTAATTTGGGTCAACAGCCTCAAAAAAGGCTACCATAAACCCTTAGTGGAGAACCTCACTAAAGAATGCGTCTAACCTCAAGTTCTGAAGGTTCCTGCTCAGGAAGGAATACTTTTGCTTGGTCTGTCCAGGATCAGACTCAAGCAATTCCAGGTAAAGCGTATAGGGGATGGTGCCTGCACACTGAAATCACATTGCGGCCATCTCATCTGAGAAACAGAGGTTTTATGCCTGTCCAGCTAGCACGGCTTGAAGTGATATGCTTGGGAGTCATAACCTTGTTTTATGGGCAATAAATTGAATATATACGGAGAGCACTAGATTCTGTCATTTTCTTTTCTCATATATCCAAGTATTGAGGCAAGGTAACGAGGCTCATTGAGCCAATCAAAAGAAGTGTGACTGATAGAAGACCAGAGTGCCAACATCACACCATCTTAATCTCTCATGCCCTGAGGGGAAGTGTTCATTTTGGCCCGCTGGTGAAACAGGGGTCAAATTATGAGGGGACGGCCATTGCACACTAGTACTAATTTTGGATTTAGATTTTTCTGCACTTCCTGGTGGATCATTTTTGTTGATTGGTCACATCAAGATATTGTTTGAGACACTATTTCACTATTCTTATGGACTTTATTTACACGTTTGTTTGGTCATGATTGCAATATGTAAAAAGATGGTGCAGTGCTAAAAAACAAAGCAACAAGTCCATAGATCAAATACAAGACAATCTGTGAGGTCTTCAGTGATGAACTATAAACAAAACATGCATGTGACTTTGTGGGAAAAACGGAACCTCCACCAATGATAGAAATGGCAGCTCACCTCCTAGCGTGGACCCTTTAATTATAGAGGGTCTGATACACATTCCCACTCGGTGTATATAGAGCTGCAGCAGGCCAATCCGGAAATTCCCCTCTTAGGTCAGTTGACACACAACAGTCTCCACTCTGAAGCCACACAGATCATGCAAATACAAAGCAATACATAGTGCTCTCCGCAGGTATAGAGAATTTATTGATAATAAAAAAGAGAATAAAACTTACAAAAATGGCACTTAAAACCAAGTGCCTGGTAAAGCATGGATGTATACAAAGTCTGTGATGGCCACGGGTGACGTCACAAGACTTCCGTCCGCGTTGCAGCCAAGTGGGCAGGACTTCATCAGCGGATACAGAAGTGACGTGGGCACCCACTTTAAATAGTGTATGGACAATCTCCATGGTAACTGGCCATCGCGGCACATGACACATGCGCTGCGCGGCACATGACACATGCGCTGCGCATGACACATGCGCTGCGCATCACATGACACATGCGCTGCGCATCACATGACACATGCGCTGCGCATGCGCTGCGCATCACATGACACATGCGCTGCGCATCACATGACACATGCGCTGCGCATCACATGACACATGCGCTGCGCATCACATGACACATGCGCTGCGCATCACATGACACATGCGCTGCGCATCACATGACACATGCGCTGCGCATCACATGACACATGCGCTGCGCATCACATGACACATGCGCTGCGCATCACATGACACATGCGCTGCGCATCACATGACACATGCGCTGCGCATCACATGACACATGCGCTGCGCATCACATGACACATGCGCTGCGCCTCACATGACACATGCGCTGCGCATCACATGACACATGCGCTCCGGAACGTCCGATTAGAAGTAGACGGCTCCCACCGGGCCGTATATGTACAGTGGCCGGGTGGGAAGTAGTTAAGAAGGCCAGGGTTTTTAACACCAGTGGCTGAAGAAAGGAATCAAAGGAATCCCGTTGACAATCGGCCTCCCCGGAGGGTTGACAGTCTTCATGGATTTTCAGGAGAAAATATATAATGGGAGTTCTACAAAACAACGGGTCTAGATATGCTGCCTCCTTTGTTAAAATTCTTTGGTCCTTCCCATCCTCTGATGGAATGTAGTTCGTCCTTAAAAGATAACATAGGGTCTTTATTCAAGATTTTTAAAGTTTCACCATCACCTAATAAACCGCTCATTTCCATTTGATAATATTCTTTACTTGGAACAACCAAACCTCCCCCTTTGTCAGCCGGGCATATGGTAATCTCTTTATGACTTTCAAGAGACTCCATACCCAGCTTAATGTATTGGGGATCTAATTTTTTCTTAACTTTGGAGTTCCTCCAAATCTTTTGAAACCATATTCTTGAGGTGAGCTGCCATTTCTATCATAGGTGGTCACCTGCATGTTTTGTTTATAGTTCATCACTGAAGACCTCACGGAGTGTCTTGTATTTGATCTATGGACTTGTTAGTTTGTTTTTTTAGCGCTGCATCATCTTATTACATTTTAACCTCAGGGATTTGAATTATTGACCCTTGGTGTTCAGCAGCTTCCACAGAAAAGGGTTATTTATATTGCGCGGATTTGTTTTCTCTTTATAGGATTGTAATATGGCCATTAGCATTGTATCATTTCATCCGATCTTATTTTGAGTTGTAATATCTTGTTCGGTGTAGTGAAAACACTTAGTGATTATTATTCACACAGGGATTGTGCTGATTGATTTATCGTACATCACGGGACACAGAGCCATAGTAGTTACTATGTGGGTTATAGGCCACCTTCAGGTGATGGACACTGGCACGCCCTAAATTAAAAATTGCACTCCCTATATAACCCCTCCCACTGGTTGCAGTACCTCCGTTTTTTTGCCAGTGTCGAAGGTGTTGGTCATGAGTAAAGATGTGCTGAGCTCCACTGCAGCAATCCTTGCTGGGGCTAGCCATGCTGACCGGATCCATTCAAAGTGTCTTTTGGGCCAAATTGAATGGTACCCAGGCCTCGTATCCAAAGAAACAAGTTTTTGCCTGTGAATACTTCTCTTTTTATAGAGCTGGACCCTGGGATCCAGCACTTTTGGTAGTAAGGCCATAAAGTTTTACTGGAAGGGTGCTGTTGCAGGTCCAGGATAGCGGGTTCCCTCTAGGTTCCCCAGCTCCTGAAGGTTTAACGGAACCCACCGTGAAGGGTGAAGATTGGGTCCGTTTACCACAGAAAACCCTGCGGCGGGAAAGGTAAGTGGAGTTTTTCTAAGAAATTTTTAAAATGTTCTTATAAATTGTCTCCTTTAAAGTAAATGTTATGCCTATGTGTCACCACTGGGGGCTGTATGGAGCACGTACCGTCTCATGCTTTGCTCAGAGATCACGCTGTGTCACAGAAGCAGCAGACTCTTTCTCCAGCCAGCAGGCAGACCTTGGGGGGTTTATGCTTCCTCCAGACACGCCCACCTGGGCTGAACTCTTCCCCTCTTCATGAGGCCAAGTATAAGGGAGAACTGAAAACAAAATTGGCGATGCCGTTTTCTTTCACCACCCCTATACGGGGCGGCTTCCAGGTCTCCTCCACGCCATCCCTCCCTCACAAGCCGATCCCGTTGGATCGGAGGCCCGTGTTTGCGCGGGAGAACTCTTTTTGAAAGAGAAAGTAGGGGGCGCGGTGCTGGCTGCAAAATTGTCGCAGAGACACGAGCGCAAAGACACAGGTATTTCCTGCTTAACACATTTACAATAGCAGCGGCAGTGGCTGGACTATTGCTCAAGCAGTAGATGCGATTTCTTCTGATAGTACCTCTGCTTTGTGCATCGGGCTAAGGTCAGTAGGGGGGTTTAAACCCCCCCAAAAAAAGAGCGAAAAGGGTTCCCCTCAAGCTCTGAAAAGCCTACTCATCTCTACAAATGGCATCCTCCCCTGAGAGGGGGTGGCTGGTCAGAGTAAGGATCGGGGCCATGAAATGTTTGCAACAGTGTTCAACACTGCAGCCCCTGTGTATTTTACCAAAAGATATTTTTTCCCTCAGCCATGATGGGTTTAAAAAAAAAAAAAAAAAGTTTAGCGACTTTAAATCGCACAGGTTCTCTTCCATTGCCTAGGACCCTCAAACTGAGGAACTAGGGGTGGAAGACGACAAATCCCCTCAGGGGACCGTGGTGAAGCTAATGACTCCTCTTCTGAGGTGTCAAATGTGGGGGAATCAGCTGGTTTAAATTTTAAGATTGTTGGTGCAATTTCTTGCTGTATGGTCCGCTCCACAATTATGCTCCCTTAACTGAGTGTTTGGGTTCGCTAAAGCCGCCTCAAACTGCGCATGCTTTTTTCTGTCCGTCTATTGTTGGAAAAGCTTTTTTTGTATCTGAGAGGATCTCCCAGATAAACATTTTTCCTCCTAAAAAAGTTTTTTACACTTTATCCTATGGTGGAGGAAATTCATTAAGTAGGAGTAGAGTATACCAGCAATTAACGCTGCTATAGCCTCTGTGAATAAGAGCTTTTGTCGGCAGACAATGCTCAAATGTTTAGGCATCCAACGGATAAATTGTTGTAATTCCTGTTAAAAAAAATAAAAAAAGGAACACTTTTTTCTCTGGCAGATTGAGAAGCCTGCGCTGACAGTAATTGCTTAATCATTGTGAGACCAGTTTAACAGGTGTTCAGGATCCTGCTCAGCAGGCCCAGGATCTGGCAGCTTTATGTTTGCAATAATATGAAACTTTGCGAGTTTCTATTGTAGAATCTCTAGAAGGTCCTCATGCAGGTGTTTGCTTATAAACTAGCCAAACGCAAAACTGCTGTGATCTCTGCCCTGTCACAAGGCAGAACGGGGAAATGCTTTGTTTACAAAAGCATCTCCCCGTTCTACCTCTCCGTGGTGCGATCGCGGGCACCCGGCGGACATAGAGTCCACGGCCTGCAGCACCACTTCTTAAAGGGGACGTACCTGTATGCCCTTTTGCCCACCAGTGCCATTCTGCTGACGTAAATTGGCATGCACTGGTGGGCAAGCGGTTAATATGAGCGCAAACTGCAATAAAAATATAAGTGCTCTAATCCCTCTACAATCTTATTCAATAAAAAAAAAAAAAAAAAAAAAAGTTTTTCCATTAGTTAAACTCAAGTTTTCTATCTGCACAATCTTTTATATAAAGCAGGGGTACTGAAATAAAGTTCAGAGACCCCCTCTTCTATCACAATCCAATGTATATCAGTCCCCCCCCCCCCCCCCCCCCCCCCCCCCAAATCACAGTTTTCCCTTCACATTAGTGTCCCCAGTCCCCCTTTAGAGTAGTGGTTCAAAACCCCCTGCACATGACATTCATTCACAGCAGTGTCCTCAACCTTCCTTCACATCACCCACAGTAAGTGCCCTCTGCCCTGCTTCATATCATACACAGCGGTGTCCTCTGGCCTGGATCACATCACCCCCACGGCAGTGTCCTCAGTCCCCTAATACCAATCACCTGCTGGTTAACCTAAAAAGTGAACTCTGCCAGCTCCTACCATGCATCCGTGCTGATGTACCTGTGAGAATGACAGCAACAGAGGCTGGGGGAAAGCACTGGCTCCTAAACATCACGTCCTTGCTGGTCTGGATGGGACAGTGACTCAGTTTGGATCTCTACCACAGTTTGCCATTTAGTGATGCCTAGTATGAAGGTACATCTTTAATTGGAACAGCGAGAGGTTAGTTTTAAGTTTGAGGTGGAAGGGTCAACTAGCAGAACAGACCACTTTTTAGTTACCTCTTTTTCCACTGGATAGAGCGCCGCAATGATTTTTGGAGGCGTGAAAATCTTTTCTGGATTGACCCAGTTGTCATTAATTGCCCATTCTTTTTTTTTTTTATAAACAGAAAGGGACACAGCAAGATGGGGAAAGTCAAGTGTGACAATGCAGAGGCTTTTGCAAACAGCACAAGTGTGCATCTCCTTATTGGCAAGCATATTTCTTATATCATACCTTAATGTGCATACTGTGTCAATGAGCCTGTGCTCATGCACTCTGCAGTGTAGTTGAGCGTCATGGGAAATGTAGTTACAAAACATCTGGAGTGCCAAGGTTCGCCATCACTGCCCTAGGGTAACACTACTAGTCCTACTTAGGAATATATAAAAAGAGAAGAAGTATCTCCAAAGAGGGAGACAAGAAAGTGGGGCTTATTGAACAAAAGCATCAATTGCAGGAAGAGTCAGATGACCATGTATCTTAAATACTCTGTTAGATTTATTGAAAAATATTCTTACAATTGCCTTATACCTAATTAGATATTTTGATAATGATACCTATAGAAAAAACACAATCCAAACTACATATAAAAGTCACCGTGCTGGCAAAAACTTTCCAGAACAGGTGGCTGAGGACAACGGGGGGACAAAACGACATGCAACAAAATACAAAAAACACCGTACGGATGCCAGAGGAACATTCATGGCAAGCCTACCATTAGCTGAAATCAGCGTTTACTAGCATACTCTGATGCGTAAAAGGGGAATTGGTCCCACTAATAATATGGCGGGCTGTCACGAATGCCCCCTGGGGGCTCGAGCCTATTGTGGGGGAAAGGAAAAAGAGAGGGGGGGGGGGGAGCATCACTATACAGTATTGCTAATCAATTGCTTTTCCTCAGTATAGCACAGTAGTATGCATTTTCCTATGGAGCAAGTTGCAAAAGTCAGTGATTGCTGGCAAGGTGGAAATCCTGTGGGTTGGTATAAATAGTTGCCGCTGTTCAAGTAAATAGTTGTATACAAATTGGAGTACCAACTAGAGTGTCAATAGGCAAGGAATCCCAGTATAGCCTTCAACAGAGTTCCACTCAATTACAATATCGGTTACCAAACATGCTTAGTTTTGCAAAATTGCATTTGATTAGAGGCACTTTCACCATACTTTACCCGTCCTGTGGGGATAGATGGTCATCAGTCCTGGGCTGCGAATAGCCTACGGAGCTTTTCCAATGTCCATATGCAGCATGTCAGACCGCCGTGTTGTGGACGGCGTTTATGCCGTATCGATGTGTTTGTTCTCTCGAGGCAATGCTCGTCCACTCGTCTCGGGGTGCTGGACGTCCAGAAGAAGCTACACACACTTCCCCCGTTGTGAAACGCGTCAACGTCATCACAGGTACGGACGCCATGCCCTGAGGACATGACGCAACCCCCCGTGTGAGTGCACGAGCCGGCAAACATCCGAAAGGAGAGAGGAGAAAACATTGTCGTTACCCACATCAAGCACACATATGTCTATAAAGACATAGATTCCTGGGCACGGAGAAACGCAACTATTACCAACACACCCGCAGCAGCACCCCGAGACGAGTGGACGAGCATTGCCTCGAGAGAACAAACACATCGATACGGCATAAACGCCGTCCACAACACGGCGGTCTGACATGCTGCATATGGACATTGGAAAAGCTCCGTAGGCTATTCGCAGCCCAGGACTGATGACCATCTATCCCCACAGGACGGGTAAAGTATGGTGAAAGTGCCTCTAATCAAACGCAATTTTGCAAAACTAAGCATGTTTGGTAACCGATATTGTAATTGAGTGGAACTCTGTTGAAGGCTATACTGGGATTCCTTGCCTATTGACACTCTAGTTGGTACTCCAATTTATATACAACTATTTACTTGAACAGCGGCAACTATTTATACCAACCCACAGGATTTCCACCTTGCCAGCAATCACTGACTTTTGCAACTTGCTCCATAGGAAAATGCATACTACTGTGCTATACTGAGGAAAAGCAATTGATTAGCAATACTGTATAGTGATGCTCCCGCCCCCTCCTCTCTTTTTCCTTTCCCCCACAATAGGCTCGAGCCCCCAGGGGGCATTCGTGACAGCCCGCCATATTATTAGTGGGACCAATTCCCCTTCTTTTACGCATCAGAGTATGCTAGTAAACGCTGATTTCAGCTAATGGTAGGCTTGCCATGAATGTTCCTCTGGCATCCGTACGGTGTTTTTTGTATTGTTTTGTTGCATGTCGTTTTGTCCCCCCGTTGTCCTCAGCCACCTGTTCTGGAAAGTTTTTGCCAGCACGGTGACTTTTATATGTAGTTTGGATTGTGTTTTTTCTATAGGTATCATTATCAAAATATCTAATTAGGTATAAGGCAATTGTAAGAATATTTTTCAATAAATCTAACAGAGTATTTAAGATACATGGTCATCTGACTCTTCCTGCAATTGATGCTTTTGTTCAATAAGCCCCACTTTCTTGTCTCCCTCTTTGGAGATGATACTTCTCTTTTTATATACACATGGTTAGGGGTTGAACATGCAGTATCCTAGCAGAACATTGCCTACCTAATTATTTTGAACAAGCCTCCTTTTTTCTTTCTTCTTTTTTATTTCTAACTACTTAGGAATATGCAGGGAATGCACCATTTTCAATAAAATAGACAAACCCATGGATGTGCATGGTCAGAAAAGCGGTAAAGATATTGTAGCTCTGCAATGCAAGAAACAGAACCTGCATATGTAATGAATAAAATAGAACCCCAATCAGATATGATTGCAAATGTAGAACTAAAGTTTTTGTGACTTAGGCAATATATATGTGCTCTCCTACATTTTACAGCAAACTTGCTGATGTATAGAGGGCACCTTTTTGTTTACATTTTGGAAAAACTTAAACGTTTCAAGTAAATGTGCATCAATGTGGTTCTATGATGCATCACCAGAGGGGTCATCAGCAGGAGGAAGGAGGTCCCGATTTCCCTATATAGATCTTTAGTGAGACCTCATTTAGAATACGGTGTCCAGTTCTGGAGACCTAACTTACAAAAAGATAGAAAGAGTCCAGAGATGGGTAACAAAAATGGTGAAAGGTCTGAGGGCTAAAACATTGAGAGTGCCTTCAAGAACTTAATATGTACAGTCTGGAGGAAAGAAGGGAAAGAGAAGACGTTCTTAAATACATCAAGTCGGATGAATACGGTTCAAGAGAGCAGTATTTTCAATATGAAAACCAAGATCAAGGACACAGGGGCATGACCACAAACAGATCTATACTCAGATGAAAAAAAAAAAAATACAAAACAATTTGACTCGATAGACCACTTTTTTTCTGCCGTCACTTGTCTCCGATATTAAATAAATTTGATATTGGTAGTTACATGAAAGTCCAACCGAAGACTTAATGAGTGCGTCCAGCCTTACACCTTTTACAGGTAAACCTATACTTTGCCTGTGGTCCAGCAACCCGGTTCTGTCCCAAACATTGATAATCGTGTTTTTCTTCTAGACTTTCCGCCACTACCTCAGTTCACCTGTTGGCACACAGATAGTTCTAGTACCTCCCAGATATGGGGAGAATATGACCATGGCTTTCATAATGCAGCACTTGATGCCTGAACAGTCAGCAGACAGCACTATCAAGATAGGCATAGATGGCTACTGATTTCATTATGAAGGTCGGCAATGGCAGCCTCTGTAATTCTTCGTCAGGACAACATTACTTTTATAGCCTGTTTTTCAAGTGTTAATACTTACTTTTCACAAAAGTCATTCATCACACACCAGTATGACTCTGGGACCACAAACCATTCACAATCTCCAGGCCCAATATTTATATTCACAGAGCAAAAATTATTGTTCTCTTGATGACCTAAATGAAGGGAACAAAAATTATATTATACTTTTTGGTATTTTTTTTAAATAAACAGTATCAGTTAAAGTTGAGTATCAATATATCAGAAAATAAAATACACCTAGTAGAGCGGAAAGATACTGCAGTCATAACCAAATGCAAAATTCACATAGGCTTATGTTAAATAGAAAAATAAAAATCAAGCCCCGTTACTGCTTCTGAACTGAAAACTGCCCAGTCTGTGTGAGAGCGGGTGCGCGTCTGCGTGAGAGCGGGCACGCATGTGTTTGTGAGTGTGTAAATACTCGTACACATGATCAGATTTTTGGACGACCGAATGTCCGCTTTTGCTGCATGCCAGTCTCATGTCGAAAGAGAAGAGGTAACTCGCCATACGAAAATTCTCACACGACAGAATACAATTTCAGAAGTGACGCAATATATTGACTAGTTTTGAATGTATTTTTTTGTTTGAGCATGCGTAGTCTTCCGCTTACGATTAAACGAAAATCGGACGTTGAGTTCACATACGACATTTTATAGTCTGCACATCCAGCTTTTGTCTGACGAAAAACTGGAATCGGCTGTAGAAAGCACCGTACTAACTATCCTAAAATCGGCAGATCGTTCATGTTGATATAGAGTAAGAGAAGGTTATAACTCGTCAGTTTCGTTTTTTTTATCATTTGTGTCCAATAGACAAAATAGGAAGTGAATTTAAATTGCTCAAAGTGAAGCAATTCCTGGTTGTCATCAGGGCCACGAGAACCAGTGCCCCCATCGGAAGATCTCCCCTCTATTACTTTGCTAGGGACAATCCAAAATGTTGGATTTTCTTTTTTCACCGATAATGGTAAGCAGAAGTGATAGAGAGGGTAAATCTCCTTAACAGGGGCACATACAGCAACAACTTACGGTAATTGGTGTTCTAATGGTTAATGGTCTGTTTTTCCAAAAAAAAAAAAAAAAAAAGAAGTTTTGCATTTTATTACTGCTTTAAGTTGGCCAGCAAAGGGCATCACTTGAACGCAAAGTTTTCTACAATAATCCATGGCTACCTGATGCAATATTCTATTACTGCTAATCAGATAAAAACATGTAAAAACAGTTTTCCTTTTCACAGTTCAAAGTTTGAATGATTTCAGAATATGGATTCCTACAGCAAAAAGTTTTAACCGCTGTTTCTGAAACCAAGTTATAGCACAAACCTGGTGTTCTGCTGCCTGGTACCTTCATATATAACTGTACGGTGTTCATTCCTAATATGGTGTGACCAACATGACTCAGGAGATTTCCGGCCGATACCACACGTGCAAATGCTGGAAGTTTGGTCAATTCATGTAGCTGCAATTTCCACCTTTGGGGAAAAGATTTTAAAAATTCAAAATGTAGATGTGAAAAAGAACTTCGCTAATGTAAGTTTACATAAATGTGTTTTTTTTTTTTAACTTGACTGAAAAATTACACAAATGTTATGTTTTTGAATTGTTAGCGTTTAACATGATCAAAATTTGGCCTTAGGAGCTAGTACCAAAAAAACCTGTGTTATCCCTTACGGAGGGCAAAGAAACGGGCTACTTTGATCCCCCCCTTCCCTAGGAGCACATACTCCCCCTTCCCACTATTCCCTTGCTGTTCCATTTATCTGCCAGGAGCAAAAAACCCACGGGTAAAGCACAGGTTCACTCTAAGGCTAGGTTCACACATGTCTGGCTGCGATTTGCAGTCTATTTTTCGCAGTCTATTTTTAAATGAGGAGTCCCGTGCAGTTTGGTTCTCTGGTTCAGGTGCAAATTTTTACTTGAATTCGCACTTGAACCAGACCTGAAATCACAAAGGGCTTTCTTTTTTTTAAAGGACCATGGCCGTCTCGGGCATGTTTGAACTGGCATCATTGGGAGCCGGTCCGGTTCACATGGTATGCGCATTGGATTCAGTTCTAAGCGCATCCAATTCGCATATATGTGGACCGAGCCTAAGTACATAATTCAACTGTACATATCTCTGAATCTGCTTAACATTTTTACAAGAGGACTTCACTGAAGTTAGCCTCTACTTATATTTGTTTTCCTCATATGTTCAGTTTGAAATTTCCAGGTCAGTAACAGGTCTCTGCTGGATTCCTAGAGCCTGTGTATAAATATACTTAATCACCTATCAATCCTACAATTGCTCCCACTTGAATGACTTATTGTTTGCACAAGCCTTTTTACCACCCTCTGCCTTCCTTGCACTATCACTTTATCACAACACTATCTAAAGAAGACAAAGTAAAAAACAGATGAAGTATTTGCCCCTTCCTGATTTTTTTATTTTTTGCATATTTGTCACACTTAACTGATTCAGATCATAAAAAGGAATTTTAATATTACACAATGATAGCATATGTAAAATACAAAGTGCAGTTTTTAAAATGATGATTTCATCCAACAAGAGGAAAAATCTGTCCAAACCTGCCTGGGCCCATGTGAAAAAGTAATTGCCCCTAAACCCAATAACTGGCTGTGGACTCTTGGTGGCAACAGCTGCAATCAAGCGTTTGCTTGATTGCAATAAGTCTTTCACATCGCTGTGGAGGTATTTTGGCACACACTTTGCAGAATTGTTTTAATTCAGCCACATTGGAAGTTTTGCTAGCATGAGGCCTGTTCGATTACGATTATCTGGTCAACGATAGGATTCGATTCCACGATGCATCACGATTACAGACGAGCTCCCACTTCCGCTTGGGCCGCCTAGGCAGCCCTTCCAACCTGCAATCTTCTGGGACACGTCACAGGTCCCAGAAGATTGCCCGGCTATGAAGGACAGCGCAGTGAGACATGCGCACCCGGCTGTGAAGCTGCAAGCTGTCACAGCCAGATGCCCACAGTAGAATTGTCAGCACCATGGACAGGCGGCGCAGAGAAGGGAGGGTTTGGGTGGCCACATCACTGGATTGTTGGACAGGTGAGTGTCTTTTTATTAAAAGTCAGAAGCTTTCTTCTGAAGTTTTTCTTTTAGTCCAGTGATGACAGCTGTCCTATTTGTTCTGTTTGCCAGAACCAACATCTTTTTTGGGTTTCTGGCTTCACTCTTCTGCCACTTATTGGCCAATACCGATGTGCATACAGGCAATCGTTACATTGTCCCGGTCAAGACAATGAAAGCCTTAGACTTGCTTTTCTACCACTGACCCAAAACATGAACTATTTTTCATGTTTAAAAAAAACAAACAAACATTCTTCAATGGGAATGCCCATATCGTATATCATGGCAGGATCTGAAGAAAAAAATGACAACTTCAAGAGTCTGTGCCTTCAAAAACAAGTCAGTAATGAAGTTTCCTTATTTCTATCCTCGCAGGTTCCTAGCTGTTCCTAGTCCTGACAGTTCGAGGCAATTATTCGGTAATTACAAAAAACAACCTCCTCAAAGCGCAATACTTAATTGTTTTAAACAGCACATTAAATATACATTTAAACAGCAACATACATACTTTCTATCATCAGACAAGTCAATGTTGGTCCCAAATTTAATGGTTTTAAAAGGGCCTCTTCTCTTCCTACCAGGGCTAAAAAAAAGAAAAGAAAGGAGGAGACTGTATTAATGAAATCACATTCGGAATAGTCAAAGCCCAAGTTTAGATATATATATACACATCTATATGAAAAAAAAAAAAATTCAAAAGGACAATACTCAAAGAAAAATGTCCTTGGTGCAGCTGAAATCCAAGTTCTCTGGCCTCCACCCCCCACCAGCGGTGATCTTCCAGGGCTGCGGGATGAATATAGCCGAAGATATGCCATAAGCATTCAGAGTACCGAATGCCTGTCCTTTCCACCAACCTCCCCTTACACACATCACTTCCGTGAGTGAAAAGTGCTTGCTTTATGAATGGAGGATGGGCAGATTAAGGATATGTCTGCCTCCTCCAGTCAGATTGCTTTTCATTGCTAACCCTTTTATTTATTTTTTTACTCCAAACTTAGGCTTTAGACTGTCTGCCCAAACAAAAACATCACAATGTAGGACATAAAAAAAAAAAAAAAAACATTTTTCTGCTTTATAATATACTAAAAGATATTGTGAGCATATCATGACCTGAATCTATTCTAGTAAACACATTATTATACTGGCAAACGACCATTAAAGTGGATGTAAACCCAAATTTTTATTTTAATTAAGGCTTGTACAGTATAGGATTTCATGTCATATGTGCCCAGTCTTGCCACAAAGAGTTAATACAGCTCTGAGCAATCCTATCTTTTTCCAGTGAGATAAAGGTCAGAAAAATAGATGTCTGTTCCCCCCCCCCCCCCCCTTGCTGTGAGTGACAAGTGATTTACATATTTCATGCACAAGTGTGAGAAAGTCATTCTGTGTACTTCCTATCCCCCCTCCTTTCTTCTGGATGTTAGTGATCATGGGGCTTAATCCAAAAGACAAGCAGAAGTTCAGTGTAAGAAAAACACAGGAGAAAATGCATGTTGACAAGGGGAGTGTAGAGGTGGGTGGGGAGTCTACTGACATCACGACTCCATCCACCGAGCTCCGGACAACAGACCCACCCACAGGATCTGCAGAGGGGAAACATTTGACAGGTAAGGGTACACACAGGAGGCATGTATATCCTTATAAATAACCACTATGGCAGTAGTTTAGAAAGGATGAGAGTGGGTTTACATTCACTTTAATATTACAAATTCCCCTGGTTTATGAAATCACTGCATTACTTTTCAAGTTCTGGCAACAGGGTAGCCCAATTTTGTGCTGATTAACAAATGATTAACAGAAGATCTCAAATGATTGGACACAAAAAAAATTGTTAAAATCTCCACTTAACTGCCCTGAAAACAAAATTGGCAGTGCTAAATAATGCAGAGAAACAGGCGAGGGGCTGAAATTTTTTTTGCAAGATCAAATCACAATGGCAAAGGATACCTTTTTATTTGCTTCCCACCCACGTAACTGTAAAACGATAGACAGGCGGGAAACCCTATTGTTATGGAAGAACATCCTTTCCGGGATCACGCCTCGCACAGCAATCGCCTGCTGCATCCATCGGACATGGCGGATAACTGATCACTATACTTTGCCAGTGTCATGTGATCGCTGTGACCAATCACAGAGGATCACATGAACATTGTAAACAATGAATGGCTTCCTTTTATGCCATTCATTGTATACAATTGTGTTGCTAGCTGTGATTGGTCACGGTGTTCATACTGTACAGACAGGGCCAATCACAGCCCGTTTGTACCATATGAATAGCTGTGACCAATCACAATAGACAGTGTTTACACACTGTCATTCAGTAAAAAAAAAAAAAATAATGTGCAGCAGTGCACTGCTATAAGTATAGTATGTAAAACCAAAAAAACAAAAAACAAACACAAACCCTAATTAACTCCCCAGAGTGGTACAGTGTTACTATGGTAACACAAAATTGCACTAGTCATAGTAGAAGTTTAAAAAAAAAAATGTAAAAAAACACAATAAAAATATTTTTTTTTTCCTTTCTTCACATACTGTCACCAGTGTCCCTGGTCACCGCCACACCAGTTATATGATGATGATGTACTGCACTTGTGACAGAATGTAAAAAGGTTAAAAAAAAATGAACAAAACTTTATTTTCCAAAAAAAAGACAACTTAAAAAAAATAAAAAAACACCATGTTTCTCACTAAATATCTTAGACTGTCTACTTTCCAAAACGGTCATTTGGGGGGTAATTTTACTGTCCTGGCATTTTGGCGTCTCAAGAAGTTAGGGAGTACATCAGAATTGATTTTCAGATAGATATGCCAAAGTTTGTAGACGCTATAACTTTTACAGACTACATAATGTGTATATTAAAATTCGTGAATATGCAAAATTTAACAGAAACTAAGAAAATAAATTCTTCAATATTTAAGTGGTTAATTAGGAAACCAATATACATTTCTACTCACTTGTCTGAGGATGTGGATTCACTGTCTGAGTGATCTTTGTGGTGGCTTTTTTTCTCATTCTCCTCCTTAAGCATAGAAAAACACAAAAGCGTTTACTTAATTGTACAAACATGCTATCAAAGTTGCGAACACACATTTTAAGAGCATTTTACTCCAAATTGAATTTGCGTCATACATTTATGTATTCCAATTAAAATAATGCATACAAGTCATATATTTTGAAATATATATTTTCTCCTTTTCAATAACCAATACGTACTCAAAACCTTATGTGCAGCCAACTAAAATGAATGTAAATAAAATGTGAATAAATATATTTTCAAATAAAATTATATCAAACTTAAAGTCCACATCAATAATCTCAAACCTTGATTTTGTGTTATTTCTTGTGTCCTAATTCGGTGTCCTCTCTTTGTAAAAAAAAAAATCCATCAAAATCCAACATACATGTGCCTATTCCCCCATGAAGTGTGTTCTCTTATTAGTATGGGTTTAAGCTGTTATATATGGTCAAAAACCACCTATTATCCTTTTGCTGACAATTGGTGGACCTCTATAGTTTCCAGAAAGTTCCCCTTATGGTTGTACCAATGGCTTTTTTGATTTGATGGCACTGTCCCTTTAAGTTAAAACATGTTCTCCAAATCCTTCAGATTATGCAGCTTTACAAAATCAATCTTTATGTACTGCCAACTTTCTTCTTTCCTCCACCACTCGGTCCGTGGGATTTTCTTAAGGTGTTGTCCCGTCCTGTCCCCCCCCCCCCCCCCCAAAAAAAATAAATAATTAAAAGCCAGCAGCTACACATACTGCAACTGCTGGCTTTTAACAATAGGACCCTTACCTGTGCTGGAGTCCAGTGATATCGGCACTGCAGCTGATGTTTCCATCAGCTGTCGGGTGCTGCCACTGCTGGTAAGGGTACCCGGCAGTGTAGCCTTACAGCTTCACGCCGGGAACCCAACTGGGCATGCGCAAGGCCCTGCTCCTCTCTTCCATTGCCCCGGAAACAGAGAGGTCGAGGGAACCCCGCGGGTGATGTCATGAGCAGCGGCCCGGACTCCCGGAAGTGGGAACAGGATACCCTTCTATCCTGTCCTCCCTCCCCCCCGCCGAAAGGTGCCAATTTTGGCAACAGAGGGGGAGAGGAAACAAATGTTCCACTTTTAGGTGGAACTCCGCTTTAACCACAAAAATATTTTTTTGGAGTCCACTGAAGGAAACAGGTTCCTCTCCAGATTTAGGATCATGCTTTCGGTACAGTTTTGCTACAAAACTGAGAAATGCAGATAATAGAACAAGTTATCCTAGGCTGGCCTTAAGTGCTTTTTTTTCTCAGCATCCAATCCTCCCTTAGGCAGATGTACAACCTGAAGGTTCTTATATCCTTCAATGGACTTCAAGAAAATAATTTTTACAAGTACAAAAATTTTAACTATTTTTCCAAAAAATAAAGTATTTGACTTTTTTCCTTTCATTGCTATCTATGGTAGAATATTATTTAAGAAATGGATTCTGGACAGCCGCACTCCGATAAAAGCCTTTATTGTAATGAATTGTCAACGTTCATGTGACAACAGAAGCAGGACAAACAGCTGACACGTCTCACAACATCATTGTTGCTTAGTGACCGAGCCTGCACCTGGGTTCCACTTTGAGGAGGGCATTTTCTTCAGTACACCACCTAGAGCGGTTCACCCTTTTGTTCCCTATGGTAGAAGATTACCGGCACGAGTACTTGATTTTCAGGGTACTGTGTAGAATTTTTTCCCCACAGAAAGCACACAAGTTAAACAGTATGTTTATTTTACACTCATCACTTTTGTAATTTTGTTAACTAAAGTGTCCAGTACACAACAAACATCAAAAAATAATATTTTTACGTCATACTTACCTCTAAAGTCCTTTTCTTTGAATAGATCATGGGACACAGGGTCAGGCTAATATTCATTACCTGCTGGGAAGTCCCAGAGTAATAGTCTTGAGGGGAGGGAGACACCCATCAGAACTTATACGGCAGCCCACAGTGCACCGCGGCCGAAAGCCGAATCCTCTGCTGCTCGAACAGCCACTTGATACAATTTTGTGAACGTATGCACTGAAGACCAGGTAGCGCCCTTACAAATCTGAGCCACAGATACCAGATGGCAAAAAGCCCAGGAGGTTCCTATACCCCTGGTAGAATTAGCTCTCACCCTAAAGGGAGGAGCTTTATGTTTCAGACCGTAGGCCAGAATGATCAACTGATGGACCCAATTGGCAATGCAAGCTTTGGAAGCTGCCTGCCCCTTCTTGGGTCCTTTTGGTAAAAAAAAAAAAGCCTGATCCTCGGATCTCCGCAGATCTAGACAGATAAACCTCGACTGCCTGGACAACGTCCAAAGAATGCAGTCTCTCTTCTGCCAAACGATGCTGAGAGAAAAAAGAAGGCAAAATAATGTCCTGATTTAAATGAAAGGCCAACACCACTTTTGGCAAAAAGGATGGAACAGGTCGTAACACGACTGTCACGGTGAAGGATCAAGTACGGTTCCCTGCATGAAAGGGCCACCAACTTCGACACCCTTATAGCCGAGGTGATAGCCATCAAGAAGGCTAGCTTGCGTGACAGCAAGTCTAATGGAATTTCCTTAATAGGTTCAAATGGTTGTTTCTCTAACACAGACAGCACCAAGTTCAAGTCTCAAGGACACATAGGTGACCTAATGGGGGAAGCAAGGGAGTTGCCCCTTGCATAAAGGTTAGGCTAAGTGAATGGGAGGCTAAAGGCCTTTTGAAGAATACCGATAGGGCAGAAACCTGATCACCGATTGTACTCAAAGCCAATTTGATTTCCACATCCGACTATAGAAAAGAGAATTCTCCCAATCACATATTTCCGAGGATGCCATTTTCTGGTTCCATACCAAGCAATACGAGTCTTCCAGACATCATGATAAATCTTCCTAGTGATAGCTTTTCTAGCATTCACTAGAGTAGACACCACTGGTCCGGAGATGCCACAGTCCTTTCACACCCTGGCTTCAATAGCCATGCCGTCAAATTTAGAGACTGTAAATTGGGGTGGAATATAGGACCTTGAGACAGTAGATCGGGCGACATGGAAGCGTCCATGGCCCGTCTATTGTCAGTCTCACAATCTCTGGGAACCAGGGCCTTCTGGACCAGGCTGGTGCCACCAGAATGACTGGAATCCCCTCTCTACGAATCCTGCACAACAAATGTGGAAGGAGAGGGATCGGAGGGAAAGCATAAACCAGGTAGTACTGGCTCCATGGAACTATCTGAGCATCTGCTTCAATTGCCAGAGGATCTCTTGTTTGAGACACAAACTGCTATAGCTTGTTGTTGAACCTGGATGCCAGTAGGTCGATCTCTGGCCATCCCCAACGTTGGCATATTTCCTGGAACACCTCTGGGTGTAGGGAACATTACCCAGGGCAGATCTGCTGGAGGCTGAGATAATCTGCCTTCCAGTTCTCTACTCCTGGGATATGGACTGCCGATATTATTAGCACATATCCCTCTGCTAGTATGCAATTCACCTCCTTCAGAGCTGAACGACTCCTGGTACCACCTTGGTGGTTTATATAGGCCACTGCCGTGGCATTGTCAGACTGAACCCTGATGGGGCAGTCCTGAAGCTCCACCGTCCAGGATAGTAGGGCCAGACTTACTGCCCGTAATTCTAGGACGTTGATGGGCAGGGTCTGCTTTGTCCCTGACCATTTCCCCTGAGCCCATCTAGGGTCGTTCCCCAGCCTGAGAGAAACTGGCATCTGTAGTCAGTACTCTCCAAGTTACCAGGAGAAAGGATTTTCCCTTTCCCAGGTTCTGATCCTGCAACCACCAGTTTAGGCTTAAACATGCCTGAGGAGATAAGCACATTGGATAAGCCAGGGCTTTTCTTCCTCTGTTCCAAGCCAACAAGATGTCTTGTTGTAAAGGCCTGGAATGGAACTGGGCATAGGGCACTGCCTCGGAGGATACCATCCTCCCTAGAAGACTCATACAGAGCCGAATGGAGGGTTGTCTGGCACCCCTTATCTGATGCACCTGTTTCTTCAGGGCACAGATCCTTGCGCGTGGCAAGAATACTCTTGCTTGGACCGTGTGTAGAATCAGACCTAAATATTTTAGACTTTGAGCTGGTCTCAAGGCTGACTTTTCGGTATTTATCATCCAGCCTAAGCTTTTCAAATACCTCACTGTGTATATTATGCTCTGTTCTAGAGCCTGTACCGAGTAATCTCTGAGCAGGAGGTCATCCAGATACCCGAGCACAAGGATCCCTTAAAAGACTCAGTACTGGTGCTAGGACCTTTGTGAAAACCTGAGGGAGCTGTAGCAAGCCCGAAGGGTAGAGCCACAAACTGAAAAGAACGTTTCTATACTGCAAACCGAAGGAACCTCTGAAGAGGCTGAAAGATAGGTATGTGTAAGTACTCATCCTTTATATCGATGGAGGCTAAAAAGATAGATACTTGTTCAGGGAACCTTAGGTCCAGAATGGGCCTTGTGTCCCCGTTTGATTTCTGAACCGTAAACAGGTTTGAGTAAAACCCTGTGCCCCTTTTGGGTACCGGAACCTCTATAATCACTCCTTATTGCACTAGATGATGTAGTGCCTGAAGCAATAAGTTTCTTTTTGGAGGATCCGAGGGAACGCTGGATCTTAGAAACCTCTGAGGGGGCACCCCCCCGTGGCTCCAGCTTGTAATCGCAAGATAGAATTGGTGACCCATTCATCCTGAATTGTTGTTTTCCAAATGTCCGCAAAGTGCAGCAACCTTCACCCAACTGATGGAGTGGGGGCGTCCCCTCCAAAGGAGGGCTTGATTTTGGGTTTAGAAGAATTTTGGACCTAGAACTTTTTCTGGCCCTGGTCTTCTGGCTTGCCCCTGGCCCTAGCGCCCTGTTGGTGGCAGAACCGCCCTGACACAGACATTTGAGAAAGCAGTCTGTTTTTTTTAAACGAGGGACGTTTGGTGCTTTCTTCACAGGATGTAGAGAACACTTCCCTCCGGAAATCTTTTGGATACATTTGTCCAAGTGATCACCAAATAAACGCTCTCTGAAACTGGAAACCTGCCAATAACTCAGATTGCCCGGGAGCCTCTGGTCTTTAACCGCTTCAATACAGGGCTTTTAAACACCCTTCCTTACCAGAGCACTTTTTGCGATTCGGCACTGCGTCGCTTTAACTAACAATTGCGCGGTCGTGCGACGTTACACCCAAACAAAATTGACGTCCTTTTTTTCCCACAAATAGAGCTTTTTGGTGGTATTTGATCGCCCCTGCGGTTTTTATTTTTTGCGCTATAAACAAAAGAAGAGCGACAATTTTGAAAAAAAACCACAATATTTTTTACTTTTTGCTATAATAAATATCCCATTTTTTTTAAAAAAAAACAATTTTTTTCCTCAGTTTAGGCCGATACGTATTCTTCTACATATTTTTGGTAAAAAAAAAAAATCGCAATAAGCGTATATTGATCGGTTTGCGCAAAAGTTATAGCGTCTACAAAATAGGGGATAGATTTATTGAATTTTTTTTTTTTTTTTTTTTTTACTAGTAATGGCGGCGATTTGCGATTTTTTTTTCGTGACTGCGACATTGCGGCGGACACTTCGGACACTTTTGACACATTTTTGGAACCATTCACATTTACACAGCGATCGTTGCTATAAAATTGCAATGATTACTGTGTAAATGTGACTGTCAGGGAAGGGGTTAACACTAGAGGGCGCTGGAGGGGTTAATGTGTGTCCCTAATAGGAGTGATTCTAACTGTAGGGGGAGGGGACTTAAGGGGAGGAGACCGATCATGTGATCCTCTGTACTGGGATCACATGATCGGTCTCCTCCCCGCTGACAGGACGTGGAGCTGTGTGTTTACACACACAGCTCCACGGTCCCGCCCGGTCCCGTTGTTTTAACGGGCAATCGCGGGTGCCCGGCGGACATCGCGGCCGCCGGGCACTCGCACCGGGTCCCGAGCGATGCCGCGCGCGCGCGCCCCCCAGGCGGCCGGGAATCCGAGGACGTCATATGACGCCCACCCAGGATGGTAGATCCACCTTGTGGGCGTCATATGACTATGGGCGGGTATTGAACTGGTTAAGGGGATACAACACTAGGGATACGACTAGGTTCATCAGGAACCTATGTCCTTCCCTATGGTGTTAGTCCCACTCCTCTTTTTGGAAGACATTCAATGCCTGCAAACAGAGTACTTGGGTGTAGTTAAAACACCTCAGAAGGGAGAACCTTTAATAGGGCTCACCAAGCCCCTATGCAACAATCCTAAGCACCTTTAACCTGCCAAGCAACACCTGGTGACTCACGTGACCTGGGTAAGGAAAAATGAACCACTGCAAGTGCGCCAAGATAAAGGCTACAGCGCATGTGAGGGAGTGAACACACGTGCGCCATGTCGAACCAAGGCGAAATGGTGCACCATCATACAGGTAAAAAAATAAATAAAACAAACAGCCAGACACAAGCAAAGAAGGTACACTTTGCAAACACCCACAGCTAGGCCAGAACTCCCCCATATGGTCACCCCACACAGGTGTCAAGCCTTTAGCTAGCTTGACTAATTGTTACAATCACTGGGACACTCCACAATAATAAAATAAAGGGGTTTCACTTACCCCGTCCAGGCACAGGGCCACTTAGAAGCTAAGGGCCCAATCTCCACCCTTCAGGGCGGGTTCCTGTCAAATGGACCTTCAAGGATTGGCTACCCTTTCAGGTTTAGGGTCCACTCCCTTGGACCTGTACAGCACCCTGCAGGAAATGCCTTAGCACTGTAGTGTCCAGGATTGCCACTCCGCAGGGTCCAGATCCCAGAGGCCACGTTACAGGCAAAACCTTGAGTCTTTTTTGCGAGGTTCCGGTAACATTTATCTAAGCATAAAAGCCCGTGTCAAATGGATCCGATCGATCAATCCCTTGATTCATTTTTGGAACAGTTTGTGGGACTAGAGACCTGGAGCTCAGAGCTCAAACAAACTGTGCCATCCACCTTGCAGACGCTGGTAAAAAACAGTGCTTCCTGTATAGGAGGGGTTATATAGGGGGAATCACTTCCTGTCTAAAGACCTTTGGTCTACCAGTGTCCATTCACCTAATGATGAAGTATAACCCAGCAGGTAATAAAATTAGCCTGACTCTGAGTCCCATGATGTATAAAAAATTAAACATGTTATCTTGTGAAACTCTTTAAACTCGAAGATGTGCACATAAACAGGCAAAGTTCACAGGACTAGTAACCTGTGTAGTCACCTGCCGCTGATCCTTCCCCATTACTGACTTGTAATGCCTAGTTCTGCACTGTATAGGTGTGGAGGCAGCCATCATACTAGAGGCAGGGCTTTGCTTCTTCATGTGAGAGCCTCCAGTAAGACGAGTGAGCAGCACAACAGGGAAATTGACAAATCTTACTTCTAATCTGCTGAGACTAGCTAAGAGACAACAGTGCCTTAGCTTTCATACTGCAGATATAGCTACAAGGCTGTACACACAGGGGTACTATAGCACCGTCACATATCAGGAGGCTAACTGCTATTTTTTTTAAAGAATTTATGATAAAAGGTTAAATTTTTCAGGGTACTGCTTAGGCAGAATTAAAAGATATTATATGGTCATTTTTTTTTACATAAAAAAATAAAAATAAAAAAAAATAGTTATATTTACCTGCACTGTGCAATGGTTTTGCACAGAGCAGCCCTGAGCCTCCTTTTTTCCTGTGCTCCTGGCTCCTCCCCCCTGCCTAGTGCCTCTATTCAGACACACAGCACGGCTCATCATCCCCCCCCCCCCCCCCTCACAGGTTTTGACTGACATCAGCAGGATCCAATGACTGCCGCTGCTCTAAGCCAAGCCTATGCGAGCCGAGAGAGAGAAGACCTGCTGCAGAGTGCACAGCGCGAGATTGAGATCAGCCCCAGGTCAGTAATGGGGGGGCTTTTACCTTTACAACCACTAACCTTTTGAAATATCAAATTTTCACTTTCTGAGCTTTCGGCTCCACTTTAAAATGGAGTTCCACCCTAAAGTGGAACTTCCGCTTATCGGATTCCTCCCCCCCTCCGGTGCCACAATTGGCACCTTTCAGGGGGGAGGGGTCCTTCCGGGACTAGCATCCCCACCCATATCAGAGGATGCCCCGTTGTGTCTTGGGAAACACAGATCCCAGGACACAGCGGGGACCAATAGAGAAGCGCAGCGCGACTCGCGCATGCGCAGTAGGGAACCGGGCAGTGAAGACATTGCGTCTTCACTTTTTAATCCCCTGACCGAGGATGGCGGCGGGGCAGCGAGAGACTAGCGCTCGCTCGTCACATTCTGCCGACACCGCTGGAACCTCCTGGAACAGGTAAGTGTCCATTTATTAAAAGTCAGCAGCTGCAGTATTTGTAGCTGCTGACTTTAAAAAAAAAAAAAAAAAAAAAAATCGGGTGGACATCCTCTTTAAGGGTCAAACCAACCTTTCAAACATTATTATACCTGTATTTGGAAACATAGTGCTAATGGGAACCCATGCCGCTAACACTTTTTACATTTGCAGGGCTATGCAAGGCTCCACCTGTACAGCCACATAATTCATTCACAGAGGTATGTGAATAAACTGCAACCCTTGTCTTCTACCACAATAGATGGATTTAGTGTTCTCCATGGAACACAAGTGCAGTAATCACCACACTCGTAGTCAACTGACACTTCCTACAGCTCACCAACTGAAAGTCTATACCTATGCATGGACATCGAGCAGGGAGGAAGAGTTTTGCAGGAGCCTGGCACCCACAATTTCCAAAAAAATAAAAGCTAAGTTCACCTTCTGAAAACGTTACTCGCATATTTAGGGTGTAATAGGTTTAGCCTCCACCACCTCACCCCCCCCCCCTTTCTGTGACAATGGGTGAGGTTTTTCTCCCCAAAGCTGATCTCGCATTTTATAGAATAAAAATAGTGTGTGTCATTTATTCACAGAGATCTGTGAATGAACAAACTACAAGTCCTGTCTGCCACCATAGCAGATGGCTGGTGGTTCTCAAACTGACTGTGCTGATCAGCGCCCTCATAGTTCACTGACACTTCCAGCAGCTCAGTAACTGTCTGCCCCTTTTTTACTGCAAATATATGTGCATTTATTTAAATTTTTTTGCAAAAAGTGGACTTTAAGCAATAGGATCGGTTTCTCCAAACAAAAAGCAAGAAAGTGTTACTAACCCTTAATGACTCCTGGAATGAAGCAGCCTGGTACTGTGCATATTTTGCAATGGTAGTATGTGAGCGACTACTCTCACAACGCCAAATTTTCTTTGTTCCAGTGGGGTCCCAGTTTTCGTCTGAAGGCTGTAATAATTGTGTCCTCACTTCAACTATATGCTCTGTATTTGCTTCAACCAGTGTTTTAGTAGAGAATAATCCAAGATCTATCAATACAAGAAGACATTTTAACTACAGGCAATAAAAAACAAATTGCCTTTTCGAATGTGCTTACAAGACAAACAAACCTAGTTTAAGTGCTCCAGCAAGGCCACGGATAACAGTGACAGGATTGTTCGGACTTGTGCAGAACTGATGCAGAGGTGGAAAGAAAGCATCTCGCTTATTCTCCAACTGTAAGACATACATAAAACATAAAATTATTATTACATAGAGATTTGTATAGCGGCAACCGTTTGCGCAGTGCTTTACAAAGTGGGGGGGGGGGGTGTACAACAATACAGTAGGAATGGGAGGGCCCTGCTTCTGGAGACTACAATCTAAAGGGAGGGGTGAGGTGGTACAAAAAGTAATAATAATTCCAGAGGATGGGAGAGGCTCTGGAGAAGTCCTGGAGGCGAGAATGGGAGGAGATAACGAGGGTGCTGGAGAGCAGGAGGAGCAGGGAGGACAATATCTACAGATGAGGTTGATGATGTAGCTGGGAGCGATGTTGTGGATGGCCTTGTATGTTGTGGTTAGCATTTTAAATTTTAAAATATGATGGGGTAGGGGAAGCCAGTAAAGGGATTGGCAGAGAGAAGCAGCAGTGACGAATTGGTTAGTAAGGTGTATTAATCTAGCAGCAGCATTAATAATAGACTGAAGGGGGGATATCTTGTGTAAGGGTAGGCCAGTGAGGAGAGAGTTGCAGTAGTCAAGGTGGGAAATCACAGAGTGAATAAATTGTTTAGTTGTGTCGTTAGGAAGGAGTGAGTTCTGGAAATGTTGCAGAGGTTAAGGTGGCAAGATGTACCTAGTGATTGGATGTGGGAGCTGAATGAGAAGTCAGAGTCCAGGATTGAGGCCCCAATCGCACTGAACACGGCTTTGAAATCACCACATGTCCATGTGACTTGAAAGACATCTGTGTGGCTTCATGCACAGATGTCTATTGAAGTTGCACCCGAAATCGGCAAAAGTAGTGCAGGAACTACTTTTGCCAATCAGTGCCGTTTGTCAGCATTAGGCTGCAAATCGCATGACAAATCGCTTCAATGTGAACGAGGGCTAAAATAAAACTGACAACCCACCTAGGGCCTCTGTAGATGGGGTTAATACTCAGAATCAATGCAAATACTATGGTTTTAGGTGCTCCTGAGATGCTCTGACTCGCATAAGAGTTTCCTTGAATTACCTTTCACTTGCTCAAGAAGCTGCTACAGGCTGTTTTTAAGTTACTTTCGCATTCACATTAACTTGCATGGGGAAGAAAAGCAGCTCAGAAGCAAACAATTCCATTTACATTAACCCCCCTAAAAGAAACCTCTATGGAGGAAACATCTAAGCTATCCTAAAAATACCATTACCATGGCTGTCCACTAGCCTAAATGTCCTCTAGATCAAATGTCTACAGTGGTTTTCAGTTCAGACATGGAACAAAATCCACATCTGGAGTTCAACAATGGCATCCTGCACATTTATCAGTACAGGTCTTACTAAATTTATGGTTGACAGAATTGTGAGGGCGGGGGGCATTTTTTATTTTTTAAATAGTGGGACAGTGACTATGTTAAGGGTGAACACCAGGCTTAAGTGTATAGGCTAATTGACAGTTTCACTATGAGCTGGTATTTATCAAGGTGTTAGAAAGCAACAAAAACAATTGCCGGCAATTACCTTATCCATTACAAATCAATTTTTTTTTTTCAAGCGCTTTTAGATATAGCTCCAAGGAGCACCAATCATAGATGTGGAAAAATTGAACCTTTTATCCAAATCATGCAAAAACAGGATTTTTATAACAGCTTACCTGTAAAATCCTTTTCTTGGGGTACATCACGGTACACAGATACACGGTACACAGAGCCATAGTAGTTACTATGTGGGTTATACAGGCCACCTTTAGGTTATGGACACTGGCAAACCCTAAGACAGGAAGTTCACTCCCTATATAACCCCTCCCATTACTGGGAGTACCTCAGGTTTTTGTAGCAAAGCAATATACGTGCATCAAAAGAGGGGAGGGACCTCTGTGTCCCGTGATGTACTCCAAGAAAAGGATTTTACAGGTAATCCTATTTTCTTTATCGTACATCACGGGACACAGAGCCATAGTAGTTACTATGTGGGATGTCCCAGAGCAATGCTAACTGAGGAGAGGGAGACAACAAAAAGTAGGGCACCATGAGAAGTGAACCTATACGGCTGCCTGCAGCACACTGCGCCCAAAGGCGAGATCTTAATGCCTTTTTTCATCCACCTGATAGAATCTGGTAAATGTATGGACTATAGACCAAGTTGCGGCCTTGCAGATTTGAGCCATGGAGGCTTGGTGATGCACTGCCCATGAAGCACTAACAGCCCTGGTGGTGTGCGCTTTGATTTGAAAAAGGTGGAATCTTCCTTTTTAAACCATAAGCTTGAACAATTACTTGCTGAATCCACTTAGAAATAGTAGATTTTGATGCTGCCTGTCCTTTAGGACCTTCAGGCAACACAAACAAAACATCAGTTTTTCAAATCTGTGGAGTCGCCTTCAAGTAGACTGACTGCTCTCACCACATCAAGAGAATGTAGCGACTTTTCTTCCGTAGAACAGGGTTCTGGAAAAAAAAAGGAAGGTAGAACGATATCCTGGTTTAAATGAAAATCTGACACTACCTTCGGTAGAAAGTTAGGATGAGGACACAATGCTACCCTATCCTTGTGAATAAATATGGCTCTTTACAAGAAAGAGCAGCCAACTCTGATACCCTTCTTGCAGAAGATATGGCTACCAGAAAAACGAGTTTCTTTGTCAAAAGGACCAAGGGAATACGTTGTATCGGCTCAAAAGGCTGTTTCTGTAATGCTGACAGAACTAAATTCAAGTCCCAAGGGTTCAGGGATGACCTGACCAGTGGATTAAGCCACGCTACCCCCTGTATAAAGCTACTGACCAAAGAATGCAAAGCAAGCGGTCATTGAAATACTGATAAGTCCGAGATCTGGCCTTTGATAGTACTCAAGGCCAGCTTCATCTCTAACCCCATTTGCAGAAAAGTCAAGGATTCTCCCTATGACATACTTTCTGGGATGCCAACCCCTGGATTCAGACCAGGAAACATATGCCTTCCAGACTCTAATATATGATTCTAGAGGCCGGCTACCTTGCATTAATCAAGGTAGATACCACTGAACCTGACAGCCCACGCTTCTTTATAATGTGGGTCTCAAAAGCCAAACCATTTGAATTTTGCATTTGTAAGGTAGGATGGAAAACTGGACCTTGCAAGAGTAGGTTCAGACGTGGTGGTAGGGTCCATGGGTCCCCTACCGCCATCTTTATGATCTCTGCATGCCAAGATCTTCTGGGCAGCAAGAATCACGCACTTTCCTTCCTGCTTGATCCTGCAAAGAAGTCGTGGCAGCAGCTGAACTGAATAGGAGGGAATGCATAAATCAGTGAAAACTGATTCCACGGGACCACCAAGGCATCCGTTCCGCATGCTAGCAGATCCTTTGTTCTTTACACAAAGTTGTCGATCTTGTGGAACCTGGACGCAAACAGGTCTGCGTCTGGGACCCCCATCCCATCTCCGGCATATTGCCAGGAAGATATTGGGGTGAAGGGCCCATTCTCCCGGGAACTACTGGCGACTCAAGTAGTCCGCCTGCCAATTTTTTATTCCTGGAATGAAGACTGCTGATAGGCAAGGTACATTGTTTTCTGCCCAGGTTAGGATATGATTCACCTCTCTGGGCCACACAACTTCTTGTGCCCCCTTTATGATTGATATAAGCCACTGCCGTGGCATTGTTTTATTGGGTCCTGACAGGACAATACCGCAACCTGAATGTCCAGGCCCCTCAGGGTCAAGCGCACTGCCCGAATCCCTAGAATGCTGATGGGCAAGGTCCTTTCTGTTCTGGACCATCTCCCTTGGACAGTCGCCTCTTCCAGGACTGCTCCCCAACCTGAAAGGCTGACATCTGTTACCACCTTCCAGGTAACTGGTATGAAAGATTGTCCTTCCTGCAGCTTTTTGGTTATCAACCACCAACTGAGGCTCCGGCGCACCGTTGGACCTTCTTGTTCCAAGCTGATAGGATACTGTTTTGCAGCAGTCTCAAATGAAACTGAGCATAAAGGAACGGCCTTGAATGAAGCCACCATCTTTCCCAACAACCTCATGCAAAGCCGAATAGAAGGATTATTTTTTGCTTTGACCACCTGAATCAGATCCTTTATGGCACTGATCTTTGCCTGGGGCAAGAAAATCTTTCAACTACCTGGAAAAGTATTCCAGGTAGTTGACTGTGGTGACCATACTTTGGTCTAAGCGGGCTACCGACTGGTCTATCAAGAGCAGATCGTCTAGGTAAGCTACAATTGTTATACCTTGGGCCCTTAATCTGGCCAGAGGAGGGGCCAGGAACTTTGTAAACACCTGAGGTGCAGTAGCTAGACCGAAAGTCAGAGCTACGAACTGAAAATGAAGATTTTTCTACCTCGAAACGTAGATATTTCTGGTGAGCGGGGAAAATAGGCACATGGGAGGTATGTATGCATCCTTGATGTCGATTGACGCCAGAAGTTCTCCCCCTTGTAGGATGGAGACAACTAATCGAATTGACATGCGAAAAGAGCAGATATTCAGGAACCGGTTTAGATCCTTGAGATCTAGAATGGGTCTGACATCTCCATTTGGTTTTGACACCGTGAAAAGGTTTGAATAAAACCCCAACCATTGCTCTTCCATGGGGACCCCAATGATCACTTTTTGTAGACAAAAGAAGATCCAATGCTTGAAAGAGAGACTTTTTTCTCTGGATCCTTGGAAACATTTGATCTGAGAAAATTAGGAGATAGGAACTCTAGGTTGTACCTTAGAGCTATTGAGCAAACCATCCATCTGTCGACACTTCTTGCCAGACCCTTGAGAACTGCAGAAGTCTTCACCTCACTCGAGCGAGCGGAGGTGCCCTGTCATAAGGAGGCTTTAGTATTTTGTTTTGCAGGTTTCCTCCCCCAGGACTTCTTTTGTCCCTGGGGCTGTCCCTGAGGTTTACCTCTTGAACCTGATGGTGGAGGCCATCATGACTGCCTGGAGACTGATGCCCCGGGCACTAGAGAAGGAGCTTGTTTAAATGAAATACGTTTACTCCTTTTCTTAACTGGCAAAAGGGTACTTTTGCCACCAGAAATTTTTGGGATGTATTTATCCAAATCATCCCCAAACAGCCATTCACTGCAGAAAGGAAAACTAGCCAGGGGTTATTTGTATGGCCCTTCAGCTGACCAATTTTTCAACCATAGGAGTCTATGCATATGCACCAGCCCAAGCGTAAGGAGCAAGACCTGGAGAATAGAATCTCTCATAGCGTCTATTGCAAAACATAAAGCATCTGGTAGCTCAGCTAAATACTGGGTCTGCTGATCAAGGATCATCTTGAGCACCTGTTTAAACTGCTTGTGTCCCTTCGCGCTAAGCCACGCCACCTCAGTCTTCCCACCGGAAGAGGGGGAGAGAGGAGAGGAGATGGAGAACTGCACCCACTGCTGAGGCGGTGATAGAGCTTCCCCTACTATACAGGAGAGGGAAGAGCTTCTGCCCAGGTGGAGGGTGTTTTTAGAAAAAAAATACCCCCTCCATCAACTTACTGAGGTTTGGGACTGCTTATCCCGGAGGAAGCCTGCAGCTTCTGCAGACACAGAGCGAGGAATGGTAAGCATGGCAAGGTACGTGCTCTATACAGCCCCCAGTGGTGGACTTTAGGCATGACAACATTTACTTTTAAAAAGGAGACAACCCAAAGAAAATAAAAAAAATTCTTAGGAATCTACACTACCTTATCCCACTGCAGGGATTCTGTGGTAAAACCAGACAGACCCAATCTTCACGGCGGGCTCCGTTGAAAAAACCGTCAAGAACTGGGGCCCCCTTTTATTGTGGGATCCACACTCTTGGACCCGTAAAGCACCCCGCCAGGAAGCTTTATGGCTGAAAAAAAACAAAGCACTGGATCCCGGGGTCCAGCTCTCAAACAAGAGAAGCATTACGGGCTAAACCTCGTTTCTTCCGCCACGAGGCCTGGGTACCATTCAATTCGGCCTGAAAAGACACTTTGAATGGATCCGGCTGCATAGCTTGCCCCAGCAAAGGATTACTCCAGTAATTTACTCGTGATCAACACCTAAGACACTAGCGAAAAAACAGGTAATCCCAGAAATGGGAGGGGTTATACAGGGAGTAAACTTCCTGTCTTAGGGTTAAGGTGTGCCAGTGGCCATCAGCTAAAGGTGGCCTATATAACCCATAGTAACCACTATGGCTCTGTGTCCCGTGATGTATGCTAAAGAAACAGACTCATCCTTTGATATCTGTAACCTCATCTGTTATGCTATCATCATATATTCATGAATATGTCACTTTAATATTTGCTATAACAGTGTCCCTTTATCATTACATAAGCTTTGGGGGTCAGCACTTGCAGCCAATGCTGACCAGATGCCAAAATGGCAGATTTTTTTTTTTTTGGCATGCTCGTTTCGAAAGAAGCTGGATGAACTTGTCCGGCTTCTGTTGGACAGGCTGCTGTACACACAAGCTGAATGTCAGCCAGTTTCTGTTGAAACTGCCAATATCGGCCAATATTCGGCCAGCATGTACAAGACATTAGGAAGTAAAGGTGTTTTGTGGCACTTTATAGTGCCTTCTAGGACAGTGGTTCTCCACCTCAGTAGTCAAGTACCCCCAACAAAGTCAAGCTTTCAGGCTTTCCATTATTATGTACAGGTGATTTGATCAGTTTCACTGCCTTAGTAATGACCACAGGAGTTTCATCTGAGGGAAAGCCTGAAAACATGACCTGTTGGGGGTACTTGAGGACTGGAGTTTAGAAACATTGTTCTAGGGAACAGCAAACTTAGTTTAAACTTCTGGCACACATCACTGGCTAACTATAAAACAAATGCAGTCCATAAGCCAAATGGTGTTACTACATGTTTTTAAGCATCATTTTTCCATACTCACATAAATGCTAGGCGTAGGTGGATTTAATTTATCTGTTGGTAACGGTGGATAAGGGGGTGGAGGTGGTCTTGGTGGGGGGCACTTGTCCAGTAAAATGCTACTGTTTGATAGACCATTCTTGCCAAGATTCCTAGACAAAATAAAAACATGCACAACATTATTAAACATGCGCTACACTTACTGGGTGTGAAGGTTGTAAAACAGCTTTTATATATGATACCAATATCTATGGAATGGCTAAATATATTCCAGAAATGAGGCAAGCAATAATTTTAACAAATGACTGCTTAAACTTGCTTTTACTGAGATACTCATCTATCCTGGCCCATGTTTCCCCCAAGCTATGCTCAGTGAGATCAAATTACAATACAGGTACCATTGTACAAAACGTCTGTAAGTATGCAAACTAATAAGGACACCATAAATGTTTGATACCGGGCCTTCTTTTGCTAGAAAATTACTCAGAACCCCCAAACATATATTTTTTTTTAGCAGACACCTAGGGAATAAAATGGCGGTCATTGTAACTTTTTATCCCGCACGGTATTTGCGCAAAAATACTGTTTCATGATTTATCAAAACAGTAAAGTTAGCACAATTTTTTTGGATAATGTGAAAGATGATGTTACGCCGAGAAAATAGATACCAAACATGTCACGCTTTAAAATTGTGCACATTCATGGAATGACGCCTATAACGACACCCCGAGTATGAAAGGGGTTAAAGCCGTTTAGGACATTCCATTTCCGAACACAAAAGGTAGCTACTGAACACTCCAATCAGCCGAACAAGAAACCTATACGAATAATTCCCCCCCAGTACGAGAAGAGACTCTGTACGGAGGGTCAAACAGGAATCAGACACTTTATTGAAAACAAATGCAGGCTATTTTTATACACTTAATACTGCAGGCGCCACATGAACAATGACCCGGATCCACCCACAACATCACACAATGGTTACACAACGAGCCCCCAATACACATTATTCAGAGTGTCAATACCTCCTCTAGCGGACAACAGAGTTCATTAGCACACTTAATAGGTGAAGGGAAAACTGCCTCAGACAAGATTAACCGGATTTACTTATCCAGACAAAAGCAACATAGTTAAGCAAAAGACGGTCGGTCTCTTACATTGAACTTCCTGGAATGCCCATATTAGGAGTTATACTTCCTGGCCATAGACCTCACAGTGTACAGGGGGATAAAATCTTCATATTTCTTGATATTGTTAATGAATATTACTGTCCCATTTGAAGTAATCTAATCATATTCTCAGGGTTCATTCTTTTCATGGTCACCCTGTGCCCAAAAGTGAATTCAGTCACAACGGCAAACTTCACTACTTAAAAATCTCCACAGGCGACGCTTTAATTTTTTTTTTTACAGGTTACATGTTTAGAGTTACAGAGCAGCTCTAGAGCTAGAATTGTTGCTCTAACGCACGCGGCGATACCTCACATTGAACGGCGTTTATGTTTTTTTTTTTTTTTACTTTCTTTTACAAATTTCTTTTTTTTGGATCACTTTTATTTATATTACAAGGAATGTACAAATCCCTTGTAATAGGAATTATTCGTGACAGGTCCTCTTTATGGAGAGATGCGGGTCAATAAGACCCCACATCTCTCATCCAGGCTGGAAAGCATGAGATCGATAAAAAAAAAATTGACGATCTCATGCCGACAGCCGCGATCGTGGCTTTGTTTACATCCGGGAACCCGAGCTTGACGTCATAACGTCGCGCCCGTGCCTCGGACTGTCAGAGATGACTGGTGACCATTTGGTCACCGGAAATCTCGATTGTCGTCATCCTGCTCTGGACGATTCTTTCTCCGGGTCCCGGGCACGGGGGAGAGCCCGGAGAAGCACCGGATGGCGGCGGATGTCCCCTCCCGTCGCCTGTAACGAGCAAGCGGCAAAACTATGATCATTCTTATGGTGCACAGAATCGCTGGCTGAAAACAAGGATATCTGTATGATGCCTGTAGCTGCTGGCATCATCCAGATATTCCCACTGAAAGTCCAGGACCTCATATGACATCCTTGGGCGGGAAGTGGTTAATGAAAAGGCCATTTTTGCGATACGGCACTGCGCCACTTTAACTGAATATTGCACGGTCGTGCAACATTGTACCCAAAATTTATGTCCTTTTTTTCCCACAAATAGAGCTTTCTTTTGGGAGTATTTGATCACCTCTGCTTTTTTTTTCTCTCGCTATAAACAAAAACATTTTTAACTTTTTGCTATAATACATATCCAATGAAAAAATGTAAAAAAAAAAAACAAATTAATGCATCAGTTTAAGCCAATATGTATTCTACATATTTTTTTTTTGCCAAAAACATAAAAAGGGTATATGGATTGGTTTGTGCAAAAGTTATGGTGGCTTCAAAATAAGGGATAGATTTACAGCATTTTATTTTTATTTTTACTAGTAATGGCGGTGATCAGCGATTTTTAGCGGGACTGCAACATTGCGGCGGACAGATCAGATACTTTTGAAACTTTTTGGGGACCAGTGACATTAGTTATATCAGTGCCAAAAATATCCACTGATCACTCTACAAAAAACACTGGCAGGGAAGGGGTTAACACTGGGGAGGTGTTTCTAACTGTGGGGGTAGTGGACTGAAAAAATATTGCTGTTCCTGATCACTATGAACAGAACTGTCATCTGCTTTCTTTACATTGGCAGATCCCCATTCTGCCTCTAAGTGATTGCGGGTGGCTGGTGGACAACGCGGCCACCGGACCCGCGCATCAGCTCCCCCGCTGTGCAGCGGGCACGCACACCCGCAGTGTCGTGCACAAAACGACGTACAGGTATGCCGTTTTAGGCAACAGGGCCGCCCTGCCTCAGTATATATATGTGGAGGGTGGTCCTTAAGTGGTTAAATGCTATGTATGTCTTCACACTGGTCCGTTGCTTTTCCATTTTGCTTACTGCATTTTTGGTCAGTTAAAAAAAAAAAGCGGACCTTGCTGCTGAAATGCATTGAAAACGAAGCAAGAACGCATCAATACCGCACTTGGGTTACATTTTTGAGTCACATGACCTATGAAACACACCATAAGCACAGTAAAATCACAATAAAATTGTAGATGCAGGATAAGGGACAAATGGCGCTACCTGTAAAGGCTACGTGCAATGAGCCTGAAAAAGTGGAGAGGTGAATTGTGTGTACCTGAAATACACACCACTGTGTTTAACCCTTCCAAAAATAATGGTGGGCTATGGGGTAAGTGGGGGATTAGCACCCCTAACTACCCGATATGTGTAAGCAAAAGGATGGTAAACATGAAAAGGTCAATTTTAAAAGAAAAATTAATAAATTGATAAAACGTGGGGAGGAGAGAGGTAACAGCTGCCCAACTAGCATATAACCTCTATTCATCCAAATACAACCATAAATTTATATTAACATATGTGCATAGTGAAAGTGGCCAATACCACTAATAGGCATTGGTATTTAAGTGGTGCAAGAAACAAATATACCAGTGCTAGCCCAAAAAAGGCTTAATTGAATATATATATATAGTATATATAGTATATATATATATATATATATATATATATATATATATATATATATATATATATGACTAGTATAAACTATATATATATATATATATATATATATATATATATATATATATATATATATATATATATATATATATATATATATATATATATATATATATCAATCCCAATTGTTGTTAAGTGAAAAACCAAAAAATATATATAATAATATTGTGCAAAGAACAGATATACCCGTACTATTCCATAAAGGGCTTAAGGATATAAATCGCAGTCCCAGTGACAAACAAAATATGAATGTATGACAGCTGATCCCATTAGCACAAACCCTGCATCGTCTACCCTCAGCTGGTCAACTCCTTCCTGTGTCATGATCTAAAGTCTGTCAGAAGTAATCGAGTAGTGTTTTTAAACCGCTATAAAGAGAGAGGCACTTTCCAAACTGCTGGGGGCATCCCCCCCCCCCTCACATTTGAGCGCCTGGTTGGACCCATTGCTGGGAGGTTCTGGACCGGACCCGCTGTATCCTGAGACCAGAGGAGCACTTGACAACTATATCTGAAAGCTGTTCACCCCTGCAGGGGTATCCAAGTCTGGTGAGTGAGGGAGCCATAGGGGGCAGCACACAGTTACCTATCTCTGCCTGAAGCACAAAAAGTCACCGTTTGAAATATTGCCACAAAGTCTGCTGTTTCTTCGTGGGTTCACCCCCTTTTTGGAAGCGAACTTATCCATTATATATATTTTTTTCCACCTTGGGGACGTTATTTGAGCTACATTTATTTTTATTTTTTATATTTTTTGTATTTTCTACATGACACTGGGATTGTCATACATTCATATTTTGTTTACTTGTCACTGGGACTGCCATTTATATCCTTAAGCCCTTTATGGGATAGTACGGGTATATCTGTTCTTTGCACAATATTATTATATACATTTTTTGGTTTTTCACTTAACAATTGGGATTGTTATATATATATATATATATATATATATATATAAAATTTATACTAGTCACTGTTATATATATTCAATTAAGCCTTTTTTGGGCAAGCACTGGTATATTTGTTTCTTGCACCACTTAAATACCAATGCCTATTAGTGGTATTGGCCACTTTCACTATGCACATATGTTAATATAAATTTATGGTTGTATTTGGATGAATAGAGGTTATATGCTAGTTGGGCAGCTGTTACCTCTCTCCTCCCCACGTTTTATCAATTTATTAATTCATTTTCTTTTAAAATTGACCTTTTCATGTTTACCATCCTTTTGCTTACACATATCGGGTAGTTAGGGGTGCCAATCCCCCACTTACCCCATAGCCCACCATTATTTTTGGAAGGGTTAAACACAGTGGTGTATATTTCAGGTACACACAATTCACCTCTCCACTTTTTCAGGCTCATTGCACGTAGCCTTTACAGGTAGCGCCATTTGTCCTTTATCCTGCATCTCTTATTTAAAAATTGTCCTCTAGGGGGTTAATTTTTTCCGGACAGGATGCGCACCTATTGCCCATTCCTAAGCGCGGAGGCCTTCCCTGTTTTTAACAATAAAATTGTGTTTGATTTCTGTAGCATTAGGCACCTTTTTCTCAGCAAAATGCCAGCAAAATGCAGGAAATTTATGGTCACAGAATACACTTTCATTTAAGAACAGCAGCATTGTAAAAAAAACAATATATTTGATAATCTAATATAAGCTTACTTATAAAAAATCTCCCTGTCTGCTGGACATCTTTCCACAACTTCCTGGATTCCCTGCATGCTTTGCAGCTTCTCCTCCTGCCGTTTACTTTCAATTTCTAAAGACTACATATCCCATGGTACCTTGCTGCTGATTCTTATACTAATCTCCTGAAACTCTTTTTAGCACTTCTATAGTTCAGAAGGCATACTGAAATGTGTGACATTGCAGTGCCTACTCACAAGGTATAGTGAATAGGTATAAGAGAAATCAAGGAAGTAAATGTGTGGGGTTCTTCAGATTAATAGCAGTATGGTAGAAATAACTGAAATACAGTGGGGAAATGAATATATGATTTTAAAGCCGAGTTCCAGCCTGTAAGAAAATAAAAAAAATTTAATAAAAAAAGGTCAGCAGTTACAAATACAGTAGCTGCTGACTTTTAAAATAAAGGACACTTACCTGTCCAGGTATCCAGCAATGTTGGCATCCCTAGCCGATTTGTTGATCGGCTTTGGGTGCAGGCACCGGCAACTTCACCAAGGGGAACCAGAAAGCCTGTTTCATGCTCTGCATGCGCAATTAGGGGGGCGGCGAAAATGCTGTGATCTTACCCAGAAGTGGTTTTAACTCCAAAAAAGTGCCAAAGGTGGCAGTGGAGGGGGAGTGTGAACAAGCAGAGTTTCCCCTTTTGGGTCGAGGACCATCTTTAAATGTTGACCATTGATGTGCTTTAACCACCTCAATACTAGGCACTTTCACCCCCTTCTTGCCCAGGCCATTTTTCAGATTTCAGCGCCGTCACACTTTGAATGACAATTGCACGGTCATGCAACGCTGTACCCAAATTAATTATCACTTTCTTCCCACATATAGAGCTTTTCTTTGGTGGTATTTAATCACCAGTGGGTTTTTTATTTTTTGCCAAAACCAAAACAGACAGACAAAGAAAAAAAAAAAAAAAAAAAAGTCTTAGTTTGCCAGAAAATTTTGTAAATTGTAGTGCACCGAGTGGAAATTTTGTTGCGGAAACCAAAAATGCAGGATGCACTTGGCTGAAAGCCGAAAATGACAGTTTTTAAAAAAAATAGTTATATTTTAATATATAAAAATGAATTATATTCGACTTTTTAATAATATCAATTTAAATGAATATGAATTTGTCGGCCCTTTTGTCGGCACCTTTAGCGCAATAAAAGCCCCAAAAAAATATATCCCTTTAAATTCTGTGTCTGCACACTGTTCCGTTGTGTTAAAAAGCCTGCTTGCTGCATTTTTGGTCAGTTAAAAAAAGAAAAGCACAAAAACGCACCTCCCAGTTCAAATGCATTAAAAATGCAGCAAGAACGCATCAACAAAAAACGTTTTTTAATTAGGTCAAGTCACATGATCTATGAAAAACACATCATGAAAAATAATGATAAAATCTGTGCAAAATCAATGTCAATTTATGATTATAATCGCTGCAAATTCACGGCAAAATTGCGTGCGTTGTCTGTGCCATTATTGGCACCTTTTTCAGCCGATAACACCACTTTCGCTCCAAAATGTTTGGGTGGCCGAAGTTTCAGTGCATTTCTGGTAAATGAGTAATTTTTCTCCTTCGCTGATGAGGCGGCACCGATGGAGGAGGCACCAATATGCAGCACTTATGGGCAATGAGAGGTGGTACTTATGGGCAATGACAGGTGGCATGGATAGGTGGCACTGAAAGGCACAGAGTGGCACCACAGTTGGGCTCTGTTGGGACTGCACTGTAATCAGGGAACTGATAATCAATGCCCCGATTACCTATACAGGTCTCCCCTGTAAGGAGATGCCACTGATTTGCTCGGCTCTCCTCACACTCCGTCAGAGTGAGGTGAGGAGAGCCAGTAAATGGAATCTCCTTGTTTACATGTGACCAGCTATGCTTGGACACAGCTGATCACATGAGTAAAGAGCTGCAGTTCTTTAACGAGAGATCGGGGTTGCGCCACGTCCCAGGGACACAGCGCGCCCGTGATCCCGGTGAGTCTGGTCTATATGGCGGGTGGGAGGCAGTTAAAAACATAATCCACTGGCACACCCAATGACGTTCGCTTTTAAAATTTTAACCCAAAACCTAAAGTGTTGTACCGTAGAGACAAAAATATTAAAAGGAAAGTCGAACCGAGTAAGCTCAAAAATAGTTGCCAGATCAACAATAACTAAATCCCATTGATTCTTTTGGTAGGCATGTATCCATGCCAGAAAAAATTGTGTCTAACCTGTCAGTTTGTACAGCATGGCCAAAAGAGCTATGCGATAAAAGAATTCCATAATAGTTCCAGCAAATATGTTGGCTACTGTGTGACATGTGGCCAATTTTTTGTAGGCAGAATCATCCGAACCCTTTGCAAACGATTCAGTGAGCACAGAGGCTTCATCAAAGAAGGTTGCGATAAAAAAAGCGTTCCAAGGCAGTTCTTGGATCAGCAATCCACAGTTGGTCTGAAAGTATGGGTCATCTAGGCGATCCCTGGGAGCCTGCATGCAGCAGAACGGTTTAAAGGTTTATGTCAACAGGAATCCTATTGGATATATTCTCCCAATACCCTTACCCCAAGGGGGTTAAATGAGGAAATTGAGGTTCATACTCTATTGTAACATAACCTATACTCAAAGTTCATATTCTCAATATATACCCTTCATTTTTTATACAGGACCCTTATGGTCTTTTCAGTACTTTGGACATCGCATGGTCCTAATCCTAGTTTGAGGGTGGTGGCTCACGTATAGTAAGTAACCATAGTCCTCTAGCTGATGACAGATGATATATATATATATATATTTTTTTTTTTTGGTACCATTTTTGTACAAGTGCCGGTTCACACAGGGGTGGCCTTGTCTGACTCTGAAGCTGCCACGTACAGCACGGCTAGCAAAACTACTTCTGTATAGAAGTCAATGCAAGCTGCTCCGAAGTCACCTTAAAGTAGTACAGGAACCCTTTCCTAAGTCGGATCGACTTGAGTCTCTCCTATTAGAATAGTTCCATTGCAATGCATGGAGCGTTACTTGTCAGGCGGCCAAGTCACCTGAAAGTCGCCCCCATGTGAACCGCCACTAAATTTCTATAATTTTGTTTTATTACTATGCTTAAAATTTTTCATCCTTAGTGTGATAATTGCTAGTTAGGTGGATATTTTAGCATACAATTAATTGGGACAGAACAGGATCCCTTGAAAGCTTGAGAAACATGGAAATGATGGCTGGTCACACACACACACACACACACAGATCAAGCTTTTAGTAAATTTTAAATAGCTCATTTGAACCAAGCTGGTCAAAACTATTACCCCCACTAACAGATGCAGCGGCTGTGTGCACCGTTATAAACTGTATGTTGCCTTAGTTGCACACAGCATACAGCGCTGTGTTCTGGCTGTGGGATGGGAACTTCTCGTCCACTCCCTGAACAAAACTGAGCTAGGCTGAGCTGCCTTTCACTGGAAGCTTTGTATTCTATGAATGACAAAAATAAAAATGGAGACTCAGGACCATATCATGAGCTAAAATAGAAGAATCAGCGCATTTAGTTTAAGAACTATGCTCTCCAATTAAATATACAGTATGTGCTGCAGCCCTAAATTATACCTGAAATTAAAGTCCCACAAATATCCTTTGAGCCTGTCAGAGCAGCTCACCTTGTACAGCGAGCTCCCTGCGATAGCATGGCAATGATGCTGCACTGCTACTGAATTCAGAACAAAATTGTCACTCTTATGTACACTGACAGGCATTACATTGGAATAAAAAAAAAATGATTGTTCCAAGGGGCATTATTATTAGCACTGTCACTGCTGATTCACATCAAGCCTGTAGCTTGGTCAATCCACACTACCACACCCAGTCCTGCCCAAGGTTTTCTGATTGACAGCATTGATACCGCTGCTGAAATCCTGCTGTGATCTGCAGTATCTGGGTGGTGGAGCATGATGGACACAAACAGGGGCGGACTGACAACTCATGGGGCCCCCGGGCAATAGGAGATTATGGGGCCCCCAGGCAATCAGAGATTATGGGGCCACACAGTATACAATCACACAGTATACACATACATGTACACACAATATACACAGACATGTTTCTATTGGCTGAGAAGGTACTGGAGAGGTGGGGCAGCTATAATCTCTGGATTTTTAGACCAAAAGGATGTCGGTAAGGGACATTTCAGCGACAGATGTAACAAAAAAAAACACAGATTTTTACATACAGTCCCTGGTTTTACTGAGGCTGGCAACCCTGATGGGGCCCCCTAGTGGCACGGGGCCCTCGGGAAGTGCCCGAGTGGCCGAATGGTCAGTCCGCCCCTGGACACAAATATGGGTGGGTTTGGCTCAGTCACAAAGTAGAGTCCCCTTTTCCACAGAAAGTGGGACACATGATCCCCCTTCTCCAGTTACACCTGTACAGTAATTTTGTTTACAAAAAATTAAACCGTTTTGGATCATCTCATAATTGCTACAAGTGTGCAGTTCTGGGAACTCAAGACTTACCAATGTAGCCACTGAGAAACAAAGGAAATAACTGGCTTAGTTAACCAACCAGAATTTTGCTCTCCAGAATGTAACTAAATGTGAAAAATTTGTTCTGGGGTAGATTATCCCTTAAAGCCAGTAAGATATTATTTGCAGCTTTCTAATTAGACACCTTTATGGTGCTTTTGCCTTCTGTAACTGCTAAATTTTGACCTGGAGATGTGTTTTTTTTATTACAGTACGAACAAAAATCAGGGCATGAATCATTTCAGACCACCAGGTGGCACTGCACAGGTTATCTTTTGACCCATGTCCAGTTTTTTACTATTTTAATAAATTTCTTAAACAAAAACACGCAATTAAATATGTATTGGCATTAACCTGGGAAATATGCTTATATAAAAAACATGTCCATATATCATAAATCGGTGACAATACTAAATCCATCACACTGGGGCGGTGCGGGCGTTAGCGGTAAAGCGCCGCTTTACCCAGGAGTGGTTAAAGTGCCCGCTTAGCACTGCTTTGAAAGTGGCACCCATTCAGTTCCATGGGAAGGGGCACCGCTCCCCCACCGACCCAAAGATTCTGTTGCAGGACCTTTTTTACCTGTCCTACAAGCGCACTGCTCCAGTGTGAGCACTCAGTCTCTCACACTGGGGCTGCAGAAGAGGCAGTTTACAGGTGCTATTTTAAGCACATAAACGCTTGTAAAGCACCCGAGTGTGAAAGGGGTCTAACTGTAGGTCATCTAATACTGGATCCTATAGATGTGGGGTGAGTCAATTTTGCATGGTGCACTGAAACACAAAGGCTCCAATCACACTTCTGTGGATGCAATGCTGCACGTGCGTTTTTGTGCATCACATTTAGGGCAGCCCATTCATTTCAATAGGCTGTCCTTTAAAGCGGAAGTAAACCCATCCATAAAACTGTTTCATTTCCGGCACAGGCCAGAAATGTAACACTCCCATTGGTTATGCTCTCAAACTGTCAAACCAACCAATGGCTGAAGTCTAAACGGATCACACGTGCAGCATCATGGCAGTTGTAGATTAAACCGAGGAAAAGATGGCAGATTCCTTGGCTAAAAGCGATAGTGGGGTTTACTTACACTTTAAGTATGAAACACATACAAAAGGAAGTGCATGTGTTCTGGCAAGCACAAAAGCATGCAGGCCGTGCTGTGTAAATCAATTGCTTTAATACACACCTGCAAAAAAGGATGTGCATTTTTTGCACACATTCCTACAATGCACAAACATGAAGTAAAAAAAAAGAATGTTGGGACTTTATGTGAGGCAACGACTATTATAGTACATAGGTCTCCATCCCTATTACTTGTAAAGGAAGGGGAAATGGGGAAAAAAGGGGATAATGGGACTTTATATGAAACACATCAATGGGGTAGAAATACAATATTTATTAGTACAGATGAGCATAGGGCAAAGTGATATATATTAACTCAATAAGTAACATACAGAATAACATAATTGGTAAATTACATATTAAAAATAATTGCATAATATAACATTATTCCACGCGATTCATAATAGAATAGCAGTGTACCCAAATACGTACAAACATGATTGGTAATATACAATTGATTCATGATAGATGCACGATTGCTGTGACATAGCATCAGTAAAATCGACACGTTTCTTGGATAATTTCCACTCATCAGGAGCAGCTGTACACTGGATCTATAACAAAATGTAAATTGACCATAAATAGTAGTTACTAAAGCAGGAGAGGGAACAAAAAACCTATAGTTCCCTCTCCTGCTTTAGTAACTATTTACGGTCAATTTATATTTTATGATAGATACTTCCAGGGTACAGCTTCTCCTGATGAGTGGAAATATTGACGAAACGCATCAAGATTTTACTGATGCTATGTCACAGCAATCATGCGTCTACCATGGGTTTTTACTTGTTTGAATCATGAATCGATTATATATTGTTTGAATCAGGAATCAATTATATGTTTATTACAATTCTGTATGTTACTTATTGAGTTATTATATTACCCTCTCTGACCACCCCCGCCCTCATATCCTACCCCCCTTTCTTCTTTCTCAATGTGCCATCCTTTTAAAGGCTGACACTATTTCTATTCCTTACCTCTATTTATGGTTTCTTAAGGCTACTTATGCCCAGTTAAAGCAATTATAGAGGATGTTCTTGATATAATGATGGATTATTGCTAGATGTAATGAGAAACGTTCCATAAAGGGAGACATCCAACATTGCAACCTTCATAGTGCAAAATGTACTGTTATATGCCACTGTTAAATATATTTTGTAAAGTTTATACAATGCTTTATTGACTGTATCCATGCTTACTTTTGAAATAAAAACTTTAAATGTTAAAAAAAAGATATATATTATACTACCCTGCACTATGCCGATCTGTACTAAAATATTGTATTTACTAATATTGATTCATTCTACCCCAGTAATGTGTTTCATATAAAGTCCCATTATCCCCTTTTCCCCCCCATTTCCCCTTCCTTCACAATGCACAAATGTGAACCTAAAGCCTTAGTTGCATTTTATCAATTCCACTCACATTAGTTACAAGATAAAGCGGATTGAGGAGTACATAGCAACATTAGCCTTGCATTGTGGCAAGGAAAGAAAAACGCTGTAGAATTTAGCAGGGGTTGGTGTTTTTGTACACCTCCATTCATATCAATTCACATCAATTGAAACACCCCTTACTAAAGGATTAATTGGTGAGTAACAAAAAACATCCAATTTTCTCTTACGTTCATTGACGGACAGTTCTTTCTTATTCTGGACCGTGAGAGCATCCCGAAGCACTGCCTCATTGGAGGAGTGGGTAACCCCAGAGATAGAACACGCACCACCACCCGAGAACCCTTCAGAGAAGAAGAAAAAACTCAAACTGCTACCTGAAAAACCTTGCGGCCGAAACATGCACCTGAAGTTGCCCAAACATCAACTTTGTAAAGCTTGGTAAAGGTGTGCACAGTTTTAGCCAATCACTAATGACGAAAGACACTGAATGAATCAGTTTCATTCAGTAAACTGGTTGCTAATACCAATGAAATGCACTGGTAAAAGCAGTAAGGTGTAAAAAAAAAAAAGAAAAACCTGATCACCTACCCAGAGTAGTACAGCGTTACTATGGTAACACTATTGCTCTGGACAGTTTTACATACGGTCACCAGTGTCCCTGATCAGCGCCATGCCAGTCATATGAATGCTGTACTGCATCGGTGACAGTACTTTTATAAAAATAAAAAAAAAAGTGAAAAAAGTTATTTCTTAATTTTCTAAAAAATTGAGACAAAAAATTACAACTAAAAAAAATAAAATAAATCACCATGTTTTTTTACTAAATACCTTGGGCTGTCTACTTTTCAAAAAAGGGTAATTTGAGGGATATTTAGGCCCCTTTCACACTGGGGCAGGAGTGGCGTTGGCGGTAAAGCAGCGCTATATTTAGCGCCGTTTTAGCCGCAGTATTCGGCCGCTAGCGGTGTGGTTTTAACCCCGCTAGCGGCCGAAAAAGGGTTAAAATCCCCTGCAAAGCGCCGCCGCAGCGGCGCTTTACGGCGGTATTACCGCGGTGTCCCATTGATTTCAATGGGTAGGAGCGGGATACACCGCTCCTTCACCGCTCCAAAGGTGCTGCTAGCAGGACTTTTTTGACCGTCCTGCTAGCGCACCGCTCCAGTGTGAAAGCCCTCCGGCTTTCACACTGGAGTGAATGGGGCCGTCTTTTTTTAGGCGCTGTACAGGCGCTATTTTTACCGCTGTACCGCCTGAAAAACGCTCCAGTGTGAAAGGGGCCGCACTGTCTTGGCAGTCTAGATTGATCAAATTTTTGATATACTGTATATTCCATAGTTTGTGGACTTATTTGCACCAAGGAAATGTAACAAATTCTGACCTAAATTTATGAAGATGGACTATTCAATGCAAAATTTTATAACAAATCAAGAAAAAAAAGCCTTTTTTTTTTCCCCAAAATTTTCAGTTTTTTTTTTAGCTTGAGCAAAAAACCTAGTGGTGATTAAATAGGGCCAACAAAAGCTCTATTTGTGTGAAGAAAAACAGTAGTGTTGCATGACCGCACAATTGTCATTCAAAGCATTGAGTCCTGGTTCACATTGCGAACCGCTGTGGGTGTCAATGTAAAGTTAATGACACCCAAAATCAGTTTGCAGATCGCAGTGCCAACTGTGAAACGGTACAGGAATCGGATCGCATGGTGTCAGTGCGACACACAAAAAAAAAAGGATCCTGCACCATTTGGTGTGAATGCGATGCGATTACAGACAGTTTGTATGGCTAAATTTGCAATGCACAGACATTGTGGTGTGCACTGCAACGGGGTGCAAATCGCATGCAATGTCTGGCCTCGCACTAGTGTGAACCCAGTCTTAAAGCTGAAAATTCACCTGGGCAGGAAGGGGGTAGGAGTGCCCAGTATTGAAGCGGTTAAGGCCGTTTGTGGCTGAAATGAATTTTTTCTTAAAAAATGATTTGGAAAGGCACACACCTCTATAAAAGGCCTCAAAGCTGATAAAGAATACTGTATCAGAGCAAAAGCCATAAGGTCAAAGAAACTGCCTGCAGAGCTTAGAGACCGGATTACTGCAAGACAGATCTAGGGAAGACTACAAAAAAAATTTTTTTGCTGCACTGAAGGTTCCCAAGAGCACAGTGTCCTCCATAATTTTCAAATGGAAGAAGTTTGTCCCAACCAGGGCCCTTCCAAGAGCTAAACTGAGCAATTGGGGGGAGAAGAGCCTTAGTAAAAGAAGCGACAAAGAACCTGATGGTTCTTTTCAGCAGCAGGGACTGGGAGACTGGTCAGGGTTGAGGGAAAGCTGAATGGAGCAAAGTACAGAGATATCCTCAATGAAAATCTGTTCCACAGTGCTCAAGATCTCAGTCTGGGCTGAAGGTTCACCTTCCAACATTACAACGATCCTAACCACACAGCCAAGTCAACACAGGAGTGGCTTAGTGACAACTCTGAATGTTGTAGAGTGGCCCAGTCAAGACCCTGAATCCTATTGAACATCTCTGGAAAGACCTGAAAATGCCTGTTCACAAACGGTCCCTATCTAACCTGACTGAGCCCCCAAACCGAAGTGCAAATTTTGTAGCATCATACCCAAAAGACTCATGGCTGCAACTGCTGCCAAAGGTGCTCCAGCAAAGTACTGAGTAAAGGGTCTGAATACTTAAAGTGCTTGTAAGGCTCCATACACACTGCACGTTAAAATAATGTTATAAAAATGCCAGTAGCTTTGCAGTGAGCCTTTCAACGTTTTTGCAATAGCGTTTATTGTCTTTTTTTATTATTAAATTTTTCTTTCAATTGATCAAAAACGTTAAATGCCGGTGAGCCACGTTTTTGAGCATTTATCAGCATTTGGTGTTTTTTGTGGTCAGGAAAACGACTCCTGAGCGCAATTTTTTTTGGCGTTCAGAAAACAGCCTATAAACTCCACTGCTGATAAACATCCAAAAACATTCATGGACACATTGTTAACAGAGGGGAGTTTATGGGCTGTTAAAAAACAAAAAAAAAACGCCTAAACACATCAGTTTATGAGCTTCAGTGTGCATGGAGCCTAAACGTTACCTTGTAATACAACCCATTCATTTTAAAGTGGTTCTGCACTCATTTCATTTAGTAAATCTCTTTGCCTTCCAAATCAGGCAAAGAGTACTAAATTAAATTTTTTTTTTTTTTTTTTTTTTTACTTACCTTGTAATTGAAGACTTCCGGTCTTCTCCCTCTGCGGCGGCGGGCGGGGTCTTGCGTCGATCGTCGTCACGCCGCACTGTCTCCTGGGATCTGGTGTCATTGATCCCAGGAGTCAGTGCGGGCATCTTCCGAAATCTCGCGAGATTTCGGCCACATCTTCCGAAATCTCCCGAGATTTCGGCCGCATCTGCCGAAATCTCGTGAGATGTCGGCAGATGTGCCGTTACTGCGCACGCGCGAGTAACGGCGGTGCATGCTGGGCCATCAACACTGCCTGTGGGGTTTCTCATGCCCACAGGCAAGATGGCCCCCAGCATTAAAGAAGAAGACGAGGAACTTCATCGGACGAAAACCGGCGGCGATCGAGATGGAAGATGGAACAGGTGAGTCCCCTAATAAAGGTAAGCACACTTTATATTACATCCTAAAAAAAAAATTTTTTTTTCAGAGTGCAGAACCGCTTTAAAATAGAAATGAAAGAAAACAATTTTGTAAAAAATAAATATATAATAAATAAGTGATGACATTCTTCCTTTTTTCAGCTACATAGGAGCTGGGGGAAGGAGGAGAAGCAGTGCACACTGAGCTTCTCAGTGAATGGCTGTGCAGTGGGGGGGGGGGGGGGGCAGGACAAGTCTGATCATTGGAAGAGAGCAGGCCGAGAGCCCAGCATAGCTAGAGAACTGACCACAGTGTGCGCTCTTGCATATGTGGTCAGTTTTTAATAGGAAAGCAGAGGGACTAGCAGGAACACCAGGAATTTCACACAAAGGAAGCAATACAAAAGAGAACAGCATATTTTCTTATAAAAGTGCATGGCACAGCAGGCACATATCAGGAACATGAAGTGTTGGAGTAACAAACGCTTTAAGTACATGCGATATTTCATTTTTTTCTTTTAATAAATTCACAGACATTACTAAAATTCAGTTTTTACTTTGTCATTACGGGGTACCAAGTGCAAATTAAAGAGAAAAAAAATTGGTTTAACCCCTTCAACAGATCGGAATGCCCAAGCACAATTTTGCAACTTTGACATGTTTTTGTAAAACTGTACATATCCCCACAACTACTTAAAGAGGTCCACCCGATTTTTTATTTTTTTTTTAAAGTTAGCAGCTACAAATACTGCAGCTGCTGACTTTTAATAAATGGACGCTTATCTGTTCCAGCGATGTCGGCAGAAGACGAGCGATCGCTCGTCTCTCGGCTGCCCCGCCGCCATCCTCTGCTCTGTCAGGGAATCAGGAAGTGAAGCTTGCGGCTTCCCTGCCCGGTTCCCTACTGCGCATGCGCGAGTCGCGCTGCGCGTCTTTATCGGTTCCTGCTGTGTCCTGGGAACTGTGCGTTTCCCAAGACACAAGAACCCTCGGATATGGGCGCGGCAGCTAGTCCCGGAAGTGGGTGCAGATACCTGTATTATACTGGATACTGGATATTGGAATCCGATAAGCGGAAGTTCCACTTTAGGGTGGAGCTCCCCTTTAATGTATTCAGGTGGATTATACCTTGTTTCTTTTTCAGGATAAATTGGGCTTTTTTGGGTGGTAAATGGTAATGGTTATCTCTTTTTTTTTAATTATCAAAGGAAAACTGTCCCAAAAACATACCTGTAGTATAGCCCAGAAACAGTTGTGCGCATCTTGCTTTTTTTTTATCCTGCCTAAACACACTGACACCAATTGAAATTAGTTTTTTTAATTCTACCCAAAATATGCTGACCGTAATCTTAACACTAATCCTGGCAACCCTGATCTTGTTATTTTTTCTTCTTTTTTTTTTTTACACACTTGGTTTGTTTACAATTTTTCGGCAAGAAGATGAAGATACAATGCAATGCACTAAGGAAACCCAGGGGCGGGCTCAGTGACTGATCACTATGATGGCCAGTCAATCACAGATCAGGTGACTCGGAACCTACAGTCCCAGGTCCCGATCATTTGTGAGAGCCCTGTCTCTGTGCTGGGAGCGCTCCCAACACAAAAGCCCACTTCCGTGAGGCCGCATATATATGTGCGGTCGGTGCAAAGGGGTTAAACAACTGTAGCATCAGGCTGCAACATAAGAAAATTACGAGTGAAAAGGGTCTGAATACTTCATGCTTTCATCTATAGTGCATTAATAAACACTATATACTGATACACTGCTGCAAGCCCAGGATCGCTCTCCCATAAGAAAAACCCTCAGCGATGGATCAGATGGTGGCAGCCCTTAACATTTGTCTCACTCTCTTGGATCGCTGTAGCTCCACCCAACGTATTTCATCAGTATGACATCATCAGGGACACGGCGCACAACAATGTGAAACTGGTTAAAAAAAAATAAAAAAAACGCATGCACCCCGCCAGACGCCTCCACAAGTGAACTCAAGGAGACTTCGTAACAATACACTGGCAGCTCTGCCCCCTTGAGTTTGCCTGTGGGGGCGGCTGGGTGGGTGGGTGTATGCATATTTAAACCAGTTTCACATTGCTGCGCACCATGTCCCTGATGACATCATACTGATGAATTATGTTGGGCAGAGCTACAGAAATCTTGGAGAGATCATCCCAGATTGTTTTGGGCATTTAGGATACATTGTAATATAGTTATTGCACTCGTCAACCAGTGTTTTTAGCTTTGTTAGCAGTTGCTGTACACTGTATATAAAATATATTTTTATTTTCTTCTCTCCATATGACATTTTTTCCCACACAAATAGAGCCATTTTTTGGTGGTATTTGACCACTGTTTTATTTTTAATTTTTTTGTGCTATAAATAGAAGAAAAAAAAAGACCAAGAATCTTGTAAAAAAAAAATGTAAAAAAAATTCTTTGTTTCGGTTATGACATTTTTGCAAATTAGCAATTTTTCTTCATACATTTTGGCCCAAATTTATACTGCTACATATCTGGTAGAAATAACCTAAATAAGTGTATATTTGGTCTGTGTGAAAGTTACATAGTCTACAAACTATGGTGCCAAGCTCTGTAAATTGATCACACTATGTACGGACGGCCTGATTTGGCACTAAGGGCACTTTCACACTGAGGTGCTGGTAAAGCGCCTCTGTTATTAGCGGCGCTTTACTGTTTTAGCTGTGCTTTTTGGTCGCTAGTGAGTGACAGGAGAGGCGCATTGCAGGAGCCATTTTTAGCTATATAGCGCCCGTAAAGCGCCTTAGTGTGAAAGTAGCCTAACAAGCCAAGACAGTACAAAAACCCCACAAATTACCCCTTTTTGGAAAGTAGACAGTCCAAGGTATTTAGTAAGAGGCATGGTGAGTTTTTTGAAGTTATAATTTTTTTCCCACAATTAATTTTCTTTTTTTACAAGACTGCCATAACAGGTTATTTCTCACACTCAGCATATGCATACCACAAATTACACCCCAAAACACATTCTGCTACTCCTCCCAAATATGGCGATACTACATATGCGAGACCTTTTCACAGCCTGGCCACAGAGAGGCCCAACATACAGGGAGCACCATCAGGTGTTCTAGGGACATAGATTATACATATAGGTGTACGTTTAATAACCGACATTAATGTTTTATTATTGCCAGTGGCAACGCTTTTTGTTTCAGCGAAGGTGAGCTGGCCCAAACCAAGTGTCAAAGAGATAAGTATACAAATCAATTTTGCAGAGAATTCACAAAAATGCCCACTATCGCGCCACAACCTAACCACGCCTCAAAAGCAGATTGTTTCCTGTACATCACTTTCCCTTTAACTGCATTCAGACCCACGGCAGTACGTTTACTGCAGCAGGTCGGCTCGTACAGGCAAAATCACATACCTGTACGTTGCGGCTTTCTTCCATGTCCACGCTCACATACATGCATGAAGCCGAAACACTGTGCTGGCATTCGTTGCAGCATAAGCCAATCAGTGAGTCCCGGACAATTTATGGCTGGCCCCCACTGATCGGCTGAGCGAATGACAGAAGAGAGACCTGTTCTAGTAAACACAGGAATCTAAACTGACATTATATACTGTTTTTTTTTTCATTTTATTCTAGTAATGGCGACATGCGCTGAAGCCACTGACAGCACAGTGGGGCCAGCGGGTGGGATATAGTATATATATATATATATATATAAATAAAATTCTGCGCAGCCAGTCCGCACTGTAGCAGTAAAGCTACAGTGTATGGTCGGCAAGTGGTTAAACTGTAAGCTCCTTAACCGCTTCCCGACCGCCTAACGCAGATATACTGCGGCAAAATGGCACGGGCAGGCAAAATCACGTACCTGTACGTGATCGTGCACTTGCCTGCCTGTGGGTCGCGCGCGCACCGCCAGCGGCGCGCTCGCGACTCGGTCGGGGGCTCCGTGACCCCGGCCGCGGGACCAGCGGACCCGATCGCCGCTGGTGTCCCGCGATCGGGTTATGGAGCTTTAGAACGGGGAGAGGTATGTGTAAACAAACCTCTCCCCGCGCTTCCTACACTGCCTGTCATTGATCGCTGTTCCCTGTCATCGGGAAAGCCGATCAATGACGTCAGACATCAGCCCCGCCCCCTAATGTAAAAAAATACACACACGTCACAGCCCATAACCCCTCCCCTCCCCCTAGTGGTTAACCCCTTCACTACAACTGTCATTTATACATGAATCAATGCATTTAAATAGCATTGATTGCTGTATAAATGACAATGGTCCCAAAAATGTGTCAAAAATGTCCGATGTGTCTGCCATAATGTCGCAGTAAAAAAAAAAAAAAAAAATCGCTGATCGCCGCCATTACTAGTAAAAAAAAAAAAAAATATTAATAAAAATGCTATAAAACTATCCCCTATTTTGTAAACGCGATAACTTTTGCGCAAACCAATCAATAATCGCTAATTGCGATTTTTTTTTACCAAAATATGTGGAAGAATACGTATCGGCCTAAACTGAGGAAAAAAAAGTTTTTTTTATATATTTTTTGGGGATATTATAGCAAAAAGCAAAAAATATTGCATCGTTTTCAAAATTGTCGCTCTATTTTTGTTCATAACGCAAAAAATAAAAACCGCAGGGGCGATCAAATACCACCAAAAGAAAGCTATTTGTGGGAAAAAAAGGACGCCAATTTTGTTTTGGAGCCACGTCGCACGACCACGCAATTGTCAGTTAAAGCGACGCAGTGCCGAATCGCAAAAAGGGGCCTGGTCCTTTGGCTGCCAATTGGTCCGGGGCTGAAGTGGTTAAGGGCAAGGACTAATGTGAATGTACAACATGTATGTAAAGCTGTAAAGGAAGGAGTATATAATAGGCCTGCAATACCCCCCTACTCAGGGCCAGATCAATCCAACAGCTCTGATAGCAGAAATCACACCGAGACACAGGATAAATATAAAGAAATACTGTAAAGGAAACTAAGCAGCTGTTAAAAACAAATAAAATAAAAACATGTAGTATAAATATAAAAACAGTCCAAACACTGAATGATATAAATACTAAAACAGCGCTAGTAATTAAATTAAAAATATTATAAACCAGTGGCAAAACACCCTAGTTTTAGATCGATAAGTAGCAGATGGTTATGGTGAATCAGTTCAAAGCATTGAGAGCATTCAGGGTGTTAGAGACAGTTCAAACTATAGGAGGTGTTCAAGGTAATCAACAGTTATTATCCAAGTGTGCCTTCCACCAGAGAATAAAGAGATCCGTGTTCCATCTTTCGTCTTTACTGACTTCTACGGAGGGCCCTCCGTAGAAGTCGGTAAAGACTAAACCGGTCAGGTGACCAGCATGTTATCCCGGATGTCAAATTTGCGCTCCATCTAGCCATTGTCCTCTACCTGGAAGTGTTTGCAAAGGAACGCACGCTCTCCTCTGACAGCTGGACATTGTGATAGTGCCGTCTGGGTGATTTCAAATTTGCTTGTTAATTTTTTGATAACCATTCTTGTGTTTTATGGTATGTGTTTGAGCCCCTGCAAGGGTCGTTTTCTGGGATGGTGAGGACCAGTTACTAAAGCAGCTGACATATACCAAACTTAAAAGGCTTGCATATTAGAGGCGTCTGATGAGTTTGACCCACTGGGGGAGTGTGTTGCACATGGTGGAATACGGATCTCTTTATTCTCTGGTGAAGGCACGCTTGGATAACAACTGTTGATTACCTTGAACACCTCCTATAGTTTGAACTGTCTCTAACACCTTGAATGCTCTCAATGCTTTGAACTGATTCACCATAACCATCTGCTACATATCAATCTAAAAATAGGGTGTTTTGCCACTGGTTTATAATATTATATTATTAATTACTAGCGTTGTTTTAGTATTTATATCATTCAGTGATTGGACTGTTTTTATATTTATACTACATATTTTTTTTATATATATATATATATATATATATATATATATATATATATATATATATATATATATATATATATATATATATATATATATATATATATATATATATATATATACACATATATATATATATATATATATATATATATATACACATATATACAGCCCTCAAAAATTACACTCGCACACTCGCATTTTGCGAGTGATTTTTGAGGGCTGGCGAGGAGAAGAGAGGAGAGCCGCCACTGGGAGATCACAGCAGGGAACATTCAGACTTTCGTTTCATAAGCTGTGAGTGTTCCCCCACGGCGCACCGTCAAATAAGCTCCTCCCCTTTTCCGGGACTTTGATAGACAGATCACCCGTCCAATCCTAGGACGGGTGACATGTATCAAAGTTCCCTGGACAAGGGGAGGGGCTTATGTGACGGCGCGCCGCGGGGGAACACTCACAGCTTATGAAACGAAAGTCTGAATGTTCCCTGCTGTGATCTCCCAGTGGCAGCTCTCCTCTCTTCTCCTCCACAGGTAGGCAGCACATGGGGGACACAGGCAGCACATGGGGGGGGGGACACTGGCCGCACATGGGGGGGGGGGACACTGGCCGCACATGGGGGGGGGGGGGACACTGGCCGCACATGGGGGGGGGGGGGGGAGACACTGGCCGCACATGGGGGGGGGGGGAGACACTGGCCGCACATGGGGGGGGGGGGGGGGGGGCCGGGGGGGGGGGGGGGACACTGGCCGCACATGGGGGGGACGGGGACACTGGCCGCACATGGGGGGGACGGGGACACTGGCCGCACATGGGGGGGGGGGGACACTGGCCGCACATGGGGGGGGGGGGGGACACAGGCTGCACATGGGGGGGGGGGGACACAGGCTGCACATGGGGGGGGGGGGACACAGGCTGCACATGGGGGGGGGGGGGGGGGGACACAGGCTGCACATGGGGGGGGGGGACACAGGCTGCACATGGGGGGGGACACAGGCTGCACATGGGGGGGGACACAGGCTGCACATGGGGGGGGACACAGGCTGCACATGGGGGGGGACACAGGCTGCACATGGGGGGGGACACAGGCTGCACATGGGGGGGGACACAGGCTGCACATGGGGGGGGACACAGGCTGCACATGGGGGGGACACAGGCTGCACATGGGGGGGGACACAGGCTGCACATGGGGGGGGCACAGGCTGCACATGGGGGGGGACACAGGCTGCATTAACATTAAGGTTGTTAATATTTTTATAACTTAATTGCATAAAACATTAAAGGTGTCATTTAATGAGATAATTTATGAGGGCGGGTTTAGGGGCGGGGCAGGGTAGGGGTTGGGCGGGGCAACTGGTGGCGAGTAACCCTTAAGGCCTGGCTAGTAGCTCAGGACTTGAAATTTTGAGCCCTGTATATATATATAGCTCTCTATAAAATTGTCAGAGCTATATAAATACCAATATTAAATGATGCATTTGATTTGCATGCCAACCATTGTTATGAAAAATGTTTAAGCATATAGTTTGTAAAAACGACTTATTCAAGAGGAAGCCGAAAAGAGCTCATGACATATTACACTGCTTCCTGCTTAGTACTGCACAATTACTAAGCTGCATTTATGCTCTATGGTAGGGATATGCAATTAGCGGACATCCAGCTGTTGCAGAACTACAAGTCCCATGAGGCACAGCAAGACTGACAGCCACAAGCATGACATCCAGAGGCGGAGGCATGATGGGACTTGTAGTTTTGCACCAGCTGGAGGTCCGCTAATTGCATATCCCTGCTCTATAGAAATCTGTGTCAGGTCTAATCACTTTGAAAACAAATGCTCTGTAAATTGAAATGCGCTTATCTCAACAGTCATTAACCACTTGATGACCAGTGACAAATCAGTACATCACTGGACTTTAAATGGTTATACCAGGCATCATCTTGGTAACATTTTATTCAATTTATGGTGTGAACAAATTCTTTTTAGGGCAAATCGCCATTTGACGACAAAACACTGCACTACCACACAGAATAAATAGGTGGCATCTACTAAAAATAAGGCTTTTTATTTTAATTTACTTAATATTTAATGTTGATAATAAATTCAGGTAATATGTGCAGTGGCATTACAGCCAATAGAGCTTACAGTTTTTTTTAAATATATTTTAAAGCGGTTCTGCACTCTGTATATTTTTTTTTTTTTTGGGGGGGGGGTATACAAAGGATGCTTACCTTAATTGGGGGACTCACCTGTTCCATCTTCCATCTCGATCGCCGCCGGTTTTCGTCCGATGAAGTTCTTCATCTTCTTCTTTTGTGCTGGGGGCCATCTTGCCTGTGGGCATGTGAAACCCCCACAGGAACTTTAGCTGGCCCAGCATGCACCGCCGTTACTCGCGCGTGCGCAGTAACGGCACATCTGCCGACATCTCACGAGATGTCGGAAGATGTGGCCGAAATCTCGCGAGATTTCGGAAGATGTCCGCACTGACTCCTGGGAACAATGACACCAGATCCCAGGAGACAGTGCGGCCTGACGACGATCGACGCAGAGACCCCGCCCACCGCCGAAGAGACAGAAGACCGGAAGTCATCAATTACAAGGTAAGTAGAAAAAAAAAAAAAAAAACACATTTCATTTAGTACTCTTTGCCTGATTTGGAAGGCAAAGAGATTTACTAAATGAAATGGGTGCAGAACCACTTTAAAGTTGCACTTCTGTTTGTCAAAAAGCAATATTTTTGTTTATGAAACCTGGTTTCATTTATAAAGACGTTATAAAGTATCACTCCTCACATTTTTTAAATATATTATATCTTTTCCTGTGACAACACTGAAAAATTACACTTTGCAACAATGTAAAGTAGTGAGGGTACAGCTTGTATAACAGTGTAAATGTGCTGTCCCCTCAAAATAACTCAACACAGCCATTAATTTCTAAACCGCTGGCAACAAAAGTGAGTATACCCCAAGTGAAAATTTCCAAATTGGGTCCAATTAGCCATTTTCCCTCCCCAGTGTCATGTGACTCATTAGTGTTATAAGGTCTCAGTGTGAACGGGGAGCAGGTGAGTTAAATTGGGTGTCATCGCTCTCACATACTGGTTACTGGAAGTTTAACATGGCACCTCATGGCAAAGAACGCAGAGGATCTGAAAAAAAGAATTATTGCTCTACATAAAGATGGCCTAGGCTATAAGAAGATTGCCAAGACCCTGAAACTGAGCTGCAGAACGGTAGCCAAGACCATACAGCAGTTTAACAGGACAGGTTCCACTCCGAGCAGTCCTCATAATGGTCGACCAAATACGTTGAGTGCACGTGCTCAGCGTCATGTCCAGGAGGTTGTCTTTGGGAAATAGACATGAATGCTGCCAGCATTGCTGCAGAGGTTGAAGGGGTGGGGGGTCAGCCTGTCAGTGCTCAGACCATGCGCCGCACACTGCATCAAACTGGTCTTCGTGACTGCCGTCCTAGAAGGGAGCCTCTTCTAAAGATGATGCACAAAAAAGTATGCTGAAGACAAGCAGGCTAAGGACATGGATTACTGGAACCATGTCCTGTGGTCTGATGAGACCAAGATAAACTTATTTGGTTCAGATGGTTTCAAGCGTGTGTGGCGGCAACCAGGTGAGGAGTACAAAGACAAGTGTGTCTTGGCTACAGTCAAGCATGGTGGTGGGAGTGTCATTGCCTGGGGCTACATGAGTGCTGCTGGCACTGGGGAGCTACAGTTCATTGAGGGAACCATTAATGCCAACATGTACTGTGACATACTGAAGCAGAGCATGATTCCCCACCCTTGAGAGACTGGGCTGCAGGGCAGTATTTCATCATGATTACGACCCCAAACACACCTCCAAGACAACCACTGCCTTGCTAAAGAAGCTGAGGGAACAGGTGATGGACTGGCCAAGCATGTCTCCAGACCTAAACCCTATTGAGCATCTGTGGGGCATCCTCAAACAGAAGGTGGAGGAGCGCAAGGTCTCCAACATCCACCAGCTCTGTGATGCCATCATGGAGGAGTGGGAGAGGAAGAGGACTCCAGTGGCAACCTGTGAAGCTCTGGTGAACGCCATGCCCAAGAGGGTTAAAGGCAGTGCTGGAAAATAATGGTGGCCACAAACATTTTTGACACTTTGGGCCCAGCGTTTTAGACATTAATGGCTGTGTGTTGTGTTGAGTTATTTTGAGAGGGCAGAAAATGTATACTGTTATACAAACGGTACACTCACTACTTTACATTGTAGCAAAGTGTAATTTCTTCAGTGTTGTCAGAAGAAAAGATATAATCAAATATTTACAAAAATGTGAAGGGTGTACTCACTTTCTTGAGATACTGTATATCACAATGGCTAGATCTGTGTCTGTAGTACATATTAAAATCGTAATACCATAAATAACATTCAAATTTTACACTAGAGGTAAATAATGAGTCTGGCAATTGTAGAGAAATGCTTAAATATTGCATTACAATTGAAATAAAGCCATTTCAAAACGTACTGAGGATTTTAGTCAACTAAAATACGACAAACTAAAGTAGCATTTTAGTCAAAAGACTGACTAAAACAAAATTGAAATTTGACATCAAAATTAACACTGCCTGTCACATGCCTATTGCTGTCACTTGTGACAGCAATAAAAATGATCAAAAATAAAACTTTAATGCGATAATGTAAAAATAATATGCATAAAAAAAGTCAAGTGCCCCTGTACTCGCGCCTAAAGGCAAATGCACACGTCGGTCCCACACGAAAACAACAATCGTCCCACACATGAGTTATCACTGCAAACTTTAGAACATTGGCAGTAATGCTAGCACCAGACCTCCCGTGTAAATCTAAAGTGGTAACCTGTTAAGGCTTTTAAAGCGACACCTATGGAGAGTAAAGTTACGCCATTTTTCACTGTTGCATAGGCGTGTGGAATTTTAAAAGCATGACAGGTTTGGCATCTATTTACTCAGATTATCATCTTCTATATTTTACCAAAACCTTGTGTATTTTGCTTTATGCATTAAAATAAAAAAATTAATTTTTTTCAAAAAAATTGTGTTTGAAAAACTGCTGTGCAAATACCATGTGGCATTAAAAATTGCAACACTCACCAATTTATTCTCTAGGGCCTCTGCTTTAAAAATATATGTTTGGGGGTTCTAAGAAATGTGATAAAAAAAATTTGATGGTTACATGTAAACAAAAATGTGCCAGAAAAGGCCTGGGGGTCAAGTTCTTAAAGTGATACTAAACTATGTTCTTTAAAAATAAACATGTTTAGCCATATTATGCATATACATAGTTTTTTCAAACACAAATGTCTGCAACGGTTAGGCTGCTTTCACACTGGGGCGGTTTGCAGGTGCTATTGCGTTAAAAATAGCGCCTGAAAACCGACCCGAAACAGCTGTTGCTGTGTCTCCAGTGTGAAAGCCCTGAGGCTTTCACACTGGAGCGGTGCGCTAGCAGGACGGTAAAAAAAAGTCCTGCTAGCTGCATCTTTGGAGCGGTGAAGGAGCGGTGTGTTCACCGCTCCTATACCACTCCATCCCATTGAAATCAATGGGAGACCGCGGGGATAGCGCCCGCAAAGCGCCGCTGCAGCGGCGCTTTGCAGAGGTTTTTAACCCTTTTTCGTCCGCTAGCGGGGGTTAAAACCACCCCGCTAGCGGCCGCATACCGCGGGTAAAACGATGGTAAAGCAGCGCTAAATATAGCGCTGCTTTACCGTCGCCGCCCTGCACCACCCCAGTGTGAAAGCAGCCTTAAAGTTACTTCATGGTGTGTTAGAGGTCTTAGTAATCCGGTAAAGAGACCAGCAGTGTTAAGTCATCTCAAAAGTACGGGCGCTGGAATTGCCTGCTTGCAGGAGACCCATTTTTCTCCCAATACCGTACCTAGCTTAAGACCCAAGATTTATACCACGCAGCTCCATGCTACATACTCTGCATATGCTAGAGGAGTGAGCGCCCTGATACGTCGGGACGTTCACTTCTCCTGCTCTCAGCAATCCATAGACCCAGGTGGCAGGTTCATTTTTTTACATAGCACGATAGCACATGTGACATGTATTATTGCTAATATGTACATCCCACCCACCTACTCCGCAGACACCCTTAGATGTCTGGCCCGCTTCATGGTTAAATATCCTGATATACCTTTGCTGGTCGTAGGGGATTTTAACAACTGTTTAAATCTCAACCTAGATAGGCTCCCCGCCCCACCTACCAGTACCACACGAGTCAATGGTAACACTGTTTGCTGACTTGCTTGTGGAACTTGGACTGACGGATGTTTGGAGATGTAGCAACCCTCAGGCCAGAAAGTACTCATGCTGCTCCGCAGCTCATGGGAGCCTATCTAGGATTGATCTGGGGCTTGGGAACAACCTTCTGCTTCCTATGGTTGTAAGGTCTGGTTATAGTGAGACACTTATCTGACCATTCCTCCTTTTGTGTTGAGATATCTCTTCCTACTAGCAGGAAATCTCAGGCATGGAAACTTAACCCCTTCTGGCTTTCACTATTCCCGACCCCTGATCCCATAAGCAATGAACTTAGACTTTTCTTCCAGGCCAATATGGATTCCGCCCCATTAGGAACAATTTGGGACACCGCAAAGGCCTTCCTAAGGGGTCAATTTATTATGGCTATCAAGAATATAAAAACAAATACTAAAGCTTGGGAAAAAAATATGCAGGGTAGCCAGAGAATCGGAAGATGGATATATTGCCAATCCCACAGAGGACACTAAAAAAGCTTGGCTAGGGGCGCAATCTATGTCTAAGCAGCTTGCTCTCCAACTGGCAGAAAATACAAATTTTTACCTCCAAACACATTTCGAGGAGGGTGAATCCACGGGTAACATGCTGGCACTACTGGCGCGGGCCCAGGGATCACCAACTATGGGTTCCTCCCTGTGTGATTCACAGGGAACGATCCATACTGATACCCCAACAATACTCCAAATGTTCCGCGCATTTTATACAGATCTGTACACATCCAAGGTGCTAAATGCCCCAATTAAAGCAGAAGAACTGGCTCTTGCACTAGAGCAGACACACAATAATAAGGCCCCGGGAGCTGATGGGCTTCCATCTGAAGTGTAGAAAAATATGCTGCTACATTATTGCCAATGCTCGAGTTTTCAATAATGCACTGGATGATGGAAATCTACCGGCCTCCATGAACGAAGCAATTATAATAGTGATCCTAAAGCCAGGCAAAACAGCTACCTCCCCGGACTCCTATAGACCCATCTCCCTGCTTACAACTGACGTGAAATTACTGGCAAGAGTATTGGCAACGAGACTCTCCCAAGTAATACAGAAACTGGTACATAGAGACCAATCGGATTTATACCCACACGCTCTACAGCCCAAAATATCAGAAGACTTTTTCTAAATATCCAAATACCTGTAGAAAACCTGGGTAACCGTGCCATCCTTTCCCTAGACGCAGCCAAGGCCTTCGACAGTGTCGAGTGGCCTTACCTGTGGAAGGTTCAGGAGGGCATGGGTCTGGGCATCACATTTATAAAATTGATTAAACTGCTATATGCACAACAGCCAGAGCTAATGGGGAATTATCTGAGCCATTTTCACTGTTAAGGGGTGCCCACTGTCACCCCTGCTGTTTGCCCTGGCTCTGGAACCGCTTGCGGCTAAAATTAGAGAACCTAAGATTGTGGGATTTCGGAGACCCTCAGGTACAAATGTGGTGTCGTTATATGCAGACGACACCCTTCTGTACCTAGGTGATACTCAGGCCTCATTAACCGAGACTATGACCCTCATTCAGACGTTTGGTACCCTGTCAGGTTTCTCAATTAACTGGAACAAAATCAGTCCTTTTGCCACTTGATCCCCCTACCGGGACCACTCCCAGACAGTGCTAGAATGATTCAAACAGTATCCTCCTTTCGATATTTGGGGGTACAGGTATCCCCAGATGTCTCACAATATATCCTCCTTAACCTAATCCCCCTACTAGCCAAATTCAGAGAGAAATTTAAAGCATGGTGTAAGCTACCGCTGTCCGTGGTGGGGAGGGCCAATCTTATAAAAATGGTCTGGGCTCCTCAACTCCTCTACATTTGTCATAACTCCCCAATATGGATTCCCAAACGGTGGTTTACTAAAATAGATTCCCAGTTTAGAAAATTGATTTGGCGCAAAAAAACAGCTAGAATCAGCTTGACTACCCTACAATACAAAAAAGATGAAGGGGGACTGGCAGTACCACATGCTAGGACATATTTTATGGCCTCACAACTACAACAACTAGGGGGCTGGGGAACAGAACTTGCTAGACCCCATATGTAGCCTGCTGAACGCACCCACAGGAACCCTAACGGCTTTATCTACCCTAGAGACAAGATATACACACTTAGACAGGAGCACCCCGACCATCTCACTGTTGAACACACTCTGGTCACAAACAAAAGGTATCCTGGGAATGAGAGGATAGCTCTCGATTACACCCATATGGAATAATGCGCAATATGGTGAACTACTTAAGCTCAAAGGTTTTAACACTTGGAAATCAAGGGGAATCCAATTCCTATCTCAATTGTACAATGGGCAGGTTCTTAAACCATTCATAGAACTACAAGCGGAATTTGAAATCCCACGGGGAGAATTTTATAAGTATCTACAACTGAGACACGCTTTACAAATGCAATCCAGATCCACACCGCTTCAGTTGATGAACCACACCATTGTACAATCGATTTTAATGGAAAAAGAAAGGAAAGGTATGATCTCTAGAGGTTATAATATCCTTTTGAATGCACTTCAAGATGCGTCTGCACTGCCATGCAGGCGGAAATGGGAGGATGATCTGGGACCGATGGATGGAGAGACGTGGAACCTTTGCCTCGCCTCTGCTCCCTTGGTCTCAGTGTCAGCTTCCCAAAAGCTCTCACATTTATATTTACTGCATAGTGTCTACAGAACTCCCGCAAAATTGCATGCATGGGGTATTAGAGAGACACCTCTGTGTCCCAAGTGTATGAGGGATTATGGAGACCTCATGCACATGTTCTGGAAATGCCCAAAACTAACCAGATACTGGAATGGGATCTTTGAGGTAATAACACAGGTGTTTGCGGTAGCTATACCAAAGACACCAGTGGTGTGTCTGCTGGGTGCTCTAGATGGAGACTCTGTCTCCAGCCACACATACAGCAATAATACGATTACTCTATGTGGCCAGAAAACTGATTGCGCAGCTATGGATTACATCTAGAGTACCCACCAGGAGGCAATGGATAGAACAAGTCAACAAAATGCTAATACGAGAAAAAACTGACATAACCAGCACAGGAAAGCTCCCCACAAATTCCTTAAAGGGGAGTTCCAGGCTTTTTAAAAGTCAGCAGCTACAAAAAGTGTAGTTGTTGACTTTTAATAAACAGACACTTACCTGTTCCACGGTCCAGTGATGCGGCCGAACGGGGTGTCACTCCTCTCCTCTTCGCCAGCGCCTCCATTGCCACTCAGGGCACTGTTGCGCTGCGCTCCCGGAGTGGATAGGCGATCTCCTGGGACCCGTCACGTGTCCCAGGAGATCGCCTAGAGGGAAGGGCCGCCTTAGACGAAAGGAGGAGTCGCCTAGGCGGTTCCTGGGCGGAAGGAGGAAGTGGGACAGGAAGTCCCCCTCCTAATGAAGCCCCCCCTCCCCCCAAAGAAATTACATGCCATATGTGGCATGTAAGGGGGTGAGGAGTGCTTAAAGCGGAAGTTCCATTTGTGGGTGGAACTCCACTTTAAAATGTGGCAAGACTGGTTAGATACTCCGGGACTAGCACCCCACCAGATGGTCATGGATAGGCTGCTGCAGGGCTAACCCCTGCAAGGCCTTGACATAGGTCCGTATTCATCTGAACAAGACCCACCATAACTGGCTAATAAACCTGAACTCCTATCGGTATAATGATCCCTTAACTGAAACTACACTATATGGAAATTGAGAATGAAATTTACATGTGCCTTCAATATATAAAGACCAGGTTCTGTATGTTCTGAAAGTTTTTGTTTTTTCTTTTATGTTCCCCCTGTGTTATTTCCGTTATATGTGCTACATGACCGCCAGCCAGGTATATGCCTAAGATTTACAGCTTTGTACATTTTACTTACATGTGGTTTGTTTATTACCGATTGTTGAATACGCTGTAACACTATGTTAATGTCTTTGGCGTGTAACACTGTTGATTCAAATAAAAAAAAAAAAAAAATTCTGATTAAAAAAAAAATAAACATGTTACTTACCTGCTTGGTGTAGTAGTTTTGCACAGAGCAGACCTGATCCTCCTCTTCGCGATTTTCCCTCCTTTCTATGCTATGGGGGCATGGAGCCGTGTTTCTGCTCCGCCTCCTCTCTCTCCCCTGATTGGCTAACTGACTTTCATTGACAGCAATGGGAGCCAATGGCGCCACTGCTGTCTCAATCAAGTGGGAGAGTCCCAGACAGCCAAGGCACTCGTGCACATTGCTTGATAGAGATGGGGCTCATGTAAGTATTAGGGGGCTGCTACACACAGTTAATCTTAATGCAAAGAATACATTAAGAAAAAAAATTATGCCTCAACAACCACTTAAGACAGAAAGCTTGCACACTGCCAAAATGACTAAGGGGAGCATTTTACAAACCAAATTTTTAAATGCAATAGCCAGCAGAAAATGAAAATGATGCTAAATATTACTTGCATAAATATCCAAAAAAAATTTAAAACATGTACTTACTGAATATAAACCTCTCTCTGATGCACTGCAATGTAGTCCATCAAGAATTTTTTTTATGGGACAGAAGTTAATGTTTTACAGTGAAAAATTACAGGTACTTACCGGCATGCTTTTAAAACTTCTGTTGAGCTAGGGTATATGGAAACTGACATAGATGGTATAGTCTGAGGGCTTTGTTTGTGGCTAATTATAGCTGGGTCCTTCTTTTTAGGGCTCTGAGAGTCCTCCATACCCTCCCCATTGACTGCATCAAGTCCACTATGGGGGCTGTTAAGGCTGATAACACTGTTGGTCATTGTCTGTTCAGTAGATTTTGGAGAAGGTGTTGCTGTGGAAATGGCTGAAGATGGGGAGGAGGCAACAGAATTCTCAGTTTTTGTATGAACAGCTGGATGAATATTGTTGACTTTGTCACAGGTTCCAGTACCCACATTGTTATTGGCTTTTCTCATCAACAAGGCAGAGAGCTGAGGATTGTCTGAACTAAGTAAACCTGGTGACTTAGAATCTCCATGGCTAGGGCTAGGAACAGTATCTGCCGTCACCTGATGGACATGATTAGGAAGTCCCTCTACACCGGCAGTACTGTTAGGTGTCCCTTCAGAAAGCCTGCTTGTTTCAGGCACTGTTCCATTTCCTGAAGGCTTGCTCTCTTTGGTTAAAGTAATGCCTTGTTGTCCACCTGAGGTAGCAGTGTGAGAGGAGAGGTGATTGAGAGCAGCCCCCTGTGTTACTGAATTGCTAGGCATGGTAGGATGTCCAACCTGATTTTGAATACCAGTGCCAGCTGCTTGGAGATGCTGGGAAGGCCCAGTGGAAGAAATAGGTCGTTCACCATTAGGACCTGCCAAATGTGAATTCTGACCTTTATGAAGCCCCTGAAAGTGATGAAAAAACACATGCATTAAAATCTGATTTACTAACATGACAAAAACCATATTGCTGATGTGCGTATTATTTTGAAAATGGCAATTTTAAACTAAGTTGTGTGAACTGCATGATAATGTCTTCTGAACAACATATGAAAACATTAAACCTTGAGACAGACCAACAGTACTAAATAAATAATAAAAATAGACAGGCGTTCTAATCCATCTACACTCGATACAAAAAAAAAAAAAAAAAAAGGAGGAAAGTGTTTTGGGAAACAAGCCTAAAAGGTTAAACATGAAAAATGCTGTATACAGAACGTCAGGTATATCAAAGTCCAGTACTTTTAAAACTATAATCAAGGTAAGGTGGATGAAACTGTGGCAGATATTGCAGCGCCTGTTGTAAAATACTGCATCTTTGGTCTTCCAAGTTCTCATTTAAAGGGCAACTCCACTGGGGGGGGGGGGGGGGGGGATGAGCAAAGAAAAAATATAGCACATATAATTGATTAAAAATTCTTTCCTTTTCAATCTGCAGCCACTGTAATTATCTGAGAATGCATTGCAATATGGCTACCTGGAGTTGTTCTGTACACAAAGTGTGTACTGACCACTCCCCAGAAACATTTCTTGCTTGTGATTGGCTCACCAATTTTCCCATAAGTCTGCCTTGGATACAAATCAGATTTCAGGCATCCCCTGCAACAAAAATGTCATTTTTGGAGAGATACTTTCAATAGGAGCACGTCTAAAGGGATGCGGGCCCAGCAGCTTTTTCATTAGTGCCCTGCAGCTGAAAACCTGACAGATAATTATGAAACCACTCCCATTAGACCTACTCAGTACAGAGGCACAGAAACATACAGGGATTTTTTCAGAATAACAAAGGTAGGAATCTGCAACAAAAGGTTGTTATATTCCTTGCAATGTACATTGTTTTTCAAAAGTGGAGATACGCTTTAAATTTAGCCAATACAAAAAGTAGAACTACTATTCTAATTACCCAATGCTAGACAAATGTTAAAAATGCTTTATGTGGGCTAAAATCAAGTTACAATGTGCCGACTGTACATGTGGCAAAAACTGAACTCTTAAAGCGGTAGTTCCGACTCAATGGATTTTTAACCACTTCCCGACCGGCGCACACAGATGTACGTCGGCAGAATGGCACGGACACACAAATGGGTACAGGTACAGCCCTTTAAATTTGCCGCCGCGCGTCGGGACCTCCGTGAGTCGGATCACGGGTCCCGCGGACTCTATCGCCGTGGGGATACCCGCGATCGTCTGCCAGGGAGGAAGAATGTGGAGATGCTAAAGTAAACAAGCATCTCCCCGTTCTGCCTAGTAACAGTGTCACTGATCTCTGCTCCCTGTGATCGGAGCAGAGATCAGTGATGTGGAACACAGCCACGCCCCTAGGACACACTTAACCCCTACACTGCCATTTAGTGGTTAACCCCTTCACTGCCAGTGTCATTTACACAGGAATCAGTGCATTTGTATAGCACGATTGCTGTATAAATGACAATGGTCCCAAAAATGTCTGATGTGTCTGCCATAATATCGAAGTCACAATAAAAATCACAGATCGCCGCCATTACTAGTAAAAAAAAAAAAAAAAAAATGCCATAAAACTATCCCCTATTTTGTATACGCTATAACTTTTGCGCAAACCAATCAATCGCTTATTGCAATTTTTTTTTTTTTTTTTAGAAAAAATATGTAGAAGAATACGAATCGGCCTTTATACATTTTTGGGGGATATTTATTATAGCAAAAAATAATGCTTTTTTGTTTCAAAATGGTCGCTTTGTTTGTTTATAGAGCAAAAAATAAAAACCGCAGGGGCGATCAAATACCACCAAAAGCCATTTGTGGGGAAAAAAAGGACATCACTTTTGTTTGGGAGCCACGTTGCACGACCGCGCAATTGTCAGTTAAAGCGATGCAGTGCCGAATCGCAAAAAAAAGTGGTCTGGTCATTGGCCAGCAAAATGGTCCGGGGCTTATGTGCTTAAGGGGAACTCCCGAGCCAAAATTTGTGGGGGTCCCCCAAAAATCCAAACCCTTGGACCCCCCAAAAAAAAATCCGAGCATGCAACCTGGCAGGCCGCAGGTAAAGAGGGGGATGATAGCGCGCGCGCGCGCCCCCCCTCCTGAACCGTACCAGGCCAAAGCACCGAGTCCCCATGTTGATGGGGACAAGGGCCTCATCCCCACAATCCTTGCCCAGTGCTTGTGGGGGTCTGTGTATCCTCAGAGGGGGCGGGCCACCCGGTTATGTAACCAGGTGGCCCGCCCCCTGACGCCCTGGGAAAGCCATATGGTCCCTGTGCAGAGGGGGCGGGGTCACCCAGGAACTTCACGGTGTGGCCCCGCCCTCCGTTATAAAAGAACTGTCAAAGCGAAGACGCGTCATGGTGGGTGCCTTCCATGGAGGCGGGTCGGTCGAGTTTTCTTTTTCGGTTTGTCGGCAGCGCAAACGAAGAAGACGACTTTGTGGGACATTTTTATTTTTTAATAAAGGACTTGTCCCAAGCCGTGTCATGTCATATTTAAAATTTTCACACTTTTTTTTGTGAAATGGTAGGGGTACATTTGTACCCCGTTACCACCATTTCACACAGGGGAGAGGCCGGGATCTAGGGGTCCCCTTGTTAAAGGGGGCTTCCAAATTCGAGATAAGCCCCCGCCCGCAGACCCCCACAACCACTGGGCAAGGGTTGTGGGCAGGGGCGTAACTATAGGGGGTGCAGCAGTCGCGAGCGCAACCGGGCCCTGTGCTGCAAGGGGCCCATGTGGCCCCCTCTACTTATGGCTGGTGACAGCATAAGCGGTTAGGCACCGGGCGCACGGGTGGCTGGAGGTGGGGGGTGACTAGCAGAGCTCCATGCTCGACTACAGCACTGGCTGCTCTTTAGTTGTGCATTCCCCACACAACCTGTGTCCTCTGCCGCTCCTCCGGGTCCCCCTCTCCTGCTCCATGCAGTGCTGCTCAGTCCGGTGTCTGTCCTCCCCAGCCAGAGTCCCGCTCCCTGAGTCCGGCTCACACTGCACTGCATGCTTCTCCCGGGCAAACAAACTTTAAGCACACAGATGCAGTGCAGCCCTATGAGAGCCGGCTCCCCAAAGGACACCGCAGGCTTGTCTGCCAGCACCCCCCCTCCTCCCCGTCATACACAGATGTTGACAGGTCTTTCTGGGAGATATGTCCCCTAAGGGCAGGGACCCCATCTCCCCTGTGGACAGGGCCCAGTTCTTCCTAAAGGACAGGGACCCAATTTCCCTTGGGGACAAGGACCCCATCTCCTCTGGGGACAGGGCCCACTTCTCCCCAGAGGACAGGCACCCCATTTCCCGTAGGAACAGGGACTCCTACTTACGTGGGGACAAGGACCCCATCTCCCCTAAGGACAAGGACCTAATCTCTCCTGGGGACAAGGCCCACTTCTCCCCAGAGGACAGGGACCCAATTTCCCTTCCCCTTCTTCCTCTTTGTCTCAAAGGTGTAACATCATAGGTCTGTTTATACCTCTGATATCTCACCAAAGTCCCCCAATGGGACTCCTAAAAAAAATTGTAAAAAATAATAAAAAAAATTGCCGATACCAGTGGTGGAACTACAGGGCTCACAAAGTCGTACCTGTGACCGAGCCCTGGAGTTCCACCACCTGACTCGGAGGGAAGGGCCTCGGCTGGGGTTCAGGGGGGCCCTTCATGGTTTCTTGCACCGGGGCCCTGAAGGTTCTAGTTACACCACTGATTGTGGGGATGAGGCCCTTGGCTCCCCTTTTTTCCTGCGGCCTGCCAGGTTGTGTGCTCGGATAAGAGTCTGGTATGGATTTTGAGGGGGTGCCCCCACGCCATTTTTTTTTAATTTTGGGGCGGCGTTCCCCTTATCCATACCAGACCTCAAAGGGCCTGGTAATGGATTGTGGGGGAATCCCATGCCGTTTTTTTACAATGACTTTTATGTGTATTGACGTGACCGACAATTCATTATAGCCGCGAGTACTTTTAAATTACTTTTTTTCCTTTAGAAATGTCATTTTGTGCAGGGACTGTTGTAAACACAGGAAACATGCGCCACTTTACAGGCATACTAAACACACCCCCCAGGTACGAAATTTAAAGGAATATTTCACTTTCACTTTAAGCATTATTAAAAATCACTGCTCCCAAAAAAAACTGCAGTTTTTAAAACTTTTTTGCCCTGGTGCAGGACCCGGGTCCCCAAACACTTTTTATGACAATAACTTGCATATAGGCCTTTAAAATTAGCACGTTTGATTATTCATGTTGTGTCCCATAGACTTTAACGTGAAGGCTTAAGGATGCACTGTCCAAGAAGCACCAACAGCCCTGGAGAAGTGCGCTTTAATATGATCACTTGACAAATCCATTTATAAAAATAGTAGATTTCGATGCTGCCTGTCCTCTTTTAGGACCGTCTGGCAACACAAACAAAACATCTGTTTTATGAATCTAAACGGACACTTAACCTCCCTGGCGGTATGATTATGTCTGGAATTTTGTACCAAAAGTGGTACAATTATTTTGCATGGAAATTTGGCGTTTTATTTTGTAGGCATGCAATTCTTATGAAGAATTTAATTAAATCTGTCCAAACCAGAGTCTAGTAGACATATGATAAAGTTTGAAACACAAAATCATAAATTATAATATAATAAAATAACTATAAAAAAAAGTCAATAATGTAATCAAATCAAAAACACTGAAATTTGCTCAGTTGCAGAATTGTCACTGTCATTTAGTGTATGATGATGAATTGTGATTCTAATTTATTTTCGCTGTTTTCTAGCTTGTCTAAAACCACTTTTGACAAAGGGACACAATCTCCAGTTTCCAGGCAGAAAAAAATGTATTTATTATATAAAATGACATGCAGGGCACTGGGCAGACCACTAGGGACAAAGGGGATGTGTATTTTTGTTATACAGTACTGTAATCTGTAAGATTACAGTACTGTATGTGTATTGTGTGTTTTAACTTTTTTGAATTTGGCGCCGATCTCCACTCCCGTGTGTCATAACGTCGCAGGGAACGGAGATCAGCGGCACTCGGCACTGTGTGAATCGAGCAAGGCGACAGCTCACTCACACATCGGGGGGACATCGCAGGATCCAGGGGACAAGGTAAGTAAGTCTCCCTGTGTCCTGCAATGCGAGCTTGAGTCTGGCTCTGGGTTACCGCTTTTGGTACTGAAGTTCCACCCCGAGCCAGACTTGGGTTTACCGCCAGGGGTGTTAATAGACCTTGACTGCTCTCACCACATCAAGTGAATGTAGTGATCTTTCTTCCACAGAACAAGGTTCTGGAAAAAATTAAGGCAGAACAATATCCTGGTTTAAATGAAAAACCGATACTACCTTTGGTAGGAATTCAGGATGAGGCCGTAATACAAACTCACCCTTATGAACCAATATGGCTCTTTACAAGAAAGAGCAAGCAACTGATACTCTTCCTGCAGAAGATATAGCAACCAAGAAAAAGATTTTTCCTCATCAAGAGGACCAAGGGAATATCTTGTATTTGCTCAAAAGGCTTCTTCTGTAAAGCCAACAGGACTAAATTTAAGTCCCAAGAGTTCAGGGGTGACCTGACTGGAGGATTAAATCAGAGTTACCCCCTGAATAAAGTTATGAACCAGAGTGTGGTATTTGGAAAAAAAAAAAAAACAGATAAAGCCGACATCTGGCCTTGAGTACTATCTGTAGGAATTCAAGGATCTTACCTATGACATTTTTCCTGTTGTGCAAACCCCTGGATTTACACCAGGAGACGTATGCCTTCCAGATTCTATAGTATATGACTCTGGAGGCCGGCTTCCTAGTAGTAACCAAGTAGAAACTACTGAAGCTAACAGCCCACGATCTTTTAGAATGTGGGTCTCAATAGCCAAACCGCTAAATTTAGCGTTTGTATGGTAGGATGGAATACCGGACCTTGCGAGGGAAGGTCTGGCCATAGCGGTAGGGTCCAAGGGTCCGCTACCAACATTTTTATGATCTCGGCAAACCAAGATTTCCTGGGCCACAAGAATCACCTACTTCCCTTCTTGCTTGATCCTGCAAGGAGGCACGGAAGCAGTCGAACAGGAGGGAACGCATAGATCAGTGAAAAACTGATCCTACGTAAAAACCAAGACATCCTTTTCGTATGCAATCAGATCCCTTGTCCTTGGCACAAAGTTGTCGAACTTGTTGTCGAACCTGGACTCAAACAGATCCATGTTCGGAACTCCCCATTTTTGGCATAATGACAGAAAGATGTCGAGGTGAAGGGACCATTCTCCCGGGAACAATTGTTGGCGACTCAAGTAGTTCGCCTGCCAATTCCCTATTCCTGGAATGAAAATTGCTGATAGGCAAGGAATGTTTTCCCAAGATAGAATATGATTCACCTCTCTCTGGGCTGCACGGACTTCTCATGCCCCCTTGGTGATTGATATAGGCCACAGCTGTGGTATTTTCGGATTGGATATTGACAGGACAATTCTGTAGTCAGAGCGTCCAGGCCTCCAGGGCCAGGCGTACAGCCCGAATCGCTAGAATATTGATGGGCAAGGTCATCTCTGATTTGGACCATTTCACTTGGACAGACGCTTTTTCCAGGACTTCTCCCCAGCCCAGAAGGCTGGCATCTGTCCTTCCAGGTAACTAGAAAGGATTTTCCTTTTTGAAGATTCATGGATATCAACCACCAATTGAGGCTCTGACGCACTTTGGGGGATAAACGCATTGGGAAATCCAGAGCTTGGACCTTTTTGTTCCAAGTAGACGGCATAATGTTTTGCAGCAGTCTTGAATGAAACTGCCTCGAAAGAAGCCACCATCTTTCCCAACAATTTCATGCAAAGTCAAATCGGATTCTTTTTTGTTTTGATCAACTGAATCAGTTCCCTTATGGAACTGATCCTTTCCTGGGGCAAAAACACCCTCTTCTGAGCTGTATCTATGATCAGCCCCAAGTACTACAATCTCTTTGATGGTTTTAAGGAGGATTTTTCTAGGTTGAGAATCCAACCTAGGTATTCCAGGTAGCTGACTGTGGTGACCAAACTTTGGTTTCAAGCAGGCTACCGATTGATCTCTCAAGAGTAGATCGTCTAAGTAGGCTAGTATCATTATACCTTGAGCCCCCAACCTGGTTAAAGGAGGAGCCAGGACCTTTGTAAACACTTGAGGTGCAGTAGCTAGACCGAAGGCAGAGCTACAAACTGTAAATAAAGATTTTCTACCTTGAAGCGTAGAAATTTCTGGTAAGCGGGAGTATTCTAATCCTGGCAAATAGAATCTTTCATAGCGTCTACTGTAAAAACACTTCTGATATCCCCGCCAAATATTGGGCCTGCTGATCAGAAATAATCTTGAGTATCTCCATAACTGGTCCTTAAAGGACTGAGATACTCTGATCGCCGCTAGCAAAGGCTGAACCTGCAAGCGAAATATAGCTTTTAAAAAGGAATTCCAACTTCTTATCTGTTGGATCCTTTAGCATATGAGCATGGTCTACTGGACAAGTCAGGTACAGAGGATTTAGCAGCGTCAACTGCTAGAAATCCCCATTTTTTATAGAACATTTCATCCATAGGATAAAGTATTGAAAAACTTTTTTGGAGGAAAAAAACTGTTTATCTGGGTGCTCCCACTCAGAATACATAAGCTTTTTTTAGCCATGAATGGATAGGAAAAGCATTAACAGATTGAGGAGGCTTTAATGAACCCAAACCAGAAGTGGGGGCATCGATTTACTGCGCTTATTGGCAGTAAAAATGTGGAGCGGACCAATTTAGTGAGACTGTACCAACCAATTTTCCTGCGAGCCTGATCCTTTCGTATTAGGTTCTTCGGAAGAGACGACATCAGCCTCTTCCTGGTCCCTTAAGAGAAATTCGTCATCTCTCGCCCCTTGTTCCTCATCATGAGGGTCCTGCGCAATTGACGGGGACCCGTTATGCTTAGTCCCACTCTGGGATGTGATTAAGCATCAATTTTTTGCTCCAAAGTTAGAATGGTTGGAGAAAACAAAACCTCCTTAGTAATATACACAGGGGCTGTAATGCTAAAAGCAGCTGTAACACTTGCCCCTCCTGATAGCTCACTCTGACCAGCCCTATTACTCAGGGGAGGTTGCCCTCTTTTTTGAGATGGGTCTAGGCTCCCCAGTGACTTTAGTCTTTCTAGAGCCCTTTTTTGAGGTGATTTTAACCTCCCTTCCGACCATAGCACGATGCACAAAGCAGAGGTACTACCAGAAGAAATGCATCCACTGCTTGAGCAATAGTCCAGCTCTGCTGCTATTAACCACTTCCGCCCCGGAAGGATTTACCCCCTTCCTGACCAGAGCTTTTTTTGCGATTCTGATCCTGCGGAACTGACAATTGCGCGGTCATGCGGCGTGGCTCCCAAACAAAATTGACGTCCTTTTTTTTCCCACAAATAGAGCCTTCTTTTGGTGGTATTTGATCACCTCTGGTTTATTTTTTGCGCTATAAATAAATAAAAAAAACACATTTTTTGCTATAATAAATATTCCCCAAAAATATATAAAAACTAATTTTTTTTCCCCTCAGTTTAGGCCGATACTTATTCTTCTACATATTTTTGGTAAAAAAAAAAATGCAATAAGCGTTTATTGATTGGTTTGCGCAAAAGTTATAGCGTTTACAAAATAGGGGATAGTTGTATGCCATTTTTATAAAAAAAATTTTTTATTAGTAATGACTGCGATCAGCGATTTTTATCGTGTCTGCGACATTATGGCAGACACATCGGACAATTTTGACACATTTTTGGGACCATTGGCATTAATACAGCGATCGATGCTATAAAATTGCATTGATTACCGTAGAAATGTCACTGGCAGTGAAGGGGTTAACCGATAGGGGGCAGGGAGGGGTTAAGTTTTCCTAGGGGCGTGTTTCCAACTGTCTGGGTGTGTGTGACACCACACTGATCGCTGCTCCCGATGACCGGGAGAAGACGATCAGTGAGCTGTCATTAGGCAGACCGGGGAGATGCGGTTTACAATCGGCATCTCTCCGTTCTTGAGCTCCGTGACCCGATTGCGGGTATCCCCGTGGCGATAGAGTCCGTGGGACCCGCGAGCACGGTCACGGACCTTGTGGGCATGGCGGGAAATGCAAAGTAACATACGGGTACGTTACTTTGCCCAGCCGTGCCATTCTGCCGACATAAAAGTACAGGAGCCGATCGGGAACCGGTTAATGCTTAGCCTGATGCAGTAGTAAATGTGTCAAATGAATGCCTGTCACCAAACCTCATATATACCTTTGCTCGTGTCCCTCCGCAGTTTGAAACAGCAAAAATGGTGCCTTTAAAAAAGCACATTCCCCGCGCTGGAGGACGCCAAAAACGAAGCGCTAAGCCGTGCCCCCCGTTGCTACGACCTTTCCGCCTTTCAAAAAAGCTTTTCCCGCGCGGGCTCCGATACTATGGGATCAACAGAGAAATGGCGGAGGGGGGCCTGGAAGCCGCCGAGCGGGGGGCCGTTGACGCTTTTTTTTATCACTCTTTCCCTGAAGGAAAAACAGTACAGGGGGGCGTCTGGTGGGGAGGTAAAAGCCCCCCCCCCCAGACTTACCGGAGGTCTGCTACCGACCGATGTGAAAACTGCTGTTTCCTGGACACACCGTGGGCTCTGAGAAGCATGAGATGCAAGTGCTCTATACAGCCCCCAGTGGTGACACATAAGCATGACAACATTTACTAAAGACATAAGAAAATTTTGAAAATTTCATAGAAAAACTCCACTTACCTTTCCCACCGCAGGGTTTTCTGTGGTAAACCAACAGACCCCACATCTTCACCCTTCAAGGTGGGTTCCATTAAACCTTCAGGAGCTGGGGATCCTTGAGGAAACCCACAATCCTGAAGCTGTAATAGCACCTCCGCCAGTAAAACTTTATGGCCTTAATACCAATAAGTACTGGATCCCGGGGTCCAGCTCTCTAAAAAGAGAAGTGTTACAGGCAAGACCTCGTTTCTTTGGACACGAGGCCTGGGTACCATTCAATTCAGCCAAAGAGACACTTTTAATTGATCTGGCTGCATAGCTAGCCCCAGCAAGGATTGCTCCAGTGGAGCTCAGCACAGCACATCTTTACTCATGACCAACACCTTAGACACTGGTGAAAAAACTGAGATACTTTCACCAGTGGGAGGGGTTGTACAGGGAGTGCACTTTTTAATTAATGGCGTGCCAGTGTCCATCGCCTGAAGGTGGCCTATAACCCACATAGTAACTACTATGGCTCTGTGTCCCATGATGTACGATAAGAAACTTTTTTCACTCATGGTTAGCGTTTGGCTGAAGCCATTAACTGCGTTTACTCTTTAAGTCATAATGGCCACAGGAAACCAGATGACCCTGATCAAAAGTTTACATACCTTAGTTTTTAATACCGTGTATTGCCCCCTTTAAACATCAATGACAGCTTAAAGTCTTTTGTGGTATTTGTGGATGAGGCTCTTCTCAAATGGTAAAGCTGCCTATTCCTCTTGGCAAAAAGCCTCCAGTTCCTGGAAATTCTTGGGCTGTCTTGCATGAACTGCACATTTGAGATCTCCCCAGAGTGGCTCAATGATATTGAAGTCAGAAGACAGATGGCCACTCCAGAACCTTCACTTTATTCTGCTGTAGCCAATGACAGATAGACATGGCCTTGTGTTTTGGATCATGGTCATGTTGGAATGTCAAAGTACGTCCCATGCGCAGCATCCTGGCTGATGAATGCAAATGTTCCTCCAATATTTTTTGATAACATACTGCATCAATTTTGATCAAATTTCCTGTGCCTTTGTAGCTCACACATCCCCAAAACATCAGCGATCCACCTCCATACCTTTCATCATAGGCCTTGTTGACTCAAAATGTAGCATTTATAGTTGTGGCCAAAAAGCAAAATTTTGGTCTCATCACTCCAAATGACTGTGCCAGAAGGTTTGGGGCTTGTCTCTGTGCTGTTTGTCAATATTGTAAGTTACTTTGTGGCATTTGCATAGTAACGGCTTTCTTCCGGCAACTCGACCATGCAGCCCATCTTTTTTACAGGTTGGACTTGGATTTTTTTTAACCTCACCTACTATGCAAGTGCCTACTTATTGTGCATCTTGAAAGAGCCACACAACATTTTTTCAGAGAGTCCTGTATTTCGCCTGAAGTTATTTGTGCATTTTTCTTTGCATCCCGAACAATTTTCCTTGCAGTTGTGGTTTGGTTTCAACAGAACCCCTCATTTTCCACATTTTCCACTCTCAACTTAGAGTTTGAACACTGCTGATTGGCTCTCTCAATTCCTTGGATATCTTTGTATATCCCTTTCCTGTTTTATATAGTTCAACTACCCTTTCCCTGCAGATCCTTTGATAATTCTTTTGCTTTCCCCATGACTCAGAATCCAGAAACGTCAGTGCAGCACTGGATGAAAGATGCAAGGGTCTGTCAGGAGTCCAGAAACTCATTGACCTTTTATACAGACACTACTTACAAGCAAACAGATCACAGGTGGGAATGGTTACCTATAATAGCCATTCAAACCCCTTTGTGTCAACTTGTGTGCATGTTAACAGGCCAAAATCACCAGGGTATGTAAACTTTTGATCAGGGTCATTTGGGTAGTTTGTTGCCATTATGTTTTAAAAATAGTAAACACAGTTGATTAACAAATGGCTTCAGCCAAACACTAACCATGAGTGAAAAGTTTGTGTTATCACTCATTCTCTGAAAATGGCCAAGAAATCAAATTCTGCCAGGGCATGTAAACTTATGAGCACAACTGCATCCTACTTCTGGGTGTATTTAAATTTAAAATATAGACTAATTATATAAATAGCAATATAAAAGGGCTAATTTTAGTTTAGTTTATTTAACCCCGTTATGGCAGGAGATGCAAAAAAAAAAAGCATGCTGCTGCTACTGAACAGTCTAAGGCCTGGTTCACACCCTTTTTTGGTGATTTTTGCAGAAACGCACCACAGTTCATGCCTATGGGAAACATTCACATCTATGCTTTTTTCAGCCACTGGGTATTTGGAAAGGGTCAACTACTTTTTTCAACGCAAAACTGTGCTTTTTTTTAATTCAATAGACTTCAATGGAGAAGCTGCAGAAAAGCATACAGTGCATTTTTGCAGCAATTTGCATTTTTTAATCTGGCCAACAACAAATTAGCCAAAGAAAAGGATTAAAAAAATGCAAAACGCAACTCGCAGCAAAATCACGTGCGACAAAATTCACAGCAAAAAGCTTAAAAGCAAACTGCATAGGTGTGAACTGAGCTTTATGCTGCCCATACACATCAATTTTTGGACGAGAACATTCATACGAAAAATCTTTGTACATTTACTGAATGAAAGAATGTTGTTTAGAAACTTCACTTGCTTTTAACATTCATTTTTAAAATTAATGTCATTTCTGAACGAAAACCACATACACTGTCTGAAAATTCCTTTTCACCAAGAAATTTTCTATTATGCTCCTTCAAATTTTCCTATCACTGAGGTAGAAAAGAACGTTGATTTGACTCCACTAATGATTAGGAAAAGAAAACGTACAGTCTTAAAATTACATTTTTTTTTTTTTTTTTTTTTGAAGGAAGACATCGTTTTTGTATGGCCAGCATATAATATATTACAGTTCTGTCTGAAATTGTCAAAACAGACATTTTTCTTTTAATAAAACATTTGATCCGAGTCTGATAATATTTACCAGAATCAACCTCTAATAGTACAGGTCCTTCTCAAAAAATTAGCATATTGTGATAAAGTTCATTATTTTCTGTAATGTACTGATAAACATTAGACTTTCATATATTTTAGATTCATTACACACAACTGAAGTAGTTCAAGCCTTTTCTTGTTTTAATATTGATGATTTTGGCATACAGCTCATGAAAACCCAAAATTCCCATCTCAAAAAATTAGCATATTTCATCCGACCAATAAAAGAAAAGTGTTTTTAATACAAAAAAAGTCAACCTTCAAATAATTATGTTCAGTTATGCACTCAATACTTGGTCGGGAATCCTTTTGCAGAAATGACTGCTTCAATGCGGCGTGGCATGGAGGCAATCAGCCTGTGGCACTGCTGAGGTGTTATGGAGGCCCAGGATGCTTCGATAGCGGCCTTAAGCTCATCCAGTGTTGGGTCTTGCGCGTCTCAACTTTCTCTTCCCAATATCCCACAGATTCTCCATGGGGTTCAGGTCAGGAGAGTTGGCAGGCCAATTGAGCACAGTAATACCATGGTCAGTAAACCATTTACCAGTGGTTTTGGCACTGTGAGCAGGTGCCAGGTCGTGCTGAAAAATGAAATCTTCATCTCCATAAAGCTTTTCAGCAGATGGAAGCATGAAGTGCTCAAAAATCTCCTGATAGCTAGCTGCATTGACCCTGCCCTTGATAAAACACAGTGGACCAACACCAGCAGCTGACATGGCACCCCAGACCATCACTGACTGTGGGTACTTGACACTGGACTTCAGGCATTTTGGCATTTCCCTCTCCCCAGTCTTCCTCCAGACTCTGGCACCTTGATTTCCGAATGACATGCAAAATTTGCTTTCATCCGAAAAAAGTACTTTGGACCACTGAGCAACAGTCCAGTGCTGCTTCTCTGTAGCCCAGGTCAGGCGCTTCTGCCGCTGTTTCTGGTTCAAAAGTGGCTTGACCTGGGGAATGCGGCACCTGTAGCCCATTTCCTGCACACGACTGTTCACGGTGGCTCTGGATGTTTCTACTCCAGACTCAGTCCACTGCTTCCGCAGGTCCTCCAAGGTCTGGAATCGGTCCTTCTCCACAATCTTCCTCAGGGTCCGGTCACCTCTTCTCGTTGTGCAGCGTTTTCTGACACACTTTTTCCTTCCCACAGACTTCCCACTGAGGTGCCTTGAAACAGCACTCTGGGAACAGCCTATTCATTCAGAAATTTCTTTCTGTGTCTTACCCTCTTGCTTGAGGGTGTCAATGATGGCCTTCTGGACAGCAGTCAGGTCGGCAGTCTTACCCATGATTGCGGTTTTGAGTAATGAACCAGGCTGGGCGTTTTTAAAAGCCTCAGGAATCTTTTGCAGGTGTTTAGAGTTAAATAGTTGATTCAGATGATTAGGTTAATAGTTCGTTTAGAGAAACTTTTCATGATATGCAAATTTTTTGAGATAGGAATTTTGGGTTTTCATGAGCTGTATGCCAAAATCATCAATATTAAAACAAGAAAAGGCTTGAACTACTTCAGTTGTGTGTAATGAATCTAAAATATATGAAAGTCTAATGTTTATCAGTACATTACAGAAAATAATGAACTTTATCACAATATGCTAATTTTTTGAGAAGGACCTGTATATATCTTCTGTTATTCAGAGGGGATTAGAGATTTGCAACTGCACAGAGAAGTATGACAGGTTATTAAAAAAAGCAAACAAAAACAAAGGTTTAGTTATCCTTTAAGTTTCTGTCTCCGAGATGATCTGATTTGCTACCTTAAAGCGTTGTTCCGCCCTCACTGTCAAGGGTTCAATTGGTGATCTAGCAGGAAAATAAATTTCTTGCTGGGGGGGGGGGGGGGGGGGGATATAAGCATGGCTAGATCCAGGAAAGGAAAGTTTTTACCATGTTGACAGAATTTTTAGTTGGGAAGTTTTTGAATGAAATTAGATGAAGGATACAGCCTCCGAGGGGGCCCACCATTAATCCCAAAACTCTCATGGTAAATCTCATTGTGGGATTTTTGGGATTTCAATTGTCAAGCATGAGCTCTTTTTACTTGGAGAGAAACTTTGCCTGCCCGCCAGACCTTGTCATGTGGCCCTCGTACCCGATTTTGCAGCCACCTCTGGCCCTCGCCCTCCACCGTCGCAGAGTCTGTGTTTACAAGGTACAACTTTGCTCTCAGTGGCTTCTGGATCTTGCAAATCCCAGAATGCACTCACGGTGGGGCACAGCAGGACCAGATCTCCAGAGAGAACAATCTCACTGCAAAGTAAAATAAAGCCCCCAACACAAGAATGTACTAGAGCTGGGCCAGGTAGGAGAGAGTAGAGATGGAGAGGAAGATTTGGGGGAGGGGTGGCTTGGAGTTGCACACCATGCATAGGGCACTCCTAAACTCTGCACGCAACTCATTCCTGAAACCTTCACTCTCTATACGTAGCCAACCCCAGATACTACCATCCGTTTGAGGGCAGCCATACTGCTGATGCCACCCGCAATTAATTTGAGTTTGGCACCCCTGCTCTAGGCACATAGAAGGCTGGAGAAAAGGTTTTTGTTGAAGTTCATCACCCGGCCAAAAGCCTGAAGTGTTTTGGAAAATCAGAGGAGTTGCATCCTTCAGGAGAAGGTCGAGTTCTGAGAAGGGCAATTAAGCATGCCAAGATTTTTGTTAACACTGTGGGAGCACAGAATAGGCTGAAAGGCAGTGCGACAGACTGATAAGGGCTGTCTGTTGCTGCAAAGTGTAGAAAAACGCTGGTGTAGTGGGTAAATTGGAACATTTAAATAGGCATCCTAGATGTGCACTGATGCCATGTGTTCCCCTTGTCTCAGTGAGGCAATTTTTGACCTTGAAATGTGAAGGGATTTGAGGTATTTTAATCCAGGGTAGGGCAAACACGTTTGTTGGGCTTTGGCACCGTGAACAGGTTTGAGCAGAATCACTTGAACCTCTACTGTGGCGGTACTAGGTCAACGACTCCCTTCAAGTGGTGGTTCAGGGCCTTTTGCTGAAGGGAGATTTTGCATGTCATTACTACGCCGCAGCTACAAACTAAGCGTTTGGCTTGTGGCTGTGGCACCTTCCCTGCGATTTCAATGGGCGGAATTTACCACAAAATTTTCATAACAGGCTTAACTGCCTGTTTTTATCTGTTGAACACCGCAAATACAATTTTATAACCATCTTTGGTCTGTAATGTGGTAAGAACCCTCTAGTACTGAGGTGGTCAATTTTCTTAGTGGAGCTAAAAATCTACTAATTTAGCAATAACTTTGTCTGTCAGTATTTGTAACCAGCAGTGGTATGGTTAGGTTACCAAAATTTAATTTATCCTATGCACCCACATGCAACTTTTCACCAATTTTGACCAGTAGTAGTTTTTAAATAACTAGTTCTACTTTAGAAACATTTTATTTTAAGACTTGTCCCTTCCTAAATGCCTCATCCAAAGTCTGTTACTTGCAAGTTAGTTTTTGTATTTTAATTCATTTGAACTTTATACACAACACTACCCAAACTAAGCTTTAAAAAAAAAAAGTTAAAGTTAGAATCATACTATAGAACAAGGTTAAAAAAATGCAACATTCGTTTGTTGCAATTCTTGAACACAACACAAGCTTAAAAGGAAACACCAGGAATTACTACATCGGGCCAGCTTGGCTTGATACAAGTATCTATATGTGAAATCCAGAGGTCCCCTGTGGATGCTGCAAATTACTGTAGTAGTCCAAGCTACATACAGCGATAGGTGCAATCTTCTGGGTTCTGTTCCAAAGGCTTCCTCTCTGCACACTAACCAGAGGGTCCCTCACCAAGAACCACTGCAAAAGAATGGCTTTTATTTTGTTTACAATTAATACAAGACATTCCCTGACTGAAAGAGGTGGAGGTCATGATGTCATCTTCCCCTCTCCTCTCTCTCATCCAGAGAACATCTTGCATTCATTGAAAAGTTACAATGGCAGCGGTGCTGAGCAAGTAGCGTCCTGTGGCCAGAGGAGTGTGCAAAGGAGCAGTACCCATTACGGCACTATAGAGTGGACTATTAAAGTGAGTTTTAGCAACCCCTGCGGCCCTCTAGATATCGCATATGGAAACTTACATCAAGGCAAAATTTACCAAAGTATGGAAAAAAGATAATTGCTAGAGTTTTAACTGAAGCCAATCATGCAAATATAGGCCTGCTTACACAGTGAATATCCAATGCATGCATTAGCATAATTATAAATTCCCCAGTTACCTGAGTGGAGTTAGATAGTTGGTTTTTCCACGGCTCCTCTGTGCTGCTGGTCAGGTTTGTGCGGTTATGAGGTAGAGCGAGTGCATTTCGCTGCGGGTAAGGCACGTTTCCATTACTTCCACTTCCTGTTTTATGATTATTGCCTATCAACATAGCGTCTGTACTACCCATTGTCCCTGTGGTGCTGCAGGAAACTTGGCCTGCCGGAAAAGGTCCATTAGCCACAGGCTGCACAGGGCAAGCTGGACGGATTCCAGGCTGAGTGACATTAAGCGCTCTGTTTAATGCAACTTGATGCTGCTGACCAGAAACAGAGTTTGTAGGCAGTGATGAGTCAGCTGTTGGACCATTAGCAATTCCAGTAGATCGTACCTGTGGAGCTCCCGTTTGTCTCACCTGTTAAAAAAGCCAAGATCCCATAACATATAAATTCTTAATAATGCAACAGTTGGTATATTACAGTCTTTCTAAATGTTGTCTACTAAAGACAATACACAGATGCTTCTCAAAAGAGGACACCAAACAACAAGGTCTACATACCTGCTGATGTTGCTGCATTAAGACAAACTGACCCTCTAACTGTTCCAGCAATGCTTTTTGTGCAGGATTTAAATTATTCCTGTTCGCTCTTAGCTGCTCCAGTTGCTAGAGAGAAGACATACAGTATATAAATGTTAATTTGCACTATTGATCCATGAGTGTTACAACAGATCTGTGCTGCAAACAGGTTAAAATCTCATAGTAGCAAAGAGATTTAATCACCTATGTAGCTTTAAGCCTCGTACACACAGTACAATTGTTGGCCAACGAGCATGTGATTTTTGACAAAAGGGCGTGTGCCAGGATCTTGTCTTGCATACCAACGGTACACAATTGTCGTGCCAAACAAACACTAACGTAGTGACGTACTACAAGGAATTTCAGCTCGAGCACCACCCTTTTGGCCCCTTCTGCTAATTTTGTGTTTGGTGAGCATTGATACCGAGCATGCATGTTTGTACTTTCGACTTTTGTGTGACGGATTTGTGTGCTGACCATACGAACATCTGACGTCAAACCGGTGTCCGCCGAAAGTTTACTAGCCTGCCATCCAACATTTGTTAGCCAAAAGTTGGACAACAATTGTCAAAAGGAGCGTACTAGTGGTAAGATTTTAGAACAGTCTGTCAACAGACAATCCCCTGTCAATCGTACCGTGTGTATGAGACTTTAGGCTAGGTTTCAAAGCTGAAAGACTCTTGCAATTGTAGGAAATGATACAACGCTCAGTCTTATATTTCTACAATAAAGAAACAATAGGCTTTAAAATTTGGATATGTCCTCACATACACAGCAAAAGCAATGTGAAAAGATGCATTATGTACTCATACCTGTAACTTCTGTGGTGGCAAAGACCAAGAATGAACTTGTTGGGCTGGAGTATGTGGCGCTACATTGCCACTGCCCCAGGTTTCAGAAGTATTCTTAAAAAAAAAAAAAAAAATAAAAAAGAATGTATTTTTTAAAGTCCCATAACTACTGTCATGTTGAGAATTTATGTTAGTTTAACTAGAAACATGGAAATGGTGGTACAACAAAAACACGCATCATTTTAATAGGAAAAAAGTTAAACAAAAAAAGAAAAACAATGGTAAAACACTGCTGAGAAAATCTAAGCCTGAGATAGACTCCCTGCATATAGAAACTCCCTTAATGAAAATGTCCTCCATCTGGTGATTATCCTGAATGAAGGTGATGGTTTAAAAAAACACAGCATGAGCCACATACATTGTTTAGCTATGTAAAATACCTTTGCTGGACTAGAAGTTCTTTTCCTCTTGGCAGGACTTGAGAGTTCATCTACCTGGCTAGGAGTCATATGTAGTGGCAAGGACTGCTGTGAAATTGGTGTTTGACTGAGGCCTAGTACAGATTCAGCATTCTGATGATGAGGTTTACAGGCCTAAGAATTGTAAGAGAGAAAATATGGGTCTATGTAATAGGTATCAGTTTCCATGCCAGGAGAGGACAGGCGTTTAAACCACCTCTGGACAAAACAATATATGAAATGTGGATCCACATACAAAACAATGACTTCAGTCCAGCAGTAAAATGAAAAAAAAGATGGATTGATGTGAGATTGTTTAAAATAAAAATAGTTGGGCGTTAAAAAAAATGAAGATCCACAAAGGTTCTTAGTTGGCACCCCAAAATGCAGGGAGATTTGATCACCTTATCTAACTCCTATCCTGTACCCTAGGTAAACACAGATAAAATCAGCTTTGAAGCTCAAGGAACAAAAAGAAGAAAAAAACCTGCTGAAGATCGAAAATAAGTTTTAAAGCTGGGTGTTTTCAGAAAATTCCCCAACTTCTCACCTGCTGTGCTGAGTTCATGGCACCCTGCCTGGAGGTAAGCTCTGCGGGGATTGGTAGGCTCCATGCCTCCTCAATACTAGGAAGCAATTTAGTTTTACTCTGTAGACTACCTTGAGGAAGGTTACACAACTGAGCCTAGGAAAAATTATTTGAAAAGGAAATTTAACACAGGCCTAATTTATTATGAGCATGTCCACTACAACTTCCTAACAAGAAGTAAGCTTTGAAATTGCCAATTGTGTCTTTCTATAAAACAGATGTATAAACAGGGTAACCAGTATACAAACCTTTGTGAAAATAAATAAAAAATGTGCAAAAAAGAACTCTTGATGTTTGAAAACAAAAGAGTTTGGAAACCACGGGATGTGTTTTCCTAAGTCTATGACAAAGAAAAATGTACACATCAAACAAAAAATATACTATGTACAAGAATTAAGAAAATGGGTGACAAGCTTCTAAAAAAATTTTTCCACAAACTATGAAACAAAGAATGCACACAGATTCTTTAAGGAAATGAAGACTTGACATAAAACAAAAAAGTTTAACATATTCCTACAATTGTATGGTACATGGACATGCTGGAAGCTATAAGAAAAAGAAAAAAAAAATTAGAATGTACCTGTAAGTACTTAATCCGAGCTGCAAGTGCAGAGGAGTTACTACAATGTTTGCTCCTTGTGGCATTTAGGTAGCATTTGATAGCATCCTGAGGCTGGTTGCAGGATTCATAGAGTGTACCCAGATCCATCCAGGCTGCAGCATGGCCATGATCCAACTGAACAGCACAAATATAGGCCTGCAGAGCATCCATGGGCTGATTCTGCTGTTGATACAGCACACTGTAAAATAAAACAGTCAATACTAATATAACCATTTGAGTACCAGTCTGTAATACCCCTTCATTAACAGACCATTTTTCAGTTTTCAGATAGTTTGACTGCTAGTTACTCCATCATGAAACACTGTACTTAAACGAGTTTTACATCTTTTTTGGGGCAAATAGAACGTTATATTTTGGTGGCGTTTCATAACCTCTGAGATTTTTATTTTTTACAATAAAAAAGGAAAACTGACTTAAAATTCCCTTACTTTGTTAAAACAGAAATGCCAGAATAGTACAATAAAAAAAAAGTAGACCCCTCAAGGTGATCTATTTTTTGGAAATGAACATACCAGTATAGAGAGGGTTAAGCATTGAGCTCGGTAAAGGTACGCTAGATACATTTATGTACATTGTACAGGGTTATTCACAGGGAAAGGAGGGAAGTAAAGGGGTTAATGTACTGGTCACATAGTGGCATGTAGATGAAGAGGATTCAAGTTCAGATTGGCAGGATAAGGGAGGTGAAAGTTAATATACATGGATTGAGTATGTGTAGGAGAGGCATGAAAGGGTTAATAAAATCCATCTCTGTCAGAAACAGAATGCAAGAATCTGCAGCTGCTAATCCATTCATTCTGTCCCCATTGAGAATTACACGATCTGTCCCTTTCCCTTGTTAGGGGAAAAAGTAGGGATCAGCATAGTAAGCTACCGTATGATTGCTGTGATGACCAATCACAGCAAATCACATGGTACCCAATCCCTGGATTGGCTGGGTACAGTGTCTCTATATACTCAGCAGTCTGATGATGGCTGGATACACCGTGAACACCCAGGAATTCAGCAACCTGATGGAGGTTTATCCAGTGCTGCTTATAAGCAGTACTAGGTAAATAAAGGATTGCCAATTCACTGCTAAAAATTGTGTGGGGGTACAAAAGGGATTAAAGTATATAAAAATAAAATAAAAAATAAAAGTTGAATATATGGTAGATTGCCATTCCTTAAAATGTAGCGGCTGCATTATTTGTCTTTTTCTGGCCAACACTTACTAGAATCTACAGAGGAGCAAAAGAGCCACCCTTGGACAGAAGTATTGTCTGAAGAGGAGAGAGTGTTGGACGTTACGTTAGTGAACAACAAGCGTTCTGTAGCCTAGGAAGATACAGAACAGTCTGGGACAGCAGGAGACAAGTTTGCCAAATCAGCTGGGGATACTTCCGGGTACCAATCTGCTGCAAGTGGAGACGTTTCTATTGGGGCTGAGGAGTTCTGTTTTTTGCCACTAATATCCCAGGCTGGGGTTTCAGCCATCTGCGCAGTGTGGTCCCCTGTAATAAGGGACCACGAGTTCCGGTAAGCAGCAGTGTGTTTATGTGGTGGAGGTTTTTCACATATCAGTTTTAGTGGAAGTCATCTTTCAACGTATCACGGATATTTAAAAGACATTCACTTTGATGCATATCACTTTTAATATATGATATCACTATCAGTTTGGACTTTTTCTTCAATGATGTCACTACATTTAAATTGATGACTTTTTTTCCACTGTTTGATACGTTTCTATTACTGCAATAAATATATAATTAGCTTTTTTTGTTTAATTTTATTAGTAACACTTTATACCAGGGTTGGTATTACTTTGTGCAGTGTTAAATGGTGTCTCATCCCTGTAACTACAAGAGAGCTTTTCTGTTGCAAAAAAAAACCTACTATTGGATCACCAGATGAAAATAGAATAAAACAAGCTTAAAAAGGAAACAGGCAGCCATTACATCTAAGAATTGGTAAACTGCAATACACTAAATTATTGCTTTCAGCTTTAACACTGCTTTAACCACATGCCGACCGGCGCACGACGATATACGTCGACAGAATGGCACGTACAGGCAGGAGGGCGTATATATACGTCCCTCCTTTCGCCTGTCCGTGCCATCGGGAGCGCGCCGGGAGCGGCGCGCTCCCGCGCCGGTCGGGACCCCCGTGAGTCCGGCCGCGGTCCCCGCGGACTCGATCGCCGCAGGGACTCCCGCGATCGTCTCACGGAGCGGCTGAACGGGGAGATGCCGAGATAAACAGCATCTCCCTGTTCTGCCTAGCAACTAGTGACGCCGATCTCTGCTCCCTGTGATTGGAGCAGAGATCAGCATTCACTAGCTGACAGCCACGCCCCCCCACAGTAAAAAACACACCCCTAGGCCTACTTAACCCCTACACTGCCACCTTGTGGTTAACCCCTAAACTGCTAGTGTCATTTATACAGAAATCAATGCATTTAAATGCATTAATTGCTGTAAAAATGACAATGGTCCCAAAAATGTGTCAAAAATGTCCGATGTGTCCGCCATAATGTCGCAGTCACAAAAAAAAAATCGCAGATCTCCGCCATTAATAATAAAAAAAAATTATTAATAAAAATGCTATAAAACTATCCCCTATCTTGTAAACGCTATAACTTCTGCGCAAACCGATCAATAATCGCTTATTGCGATTTTTTTTACCAAAAATATGTAGAAGAATACGTATCGGCCTAAACTGAGGAAAAAAAATGTTTTTTTTATATATTTTTTGGGGATATTTATTATAGCAAAAAATAAAAAATAATACATTTTTTTCAAAATTGTCGCTCTATTTTTGTTTATAGCGCAAAAAATAAAAACCGCAGGGGCGATCAAATACCACCAAAAGAAAGCTCTATTTGTGGGAAAAAAAGGACGTCAATTTTGTTTGGGAGCCACGTCGCACGACCGCGCAATTGTCAGTTAAAGCGACGCAGTGCCGAATCGCAAAAAGGGGCCTGGTCCTTTGGCTGCAAATTGGTCCGGTCTGAAAGTGGTTAAAGAAGCTGAAAAACAGCAGGACCGTTATGTAAAAAAAAAGTTACAAGGGGATTCAGAAAAAGTCTGCTTTAACGCGAATGAAGATCCATCATATAAATTTATGTTGCCTTTAGTACCATATTAATCTACACTGAAGTCAAATTCACGATATTTGGACTACAATATATTTCCAAACCTGTTAAGGTTAACAAAGCTTAATACTGACAGATATATATATATATATATATATATATATATAAACGGTCATGCCAGCCATTAACCTCCATTACTGGGCACCTTCACCCGCTTCCTGCCCTGGCCAATTTTCAGCGCCATCACACTTTGAATGACAATTGTGAGGTCATGCAACACTGTACACATGACTTTTTTTTTTTTTTTCCCCTACACAAATAGAGCTTTCTTTTGGTGGTATTTAATCACCACTGGGTTTTAAATTTTTTTGCTAAACTAAAAGCTTTTTGGGGAAAAAAAAACGTTAGTCTGTTATAAAATGTTGCTAATAAGTAATTTTTTTCCTGCAATATGCGCTGATGAGATTGCACTGATAATCAGGGCACTGATTACCTGTGTACATATCCCGTCACACTTGCCGGTTTATGGGCTCTCCTTTCCTCAGCACGTGAGGAAAGTACTGCCGTTAAACAGCAAGTCTGTTTACATTGTGATCAGCTGTGATTGGACACAGCTGATCACATGGTACAGGGCCACTGTGATTGGCCCTAAACTATGATCACAGAGGGGCGCTATTCTGGGACATTCATGGACGCCCTGCCAGAACAGAGCTGCGCTGTAGCTGTCTTTCGGCTATAGCGTGGCAATCAAGTGGTTAAAGGCCAAGAAAATATGAGTGTGTCATGTTGCAGCTTATGGTAGTATTGGACACCGGCAAACAAACATTTTTTTCAAGCCAGCACAGGATAACTTCTACAACCAGCATGCCTCAGTTTTGTAGCAAGCAGTGACAAGATCATGATCATAATAGAGGGAAGGGACCTGTGTCCCTCAATGGACTCCAGAAAGGATTTTTGTACTCCCGATAAAATCCCCATTTTATTTCTCCAGGGAGGGGTCACAAGTTGTTATAAACTGCCAACACATCCAAAATCACTCCAACTAAGGGGTGGGCAACCGCAAAGTACTAACAGGCCCGATATTAATTAACCTGGGGTCTGTTTGTAGCCCAAGAGCCACTTGAGGGTCCAACTACCGAAGCAGACACCAGACGAATCTGAGCACTCCAACTGGTAAGGGGAATATGACAAACAGACCAGGAAGAGATGGTGAACTATGCTTGCCACTCAAGTGCCAAGAACAATTGCCAAACCAGCAAGAAACATCTCAACATGGGGGAAGAGACACCAACCATAGACCATTAGTGTGAAGATGGTCAACCTGACCAAAGCAGAAGGATGGAACAAAATTTTGAAACAGCAAAAAGGCTCTCAAGATCCCTTGTAAGAACTAGAACCATACAGAGGAACAAAGGTATGCTAGAAGGAAAGCTAGAAACCGTCTAAGGCCTCATGTACACTACTATTGATAAACAGACGTTTAGGAGCAGTTAGGTGCTTTTTCCAGCTGCCCCTGAACTCCTCTGTTATCTTATTAGTACATGTACACTGAGTCGTTTACAGTCATTTCCAGGCAGCTGAGGTTAGAAGCATTTTTTGGAAAGCAAAAAAAAAAAAAAAAAAAAAAAAAATGCGTTCAGGACGGATGTTCAGAGGTATTTGAAACGCCAAATGCATGTAACAGCATGTAAACAAAGTAACTCCCGTTTAGCCACGTTTCGTTTATAGACGTTTTTAATGGAGATACATTTCTGACCATTCACAATGCAAAAAAGGCTTCTGAACGCAAACGCGGCTAAACGCAGCACATAAACACGGCACAACGGACGTTTTTAACCATAGGTTACCAATTTCAAGTTCCGTTGTTCAGGAGAGGTTTTAAAATGTCCCATGTACATGAAGCCTACCTGAAAAAAAAAAACCCACTTAACTTACCTGATTCCATAAGTATCAATCCAGGGAGCAAAAAAACAAAACATCTCTAAGCAGTGTAGATGTGATCCAAGGAGCTTTCCCTTGAAAATAGGGACTTCCTTAAAGAAAGATGGGAAGAAATATTGCTATCAGACTTCATTGAAGTCCAACTCCGATGCTATGACCTGAACCAACAGGTCAGGAACTACCAAGGGTAGACAGTTTTTCCTGCTGAAAATCCAAGTGTGGCTGCCACGAGAAGGCACTGGTACTAAAAATAGGACCAGCACCCTGGAGGGAGTTTAAAATTCAGAGTCGAGGCCGCAGCAGTAAAGTCTGACACCAGGTTTCTTGTGATTTTAAATAGTTTGCCTAGACCAAGATGGTCTATACAAACTATTGATTCTTTACCAACAGATAGACCCATTGGTAATGCCGGATACGATGTATGTAGCATCATTTACATACAGTGCTGTGTTCTGTTAGCGGGATGGGAACTTCCTGTCCCCCTCCTGGAATAAAATTAAGTCTATAAATGAATAAAAAGCTTCCGCTGATTGGCTGAGGTGGAAATCATGATATCCACCCACCCAATCAGAGGAAGCCCTGTATTACTTTGGGTAAACTTGGGGGCAAATACAAGATCATACATATATCAGCAAAAAGCTCACCCTCTGTGCGCTTGGTGACCATTCCCTTCAACACCCCTTATAAAGATGAAGCAGCTCACATTATCATTTCAGTGCATTCCAACACAGAGTGCAGTGTGTGTCAGTGTCTGACTCGACCCAGTTCAGCCCCACCCCCTCCTTACTGCAACCTTGCTCTGCTTTGCCAAGCACATTTTTATGCATACGCCCCCCTGACAATGCATCAGAGTCATGCTTTAGTAGTATAGGATAAATAATTAGCAGCAATTTCCCCTGCCACATCTGGACACACTCACCAGTATACTAACACTCAGACTCCGGATTAAGCCATTTCTACTATTCCGATATGTTGAGGTCAAGTGTCACAGAGTTTGTGTGCAATATACTGTAGAAAGAATAAATATTTATGGGAATTAAACATGAACTCTGTGAACTTTAAAAACAGCACTGGGATAGTGGAAATGGCTCCATCAGTGTGAGTGACCTGAATCGGTGTTGAGTTTTGAAGGAGGGGTTGTGGTGGCACTGTATAGATTTTATTTGAATACTAGACTCGGAACATGGAAAAAGCAAGTACAAGATCAGGCTGCTCTAAACAGTATGCGTGTCCAAACAGTGGCAAGGACGATCGAAGCACCTGTCCTTCTCAAAGCACATCCATCATTTAATATCAGAAAGTGCCCAAGCACAAGTTTTACAGTAATTCGTCTGCCAGCGCCGTCACTGCATTTGGCATGTTTACAGTAGAGCCTACCCTGTAGGCAGCGCCCTATTAGAATATTCATTACTGCAGGGCATGCTACTGATTTTTACAGTTCTGTGATGTCACTGGGTACAAAAAAATAAAAAAATGCATATTTAGCTGCAGGAACAACGCAAGACAGAAAAAATAAATAAAATGCTGAGGCATCCTCAGCAGAGGTGGGAGGGGAATCCTTTCAGGCTGTATTTGCTTTGTGCCCAGAGAGAAATCTTACATTTTAATTGGAACCTAAAACAAGCCTAACCAATATTAAATATATGAATAATGTTATTATATTGACTTGGGCTAAACAGTTTTTTGTTTTTTTTTACAACAATATTTCTAAGAATTTTAAAATGAAAAAAAAATAAAATAAAAAAAACTTAGGGATGTTGGAAAGTTCTTCATCTCGGTTTAGAAAAGTTAACCTGATGTAGTAGAGTGGTCACATAATGGTCCTGGATTTTTTTCTATCCTACATGTGTCAGGGTGTTCGTGAATGAATGTTTTGCTTTTTATTTTGTAAGTAATTATGTCATGAATTTTACACTTCAATACCATGCAGTCTGCCAAATAGTACAATTATGTTCTCTAAAGAATATGAAGGGATAGCAGATTATGGGTATATATAAAGACTGGTAAATTTAGAAAAAGCAATAGAGTTGATTTGAGGGCAAAAATAATAAATGCAGAAACTTTTAGGCATGAAATGATAGTTGAAAACCAACAAAACAGAACCATGCAGATACATTCACAGGACTGATGAGAAGTACATACCCTATTGAACACCATGTGTCAGCACTTGCTTCTGACTTATCAATAGATTGCCTGTAGGATATAAAAGCATCCTGAACCTTCCCAATACTGGAGTAGCACCTGACAAAGAAAAAGCATAATAAATGTTCAAGAAAGTAATCATATACAAGTTTAAACTGCTTATATACATTTTAGCAGTTACATGTAAGACCTCCGTCACCTATATAAAACTACAACATGTTTTGTTAAAGCATTGGCCCGAGTTAAAGGTTTGTTTTTACACATTGGTGCAATTTCACTAGGCTCTGCATGAAATTTTTCTATTTTATCCAATGATCATTTTGTTCTGAAATTATTTAAAATGTGTACTCAAATATAGCATAAATGGGCATGCATGTCTTTGCATACGATTTTTGTTTACTTATTGCAAGCATTTCCCATGGATTGAGGCTCTCATACCAAAATCGCTGGATCGAGAGGGGACCCAGGTGAGTATTAGGGGAGCTGTGGGGGAAGCAGCACACAAAGTTTTGCCTAAAGCTCTACTTTAAGTAGTGGTCCAGGCATGGGATATTTAACCACCTCAGTACAGTGCATTTTCACCCCCTTCCTGACCAAGCCATTTTTCAGCTTTCAGCGCTGTCGCACTTTAAATGACAATTGCGCGGTCATACAACGCTCTACCCAAATGAAATTGGTATCATTTTGTCCCCACAAATAGAGCTTTCTTTTGGGGTATTTGATCACCTCTGCGGTTTTTATTTTTTGCGCTATAAACAGGGACAAGTTTAAAAAAAAACAAAAAAAAAAAAACAATATTTTTTACTTTTTGCGATAATAAATATCCCCAAAAAATATCTAAAAAAAATTTTTGTTTTCCTCAGTTTAGGCCGATATGTATTCTACATATTTTTTGGTAAAAAAAAAAAAAAAAAAAAAAAATCGCAATTAGCGATTGATTGCTTTGCGCAAAAGTTATAGCATCTACAAAATAGGGGATAGTTTTATAGCATTTTTTATTTTTATTGTGACTGCAACATTATGGCGGACACATCGGACATTTTTGACACATTTTTGGGACCATTGTCGTTTATACAGCAATCGGTGCTATTTAAATGCATTGATTCCTGTGTAAATGACACTGACAGTGAAGGGGTTAACCACTAGGGGGCGGGGATAACATGTTCCCTGGGAGTGATTCTTACTGTGGGGGGGGGGGGACTCACAAGGGGAGGAGACCGATCTGTGTTTCTCTGTACAGAGAACACACCATCGGCTCCTCTCCTCTGACAGGACCGTGGATCTGTGTGTTTACACACACAGATCCACGGTCCCGCTGTGTTACCGGGCAATCGTGGGTGCCCAGCGGACATCGCGGCTGCTGGGCATGCGCACCGGGTACCTAGTGACCCAGCGGCGCGCGTGCGCGCTCCCTGGAGGGCCGTGAAGGGGAGGGCGTCATATGACGCACTCCCGCCCTGAGAGCTGCGCCGCCTGGCCAGCAATAGACAGCCGGCGGTCAGCTAGTGGTTAAGGAACGTGTTTGATTTTAACTGGTTGTTAAGGAGTGGGTGGCCACCAGCGTCCTTAACCAGTAACTGTCATCCTGGTTAAGAAGCAGATCCTTAACCACCAAGACTTAACTGGATATTACAAATCAAGAAAAAAAAAAAAAACACACCACCAAGTCGAGCAAATGTTTTGTTGGTTTAAATTACTCCGTTTTATAAATGGGTGATAAATACATTAAGGTGCACATATTTTGCCCCCATTTATGTATGGCTATGCAATTCTCTCTTGCATATACTGCCTCCCATCATACCTTCCACACTCCTTTCCTGTACAGGAAGTCCCCTGGTTACAAAGAAGATAGGTTCTGCAATTTTTTCTTAAAGTAAATGTACAGACTCGTTTTGTTAAAAAAAAAAACAACACCACGTCATACTTGCCTCCTATGTGCAGTTGGTTTTGCACAGAGCAGCCCGGATCCTCCTATTCTCGGGTCCCTCCCTCCTATCAAGTGCCCCCACAGTCAGCAGATTCTTATGGGGGCACTGGGGCCAAGTCTCAGCTCCCGTGTCCATTCAGACACGGAGCTCCAACCCGCCCCCTTTCTCCCTTGATTGTCTCCCTTGGCTGTCAAAATCAGTCAGCCAATGGCACTGTTGCTGTGTCTCAGCCAATTAGGATAATTTGTGGACATCGCTGGAGAGAGATGGGGCTCGGGTAAGTAATTAGGGGTGGCTGCTACACACAAAAGGTTTTTTATCTTAATGAATAGAATGCATTAAGATAACATCTGCCATTACAACTCCTTTAAGTTGAATTTTTATGCAAGTAGGAACAGGTACATTTTTTAATGCAACTCCAGGCAAAATAAAACAAACATTATGTTTTTTGGTTAGCATAGGGAAGGATTTACACCCCTGTAACGTTTGTTTTGCGGTCTGCGCCCTTGTGCAGAAGATTTCACCTCACTTTCTGTCCCTGTGACAATTGGATTTTGAAAATGTTGGGTTGTTGTGGAAACAAGAATTGGTGATAAAGCTTCAGTCGAGACTACTTTTTCCCCATAACGCTTACAGTCCCTTCCTAGGGGTAGATTTCCTCTTACTTCCTGTTGTCTCACTCCATTTGTAAGTACGAGTCATTTTTAAGGTTTGCAACTCAAGGACTGCCTGTACATAGCAACTGTTGTCCTGCCCTCCACATGTCTCCTGCACATAATGGTCACTTTGATAACCTCCCCACTCCTCTCCTACAAATCCTCATGCCGCCCATACCCACCTTTTTTCCACCAAAATGTCTTTAGTACTTTTTACCTGCACATATTACCTACTGTCATACACTCTCCTTCCGGAATATATTTCCTCCTAGCATACCCTCCACACTTTTTGCATATACTACATGCCGTCTGCACTCATCTCCTGGCACATACTGCCCCTTATCAGACCTACAGCACTAATCTATGGCCTATACAGCTGGCAACCTACTAAGACACTTTTGTCTGTTATATCCTCAACCTTTTCTTCTGTAAAAGGCATAAACTGTTATAAACTGTACAAAATATATAGTAAAACGTAGAAACACCAACACTTTGCACAGCCTAACACTAGAAATTACATTGCTGAAAACATTTAAGTAAAGATTACCTTCCAAGGAAATACCAGGACTGACCAGAGTTGGGATCGGCCTCTAATGATTTCTGAAGATACTGGATGGCATAGCTGGCTTTTGTGGCTTTATCTCCCAACTGATCCACAGTGTGATGCATCCATCCTAGGATAATAAAAGTACTATCATTAGGTTTTTATACTTTATTGTACCCCAATTTGTTGTTAGGCTGGCCGCCTTGTAATCCCCTATACATCAGCATTTAGACGGAGTAGAAAACAGCACAGTAAGCTAGTCAGGCTTTACTGCCTCTAAATCAAACACATTACGTTTTCCAATTGGAAGAGATGACCGGATGCTGCGTTTCCTCAAAGGCACAGCATTGGCCAAACTGTATTCATTTCAGTAACTAGTTTGGGTTTGACAGGGGTGACTGGTTTCGAAAACTGCATTTATTTTTAAATAAAATACATTTTTAAATAAATGACAGTTCACACACCCATGTGTGTCAAATGTGCATTTTGGAGATAGGGTAGCGGTGTGCCTATGTAAACAAGTTAAAACCGCTGATCTGTCAAGGAGCAAAAGATCTTGAGTCTCAGCTAAGCTAAAACAATCTTTTCCTCCAGTGTATCCATGCCCCACACAGTTAGCACCTCCAAGAGACACACTTAACCCTTTGATTGCCCCTGATGTTAACCCCTTCCCTGCCAGTGTCATTTATACAGTGATCAGTGCATTTTTTAGCACTAATCACTGTATTGGTCCCCCAAAATGTGTCACTTAGTGTCCAATTTGTCCGCCGCTAAAAATTGCTCATCGCTGCCAAAAAAAAAAAAAACCCATAAATCCATCCCATATTTTGTAGATGCAATAACTTTTGCGCAAACCAATCAATATACGCTTATTGGGATATTTTTAACCAAAATATGTAGCAGAATACATATTGGCCTAAACTGATGACGAAATTAGATTTTTAAAAAATTTTATTGGGAATGATTTATAGTAGAAAGAAAAAAAATATATTGTTTATATAAAATTGTTTTTTTTTTGCTTATACGCAACAAATAAAAACCATAGAGTGGATCAAACACCACCAAAAGAAAGCTCTATTTGTGGGAAAGGAAAGGACATCAAATTGTATTTGGGTACAGTGATGCACGACCGTGCAATTGTCAGTTAAAGCAATGCAGTTTCGCAAAAAATGGCCTGGTCAGGAAGTGGGTAAAACCATCTGAAGCGGCCCACCCGCAGTTCATTCAAACTACAAGTACATCTGCCACAGTGGGTGACGGTATTTGTAGTTTATTGACTCACAAGAAACTGTGAATGAATGGCGTGGCTGTGTAGGTGGAGCTCCAGATAGCGGCTCTACTTTCACTAGGAGCAGGGAGAGGAACCCTCGGCTGCTGTCACAGGGAGGGGATCAATGGAACGTGGTGCTGGAGCAGGTTACATATTCCACCCTAAAAAGCGGGCAGAACAAGTAACAAAGGTGAACTTATGCTTTGAATGTTTCTCTGCTTTGAAAATATTAAGTTGAAGGCTGGCTTCACCCTATTGCATTGCGGTAAAGCACAAGTTTTACCAGGTGGTGGTGGGTGGTGGTGTGCTTTACAAAAAAGGGTCACATCTGTTTTGGCAGAAAATGAATGGGCCATTTAATGCAATGCATAGAACACACAAAATACTGCTCTTAATTGCATTGCAAAGGACCAGACAGGTGTGAAAGGGCCCTTAATACTTTGCCAACATTGAAAACCATTATCCCTACAAGGCTATGGTCATATGAGCCCTGGATGAAGGAGAGGGCAATAAGAATAAAATATTGCGACTCAAATGTAGTGCATAGAAAATGTGAGGTTTGTACAGAATCATTCAGCTCAGTACACCCTGCATACCAGATGGTTGAGGGTCGCCTAGCAGGCATTTTAAAATGCCTGCCAAAAGTCCCAATTTTGAAAGACTTGTGAAAATAGATTATCTGGACTTCATATTGTGTTCACATGTCAAGGATAAAAATTTAGAATAAATAAGCATATGATTAAAATTTCCCTATTTTTTTACGAAATTACCAAACAAATCATTCTATCCGAAACAGCGACACAGAGTCAGAACTTGCATCTCACTGTGGAATAAACATTTCCATGAAGTATAACATTCAGTTCTCACCTAGCTGTTGTAGAACAGTAGCCTTTACTTGTGTAGGAAGGTTTTCAGTCTGCAGAAGTTGCTCATATGCTTCTTTTGCAGCGTGGTACTTTCTCTGTTGAAAGAAATTAAGATGTTTAAGAAAAGCAATATGAATGCGGATTCAATACGGCATTATATGAATTGCATAGCTGATGCAGTTTACACATGTATGCTACTTAACAGCGCACATATACATCCTGGTATTGAAGTGGTTATACAGTGTTAATAGTTGAGGCTACAATCATGATCCTGTTATTTTTTCAGTGGGCGATTTTTTCAGGAGGCAATTCCCTACACAGTAAAGTAATCCTAGCGGCTATACAGCAGCTGGATTACTTTTACAGGTGGTGGAATGGGGTCGTACCCCCCTCCCACAATTTTTACCAAGTTCTACCATCTGATCAGGGACCCTGGTAAGGAAGTGACCGGCAGCATCGGCTTTCCCAGACTCAGTAAGAGGAGCTGATGTTGTTCCTCCCACTGTGCGATATCATAAACCATAAGCCAAAAGGATTTTGTCACTTCCGGTTTCAAATTGCACGTTGCCAGCTTGTGAAGCAGCAGGTTAAACAGATCTTGATTTGATCTGCTGTTCTGGAGGTCAGAGGAAAAATCTGGGATCTAATAGACTACAGATCTCTCCATAAACAGGACCTAACATGGCCCAAGCTATCACAAGAGATGTTGTTCACCCATTGCGATAGCAATTAAAAAAAAAAAAAAATAATGTAAAAAAAAAAAAAAAAAAAAAATATTAAATAAATAAAAAAAAAAATTGAAAGTGCCCCAGTCTCCGCGCTCACACACACATCGGTCCCGGATGCATATGGAAACAGTGATTACACCACACATGAGCTATCACCAAGAATGTCAAAGAGCAAGAGCAATAAATCTAGGGCTGGATCTCTCTGGTAACCTGTGTAAAGGCTTTTAAAGTGTCACCTATGGATAGCTTAAAGTATTGTAGTATATATTTGGTATCCATTTACTCAGTATAATAACATTTTATGGGTATTTGGTATTCGTTACGACAAAGCGCTCTTTAGCGTGAAACGAATCAATGTTTGTACCCTGCCTTTGTGGGATGTGATGTTTTTACCTATAGATGTCTACAAGAAAGTCTTGGAATATTCTGCATGGTAGAGTGCAGTCATCCGTTTTTTTCTTCTATTGTCTCGGCTGCGAACCGGACCAGCACCTCAATTGAGGATTAAGGGGCAACTGGGAACGGACCAAACTGGAGCACCAACCTACATTATGTTGGGTATTATTATATTGTGTTTGTCTTCACAAAAATTCAAAGTGTATTTTCCTCCCAAAAAATTGTGTTTAACCACTAGCCAACCAGCTTGCGCAGATATACTGTGGCAGGTCAGCTCTCCTGCGCGAATCGACGTACCTGTACGTCTGTCCATGCAGGGAGGATAGCGGGAGCATGCCCGTAGACTCGCTATCTGCGGCTACCCGTGATCACGGTGAGGAGAGACAGAACGGTGGCAAATACTTCTGGGGCTGAAGTGGTTAAAAAAACTGCGGCGCCACTACCCTGTGGCATAAAAAATTGCAACGCCCACCATTTTATTCTCTTCTCTAGGGCCCCGCTTAAAAAATATATATGTTTGGGGGTTCCAAGTAACTTTCTAGCCCAAAAAAAAAATGGGATTTCCACATGTCTGACAGAATTGGCTTGAGAAGTTAGTGGTTAAAGCAAACCTGGAATAAAACATGTACTTTAAGTCAAATGGCACAACTCAACCAAGGCAGACTGACAGTGATGGACCAAAACATTTTTTATGGGAGGAAGAAGGGAGTAAGTGGGGAAGTTTGACAGATAAGGAATCTGGTATTCAGGCAAACAGGAGAACTGCATGCTGCTCCACATAAGGGGAAAGGAAGTAAAGAAAAAAAATGGAAGCTGCTAGCAAGAATAAACTAAACTGACAGTCACTAATGTGAACCAAGGTGTTTATTAGAATATAAAGCCAATTGATTAAAAAAATGGCTGTATATGAAAAGTCACTATTAAAAAGGACCGATGAGATCCATCACAGCTGGGGCTTTCATTGAGCACTCACAGCTGTCACTGTCCTCCTCCCAAAAACAGTGCAAGTCTTGGTGCACTGGTCTTCACTGAAGTGCGATCAACAATTAAGGGCTTGTTCTGGAACAATCACTGCTTTGGCAAGCTGGACAGTGTTGGCCTCCAACATTGGATGGGAGTCTTTGATGTGTCAGTTAAAACGCCCTTCTGCCAAGTTTGCTTTAATGAGCAAAAGACTTACCTGTGTTTCGTACAAGTGAGCAATGTGAAACTGAACTGAAAACAGAAGGAGAAAAAAAATGAATTCCTCTGCACAACTTACATCCATGCATTCCCCCCCACAAAAAAACAGTAATATTAATACGAATAGCTGGTGGCTCTATTAGTTACCAGTTTCAATCTGATTAGTTACCTAGTTATTTTACTAATGTACACAGTGCTAACAAATTTCCATAGTTCTTTATGGAATACCAAACAATCCACGTCACCCCTTTCTCCTGAAGGAGCCTACAATGTAATGTAGATACCACATTCATGTTTTTTCACTGTAAACACTAGTTTGAGCTTAAGCCCCTAAATAACCAGTAGGTTTTTACCTTGTGGAACAGAACCAAACACAAAAGAAAACCAAGGAGACCATACTAGCTCTATGCTAACAATGGCTATCAGAGCAAATTAAACCCACAACCTGAGCACTGCAGTACTGAAAACCCTATAAAGACCTTTAATATCTCACCCAGAAAAAGAAAGGTATACAGTAACATGACAAACTCATTGTCGGCTACATTAGTAATACATCTGCATTCAATCATTCTTCCTGACAGCAACCTCTAAAGGCTGCCATTGACGGCTCAAATTTAACATGATTCTTGCAATAAAAATTAGCTCAGGCATCCTACGAACTAATCTACACAAACTCCAAACTAGCACTTTTTTTTTTTTAAACCAGTTCATCGTTGGCTCATATAAACAAAGAGGCGGGCAGCAGGGAGCAAAGGACCTGCATAGGTCATTGGAGTTAAAAAATAAATAAAAAAATGAAGGTTTTATAAATATTAATATTTTTAATGTGGTGACAGGGCCATTTAACATACTGAAATACATTAAACTGAAAGCTAACCAAGCCAAAATATATAAAGGCCAAGTTTTTTTTTTTTCTTTCAAAAAGTAAAGTATTTGTTTTGCAGGCAAAAAAAAAAGTGCGTTATTTTTTTCTATGGAGTCTGTAGAGCATTGCCCCTGCAATCAACAGATCGCTGGTGCACTCTCTGGCTCCTGAAGACTCCGGATGCTGTCTGTCTGCACCTCGTATGGACAGGCAATCAGAGAGCAGGAAGAGTCAATGAACTATCAGAGCGCTCAACAGCACCCTCGTAGTTCAATGAGAACTACAATCCATCAGCTGCAATGGTTGATGGTACTTGTAGTCTATCCATTCACAGAAAACTAAATGAATGTTAAGGCCGTGTGGGTGGAGCCCCGCACAGTGGTGCAGTTTGCAAATTGTGACATTGAAGATCCTCCGTCCACTGCCCCCACCGACCAGAGCTGTCAATATTTTTTCGTGCAACCTATCTTGCATGAAAAAAAAAAAAAACGGTTAGTGTGTACCCGGCTTAAAGTAGAATTTCTGGCATATAGATTTTTGTAAATTATGATATGTAAAGAAATGTTAACTCTACCAAGTTGTAATAAACATCTGGATCACTTCACAGTATTCCAGTTTTTTGCACAGCAGTGCATTTTGCAATACAGTGCAAACAAACCATCATATATTGGTGCTTGGGAGTTCCTGGTGGTCTGCACAGCCAGCCGTAGACCTGAATTGTTGCAAGTAGCTGCACGTAGGTAAGCACAGATACTTGAACACAGATTAAGTGCCCAAACACAGACTATGTACATTCAGGAGCGAACGTCTGAACTGCTTTACACAAGTAGAGGTGCATAGCTGCCTGCAACCATTATGCTTGAGCTCTAAAACCAACACTAAGAGCCCTTTCACACTGAGCCACCCCGGGCATCGGCGGTAAAACCCCGCTATTTTTAGCGGTGCTTTACCGTCGTTTTTGCGGCGTTATTCGGCCGCTTTTAACCCCCGCTAGCAGCCAAAAAAGGGTTAAAACTGTACCTGGGTTGCTCTGGATATTCGAGCTGCTGGTCTGAAGTGCTAGTGCCAATTTTTTGACTTATTTGCCCCATCCCTAGCCATTCACAAACTGCCAAGCATTTTTATGTACAGAGAAAGCCAGAAGTACAGCAAGAGTTGTACCATCCCGCAGAAAGAAAAACATTTGATTTTAAAGCACGGTGATGCAATTCAGACATTTACAACTTAACAAGACCCATCAAAATTAACAAAAGTTTCTGAATCAGAGTCCAGCTTTAAGATAAAGATTCTCAAACTAATGGGGTGTAAGAATTCTTACGCTTCTCTTTATATGCAACACATTTGCAAAAGTAGTAAGGGGGGAGAAAACAAACAAGCCACAATTTTAAACCTCTTTTGGGAAACATCAAAGGAAAGATATAGGAGAGACTGATAGCCGAGGTGATCCTCTGATTAAAGGACCCTTCCTTGTCCAATACATGCAAATCCACATTCTCTCTACTTTATATTATATATTTTTGCATCTAAATATAACGAAAGAAAAAACAGAATTTGTAGAACAGATACATTCTAACTATGCCTCCTCTGGGTGGTACCTTCCCAATAGTGAGGAAAAATAAAAGTAGTTTGCTTTAAGAGGATGCGAATGAAAAGAGATGGCAGAATTGCAATACACCATCACTGAGTAGAATAATTGAAAAAAAAAAAAAAAAAAAAAAAAAAAAAAAAAAAGTGTGTATGTTCTTATCAGAATGGCCTCAAACACAAAAGGATTTAAAAAAAACATAAAAATTACACTTACTTTCAGCTTTGGACAAAGTGCAGGGATTACAGTCAATCAAAGCCAACTGAAAATGCTGTGGGAAAGGATAATAGGAGTGATTTATTCAGAATAATTTTCATAAAAACAATCAATTTAAGACCCACAGCAGTTATTTATATGTATTGTAAGGTCAGTACCAATAGGAATTGATCTGCATAATGATCAGCATACCATCTCAAAAAAACAAAAACCCAAGACATACTGAGATTAATAAGGTTGTACAGTAAACCAATTCAAAGACGCACAGTTGAAGACATTTTTCCTAAAACACAAAATTGCAATTAAATGCTTTTGCATTTGGGGTTGTGTGGGTGCAATTGTATTTATCATGATTTAAAAAGAAAAAGGGGGCAAATATTTGATCTTTCTGCCTTCATACCTGTAAATGCATCCATCCTTTGTGTATTGATGCACATGCCTAGATTGTGCAGCTTAGGGACTGTTACCATGGCAATGTTACTTAGGGAATTAGAAAAATCACCAAATATGAACTAAATAATAGCACAAAGATAATGGCAGAACATTATGCAAATTAACACAACAAGCAGTACATAATCCAGTAGTACAAATACAAAGCTTATGCAATGGTGAATTGAATGTTATGAAAAGACAGTGTGTGCTCAGAACAGATTTTATTTAGTAAGTGACCCCAATAAAAACAATGCTATTCAAAACAGAAAACCCATGAAATACAAAAAAAAAAAATATATATATATATAAAAAAAAAAAAAAAAAAAAACTGAAGTATAAAAAGAAAATATTAACCCTATAAAATATTATATTTTGTGGCGCATACAGATAAAGTAATGCTGAATAAGGAAATGCATAAACCCAGAGCATTAAATGGATACCGAAAACAATACATTACACCTGTCATCAAAATGCAAAAGGAAAGAAAAGCAGCAAAGGTTCAAGGTATGATAACAAGCATATGCTGAATAGCTAGATGGTACAATAAGAAAAAAAAAAAAAAGCAATAGGCAAAATTCCAACTCAATGCTAGAGAACACCACACTCACCGATGATGAAAATAAGGAAAAGCCATCTTAATTTCAAAATCTCCTGTCTGCAAAAGCAGCAGCTAGAAAACATCTGCACCTCATACAAATATTGCGGTACTGAAGCTGGCTACTGCTGTGTGAAATGGTTATTATGCAGGAGAGGCCACTGCAGTTCAGAGACGACACACAATACCTCAAGGCAGACAGCAGTCTATAGAAATTCAAATCCACAGTAAGAGGATTTACCTAGAAAGTGCTGCCCTGAATTTAAAAAAGTGATAGTGGATAGAAATCATGCATTTACAAAATAAAAAAAAATCAGATCCGGAATGTAACCAGTGTGATATTGTAAGTGTACCTTACTGTACATAGAAAATGTTTATATACAATAAACATTTTCTAACACAATCATTCAAAACATCGCAATCGTGGGCACAATACATGCATGTACTATATACGGTTGCATGCATTAAGATATGATCATTTTTACACACAATACTGTGCAAACGCACAATAGTTAATTTTTGTCTTCAAGCGACCATGTGCTAGACCAGGGATATGCAATTAGCAGACCTCCAGCTGTTGCAAAACTACAAGTCCCATCATGCCTCTGGATGTCACACTTGTGGCTGTCAGGGTCTTGCTATGCCTCATGGGACTTCTGCAACAGCTGGAGGTCCACTAATTGCATATCCCTGTTCTAGACCAAGAAGGTCTAGTGACAGACTGTTGGCTTGAACCACCACCCAGAGTGTGGGGGGAGGGAGAGTTGTGGAATCCAGAAAATCTGAAAGGGTTAATATACCAGGGATGGTCTTGCCTCTGCAAAAAGGGTAAAGATTGGAGTCACTGCCCACCAAAAAGGAAATTATTAATTCTCTTTTACAGGCTGTAGTAGCTTGATCTAAATTTAGTGCCATGGTCAGCATTAGTGTGTTAACATAAGAGAGCAGTAATAAAGCAACATATTAGAATGTCAGGCAAAGTGAGTGTCTTAGTCCACTATCCTCTCAGCAAGGTGTGCTGATGACTGAGGTTCTTTACGGCTTCTCAGCTGCAAAAGTCTACCCCGGGTTAAGCTTTGGTGTGTATAACATCACACACCACAACTCATGTTACACTGGTCCTGGAGATTGGCTACTCAGGTCCAAGCACTGTCATGTGGGGAAAGGGTTTCTCCATACCCAGAAGCCTTGCTCCATGAGTAAAGCTGCTCATAGACGGAGCTATTTTCTGTGGTTGCAGGAAAGAAAGTCACTCGAGTACCCCTGTTGATGGGTGAATCACCCCCTCACCCCCACAGGGAGAACACAGCAATTACTGGTAGTGGCTATAATAGCCGCAACCAATAAATTGCATGTAAAACCCGACAGGCTTGTTGTACCCAAGTTGAGCGATCAACTTGGGTACATTCAACCTGCCCACACATGGCCGGTCCCTGTTGAATCAGCCACAAATCAAATATCGTATATGGCCGGGAAAAAAAAAAAAAAAAAAGGGTGCATGTAAGGTTGTAGTTCTAAAGGGGAGCATGTATGAATTGGAGACTCCAAAGGTCCCGACAAGCACAGGTGGCACCCGCATACCTGAAGTTAGACAGTGTGGCCAGGGTAGAGTTAGAAGTACAAGGAGGAGACATTTTTTAAGAATAGCAAGAGCAGTTTTGTGTGGGCCAAGACAGGGTTGTCCCCCATCTCCACTCTTATTTGCCCTGGCCATAGCACCCCTAGAGGAAATGTTCTGCTCCAACCCTGATATACGAGGCACTGAAGTAGCCAAGTGGCTGGTTATCACCACAAACCAGGTTTGCAGATGACATTCTTTTGTTTCTTACTGCTCCCCTTACAATGCCTAACCTGGATCATACCTTTGAATGCTTTATCTCGATATCTGGTTTGGAGGTAAATCTGCAAAAGTTACAGGCTCTCAATAATACACTCTAGCCAAGTTCTCTCAATTGCAATACTCAATTTTCTTACAAATGGACTAGGCATGCTGTTACCTACTGGGGCATCTAGGTTTACCCTCCATATAGTTAGCGTTTGGCTACTGACCTTTATGCCCTGCTGGAACCAAAGGATTGGCAGGATATCTGGCAATCCACTAAACCTACCATTAACATTTTATCGTTGGAAACAAAGATTTTAACTAGTTCCAGCTAGAATTGCCAAAATACTCCCCTGTTATTCCCCAAATTGTTTAAGAAGCTGTGCAGATGGTGTCACGTGCATGGACATTTGGTGGACCTGTCCCATACTGGACTGAAGTGTTTCAAATACTGTCTGTACCATTTGTTGTCCCCCTTTTCACCTGACTCCACCATACCATTATTGACTAAATGTCCCAAGGATTTGACACGCTCGCAATTCAAACTACTCATATGTGACAACTGCTTTTAAGCAAACCATTGCTAAAGACTTCTACTTTGTGTCTCCTTGAGACTAAAAATGGAACACAATGTATGATTTATAGTAAAATAGAAGCTACCCTGCTTGATCACATGCCAAAATACCTTAATACACACACTTTTCCCCACTTCCGCTTTCTCCCCTTTTTCTTACAACTACCTCTTTCTCTGTACTTTTTTTTTTATAATAGGCTTATTATTGTGCACTCTACATATGGTATATTGGAGCTTTTAAAGTGAATGTAAACCCTCTCCTATACCCGGTGAAGTGAACAGCCTCAGATAATACACCGATGAAACAAATCTCCCTTCATAAGTTTTACATGTATATCTGCTGTCTTCAGCTTTCTACACTCTTTAGGCTCCATGCACACTGGCTTAAAAAACGTTGCGTCTACGGGAGTTGTGTTCTGCCTGTAGCAGCAGCTCAATGTTATCCTATGTGTCCATGCACATTAGGACGTAAAGAGGCATATTTTGAATTTAACGTTTAGAGGCAGAAAGAAAAACCCTTCTGGTTTGCGTTTGATTGGCGCTTAAAAGGGGGGGGGGGGAGTAAAAAAATCTCTCCTAAACGCGTCAAAATTTTGTACAACAAATGCCCCCGAGTTTTTTACTCCCAAGAGAATAGACTAAGCCCAGTGTGCATGGAGCCTTAGTGAGTGCATAGTGTTAGAAATCTCTCTAGCTGTTTCAGCAGGGGGAGGGGAGTCTGGGCATACACTGTGTGAGGGCTGAAGCCCCCCCCCCCCAAATCCACATAGGCAGAGGAAGGAAGAAGCAGAGGTGTACTGTGAATAGACAAGCTCTCTGCTTAGCCAATTCTAAGTTACCTCCCCAACAAAATATTCCAGCTGGTTTTATCTTGTGTGTGGGAGAACTTGTCAGAAGTTACATGCAGATAACAGAAGAACTGAGCAGCAGAAAGACACAGGACTTGGAGCTTTGAAGAGAGATAAACACTACAGATAAATGTATACAAATATAGAAAAGTGCAGCGCTTAGGATAAAATAGGTGGCTGCCTCCCCCCCCTAATAGAGCTCCCCTAGGAGGGCTCTAGATAATAGAAAACACAGCAGGACTTGGGTTTGGTGGTGCTACCTTTGTCAGAAAACACAAAAAATGGCTAGAGAACTACAAAAGTATGAGGATAAACAATGAGGCAAAAAGTTAAACCCTAGCACCTACCATCAGAAAACGCGTACGACGGAGCCACACACATTGTGTCACTTCCAGGAACTCTAGTGGGTGTAACGCAGCTGAAGCGCACGCTGCCTATCCCAAGCTTGGGTTTTCACCAGCAGTTTTTTGTTACCCATCAGCTAGTGTAGCGCTCTTTGGATATACCTATGCTGTATGGTTTTTATGTTTGCTGATTTTATATACTTTTTAATAAACAGAAGTTTCTTTGATACTACACTATGGGAGCCAATCTCTTTTTTCCCCATGAGGAACACACTAGTGTATACTTATAATAACCTGGAGCCCAAGGGATGCCTTAGCGCCTGCGGATACCTGGCTGTACAGGTTAAAGAGAGTGGAATTACATGCACATTACCCCTGCAGGGGTAATAGGAGTCGGTGAGTGGGAGCACACAAGTCACCTGGAGATACTGCGAGCACAAAAGTCACCTGTGATCGTTTTTTGATACATCTGTATGCACAACACGATTTATCACCAATATTGGAACAGTCACACATTTTTAACTACATATTTACATTATACACACACAGACGTTTTTTATGGAGTTTTTTTATTATTTTTGAATTTGTTTTTTGTCACTTGTATACATTATTTCTATAATACTTCTTTTTGGATGCAATTTTACTGCAAAACATTTTTGATTGAATCGGTGCACTTTATGGACTTTCAGATGCCATCTGAAAGGGTTTTGGACATAATACACATATTAGTGTGTTTTTTTTCTGCACTGAATACTACCTTTGTGATTAAGGATAAGAGTTTTTATAGTCAATTCATTCATGGTGTATATATATTTTTAGTCACCATGATTTGGTCTCCACTAGACTAACTACACATATGAACTGGCATCATTGGTTTAAGGAACCATAAGGGATCCCCGTTATGCTAATGGTGCAATCTGCTTAGTGGGGTTTACTGTGCACCTGTCCACCTGCACCTACTCTGAGGTGCTGTCCCCACAGGGGTCATTTTTCAAGCACCCAGGTGTGGATGGTAGGTGCTAGGGTTTAACTTTTGCCTCATTGTGTATCCTCATACTTTGTAGTTCTCTAGCCATTTTTTGTGTTTTCTGACACAGGTAGCGCCACAGACCCCAAGTCCTGCTGTGTTTTCTACTACAGATAAAATGTGCCCAGGTCAGAATTCATGAATGGGGTTTACAACCACTTTAAGCAGACTTTCTACCACGCCTGATGGGGTTACTTTGCATGGTCCTTTATAATAGTTTTACGCTCTACTGATTCACTTTGTATTGTTCCATAGATGACCATTTACACAAATAAATTTGTAAAAACTATTTCCTTTTGAAAATGAGGTGTATTACATTGAAATGGACAGGTTTTTATTTTTGCTTGTACATTGATGTTCTTGTTCAAAAAGTTTTATTGAAAGAATAGCAAGAGCTACTTCCTACTAGAAGTATCACATTTAAAAAATGGCTTTAATGCGACTTTAGGAACATATAACAAAAAGGTGCTAATGAATAATGACGTTAATTGTAAATCAGCATAGATTAAAAAAGTTTAAAATAATCCTCCTCCATCTGATAAACAAAACTCCCCAGAGCTGTTGGACCTTTCATTACAGAAGGTCAAGCGTGCAATGTTTATGATGTTCCTAGAAAATCAGATCATCTACAACAGATTTGTATGGTGCATGTTGTAAACATTTCAATAGCGCAATACTGTTTATTAAAACCAGCGATTATAAAAAAAAAAAAAAAACCTTAGTTAGACTTACCGGTGACGGTATTTCTACGAGCCTTTCAGGACAGCACCTTGGAGAGAGCGCAGCTCCACCTTTACCCAGGAAACACTGCGTGACAACGCCCCTTTTTAAGATCAGCTGCTTCCACCATGCCTTCAGTTGTTACCGAGAAATCCTCCGACATGCTGGAAAATCTGAATTTGGCTAATACCCTTGGAATCAGTGAAAATGGGGGAAAAGCGTAGGACAGCTGGAAGTCCCATCTGTGGGCCAGAGCATCTATCCCCAGAGCTTGATCTGTTCTCTGGAGGGAGAAGAACACTGGTACTTTTGCGTTTTCTTGTTTTGCAAACAGGTCCACCTGAGGACAACCCCACCTCTTGGCTATTGTCTCGAATAGATCCCGATTCAGAGACCACTCTGCTTCTCTTACTTCTCTCCTGCTGAGGAGATCTGCCAAGGTGTTTTCCGTCCCTTTTAAGTGGACTGCCGATAGGGAGGCCAAATTGTTCTCTGCCCATCTCAGTATTTGGCAGGCTAACTCCAACAAAGTTCTGCTTTTTGTGCCCCCTTGTTTTGTTAGGTATAACACTGCCGTCATATTGTCCGACAAAATCTGGACATGCTGACTTCTTAGAAGTTCCTGGAAGGACAGAAGACTCAGATGAATAGCCTTCAACTCTCTCCAGTTTGATGACCTTCTCGCTTCTGGCTTGGACCAAACCCCCTGAATAGTTTGTTCTTCCAGGTGGGCTCCCCACCCCCATGCGCTGGCATCTGTGGTCAGCCTTTGGGTTACTGGGAAGGACCAGTGGAGACCTTTTGAGATGTTTCTCTGGTTCCTCCACCACCAGAGTGATCTTTTTGCTCTTACCCCTATGACGAACTTTTTCGCCAGAGATTCCTGGAAAGACCAATTTGTCAAAATGTCCGCCTGCAGCGGACGAGCATGCAGTCTGGCCCACTGTACTGCGGGGATTGCTGCTGTCAGTAGACCCAGAGCCGACATGGCTTGCCTTACTGAGAACCTTGAATTGGACTGAAGTGCCTTCAGAGCTGACTGCATCTTTTCTATTTTTTCTTGGGGTAGCAATATTTTCTGTTCCAGTGAGTCTATTTCGTACCCCAGAAACCTTACTCTTTGAGCTGGCTTTAAGTTGGACTTCTGAATATTGAGAAGCCAACCCAAGCCTCTTAGATGTGCTTGAGTCACTTGAAGGTTGACTTCCACCTGACTTTGAGTCGGCGAAAAGTAGCAGATCGTCCAAGTAGGGCACTATTGGGATCCCTTTCAGTCTCAGGGGTTCCAACGCTTCTGCCATCACTTTCGTGAATACTCTGGGTGAGGAGGAGAGACCGAATGGCAGGGTTCTGAACTGTAGATGCCAGATCTCCCCCTTTCCCAGATTGACTGCGAGACGCAGAAATTTCTGGGACTGGGGTGCTATTGGGATATGGAGATATGCATCTCTCAAATCGATGGAGGCCATGTGACACCTGGGGGTCAGCAAGTTCTTCACCGAAAAAATCGTGTCCATCCTGAATTTTTTGTACTTTATGGACCGATTCAACAGCTTTAAGTTGAGGATCAGGCGGAATTTTCCCGATGGTTTCTTGACCAAGAATATATGGGAATAAAACCCTTTTCCTTCTTGCCCCTTTGGGACCTGAGAGATGACATTCTGTTGCATCAGCTCTTGAAGAAGAGACTTCATAGCCAGAGCCTTCTCCTGATCCCTCAGCAAGTTTGTTATGTAGAACCGACTTGGGGGGTCTTGTAAAAACTCTAGATGGTAACCCTGCTGGATTATCCCTAGAACAAATGGACTTCTTGTTGTTTCTTCCCAACTAAACAAGAAGTCCTGAAGCCTCCCGCCTACTGGGAGCTGGTCATTGTTTTTTAGGGGATTGCTCAGGATTTCTGAACAACACCCCACCCCTGCCTCTTCCTCTCTGAGGATTCCAAGGTCTTTTCTTTGTTTGGTCCTTTTCCTTATCGGTTTGTCGAAAAGGACGAAAATTCTTCCTCTGTTGTATTTTTCTGAGGAAAAACTTTCTTTTTGTCTGCTGTCCTATCAAGTACAGTCTCTAATTCTGGACCAAACAACAAGTCCCCTGAAAAGGGAACTGCACACAGTTTCGCTTTAGAGGCTGAATCCCCTGACCAGGTTTTAAGCCAGAGTGCTCTTCTTGCGGAATTGACCAGTGCTGATGACCTGGCAGACATTTTGATGGACTCTGCCGAGGCATCAGCCATATATTTGACGGCTTTTAATAGAGTAGGGAAGGACTCTAATAATTCTTTCCTGGAGGTACCTGCCACCACATGATTTTTGAGTTGGTCTAACCAGCATTCCAAATTTCTGGCCACAACTGTGGCTGCCATTGCAGGTTTCAGATTGGCTAAAGAAGAGTCCCATGCTTTCTTCAGTAGCCCATCTGCTTTTTTGTCCATAGCGACTTTGAGAATTCCCATATCCTCAAAGGCTAAGTCCGTCTTTCTGGATACTTGAGAGAAGGCAGCATCTATCTTTGGTTTCTTATTCCAAACACACTCCCCATTCTCCTCAAAAGGGAACCTCCTTTTAAGGGCTTTAGAGAAAAACTGTCCTTTCTCTGTCCTTCCACTCCTTTTTAATGGAGTCTGTTAACACTTTGTGTACAGGAAAGACTCTATGCTTGACCTCCTCCAGCCCCTGGTACATTGTCATGTACTGACAGCTGAATTTTTTCTTCCTGGATCTCCAGTGTAGTATAAATTGCCTTGAGTAAATCATCAAGTTCCTCAAGTGACAGTTTATATCTAGAAGCTTTGGCTTCTTCATCCTCTTCCTCAAGATCAGAATCAAACGTTGAGGGAGGAATGCTTTCCCTTTCTTCCTCAGACTCACTTTCAACTTGCACAGAAGTGGACGGAGGGAGACTGGATTGAGAACTCTGACCACGTTTTTTCACAAGGGAGCGTACTGTCCCTAGGGCCTCTGCTATTTCTTTTCTCACTGAAGACAGGAGTTCCTTGCACTCCTGTGAGGACTCCTCCTTCACTAAATCCGCAATGCAAGATCTGCACAGGGGTTTGGGCCAAGAATCCCTTAAAGGATTTTTACATGAGGGGCATTTTCTTGAAGTTCTCTCTGACTTAGCAGTAGCTTTCTGAAACAACAGAAATGACAGAACCCACAGGTCCTCTTTAACTGCAGCCACTAAAGAGTACAACAAATAGACCCCAAAGCCAAACACCCTAAGTGCCCAGAGTCTCAATCCCTGCTGAACTGCTAATGGACCTTTACACCAAAGCAGACAGCTGCAGGTTAACTTAATACATGAACCAAAAAACACCCAGTAATGTAAAGGAAAGAGGTCCCTCTGTACCTCTCCTACCTGGGACTGGCCGGGAGCCTGGGCGCCTGCATCCGCCATTGCTGCTGATGATTCGTCCTCCATTCCGATCATTGCAGCCGCCGTCCGCACGCTTTTGAATGGCTTCTCGTCCATGCCAAACAAAAGGAAGTCCCGGCCAGAGGACCCGTCCCTTCCTCCTGCGTTCCAGCAGCTGGAACCAATTGCTGCTACGCCCTGCCGGAAGTCTCTACCCACCGGAACTGGCGTCCCCCGCCGTCCGGGATTCGGCGCCGCCATGCCGAGGCCTGGCATGGAACGCTCGTTTCTGAGCACACCCGCGGCCCCCCGAACGCACGGGCGAACGACCTCCGGCAGTCCATTACTCCTGTGAGCCGACGAAGGAAGGGAACACTGGAACACCTACCCCATCGTTCGGGAAGGTGCTGGGCTGGTCATATGAACGTAAGCATAAGGCACTGCCAAAACCCTCGTTTTTTTCTTTAAAGAGAGCGCAGCATCCCTGGTTCCCCAGCAGTGTTCCACCATGGCGGAGGAAACACTAAAACTGAAGGCATGGTGGAAGCAGCTGATCTTAAAAAGGGGCGTTATCACGCAGTGTTTCCTGGGTAAAGGCGGAGCTGCACTCTCTCCAAGGTGCTGTCCTGAAAGGCGAAGAGAGAAAAAAATAAAAAAAACTTTTGTGCATTGCACATAGGGTATAAATCTCTGCAGCAAAGATCTGAAATGCAACATGGCCAGCACTGCCTGAAACAAGCCCACTTCCTGCATAGAAACACTCAGCCAGCTCGATCCTTACACCAAACTGGACCTGACGTATTGATCTATCCTGTGTAGCCACGACCTACAGTATGTTTCTGAAAGACTTCCTCAGTTCACTGCCTGAAACAAGAAGATTATTTAAGACAGAGCAGGCCATTTTGCCAATACTGATTGATAGTTATGCATGACAACTTTGGGTTTTTCACCACTGCATTGCCACTCCACAGCCCTGATGATTTTTGCTTCTGCATAGAAGTCTGGGTAACACATGTGGTTCAAGAGATCCAACAGTATCTGTAACACTAAATTGACGAGGCTTATAAAGCTTTGATTATGGACAATTTTGGGTAGTTTGCGGCCATCGCACATGCAATTTTAAGGTCTCATGCACATAGCACATTTTGCAAACTCTCCTAAAAGCTCAAGCGTTAAATGCACCTAGTGTTAAAAAGGTAAGCATTTTTTTTCTGCCAAAACGCAGCTGCTCCCGGACGCACTAGCAGTATGTTACTATTCAGCCTCTAAAAGAACCTGTCACTAAATACTGCTAAATGCCTATCTGTGCATGGACACATAGGCTAACATGCAGAGGGGAGGGGAAAAAAAACAAAAACAAATGCCTGACACCGTTGGAAGCAGTTGCAAAAACATCCAATGTGCCCATGCGCACACAGGCTTTTAGAAGAATTTATGAGCAGCAGAGTTATAAAAACAGTCAAAGCTCCTTCTCATGAAAGCAGAAGAATCGCATTCAGGAGAGGAACTTTTGGGCATTAAAACACCAAACATGGTTAAACGTGGGTATAGTCAGAAAACGCTTGGGTCTAGATAAACCAAAGGGGTACCAGAAGTTGGGCAGCCCTGAATGAAGCATGCTTGGTTCTCTTCTGGACAGAGAACCACATTCCAACTCTTATCTACATACCACAAGTGGAAAATGGTCATGTGAACTTTCAGAATCGCCAATGCCTGGGCTTGGGGAAATGGTCCCTCCAAACAGATTTTTCCAGATGCTGTCAGAAAATGTCTCTTCCACAATCTTCGACAATAAGGGTGTCATCTTTCCTTCCCTATGTCCTGCTCCGAAACACACCAATGAGGTTTACTCCACTGCCTGGATGTAGACAGAGGGGTTGGGGTCCATATTGCTATAACATCTTTCTAGAAAACAGAGTCCCTCTTTGTCCTCCTTGAAGGCCTCACAAAAGGAACCTTAAGCCAGGTGTCTAGTTTTTAAGGCTTACACCCTCCATTAATGGGTTCCTCCCTCCCCCATTAGGGCCTATTCCACCATATTTGTAGGTTTTCATTTTTTTGGAATTTTCAGCATTAGCCATCTATTTTGCATTACACTGGTGGTCAGTGGGAAGAAAACACCCTACCATGGTGGCAAGTGGGTGGAATGCCCCCTACATTGATGGTCAGTGAAAATGCCCCTTTTCAGATAGCTGAAAGGATCTGAGGCATCAGTGGTAACTTGTATGAAAAGGTACAAAACTTCTCATTGCTCAAGAAACCCCTGGCAACCCCTGGTGGAACCCAGCTTCCCATGATTCAAACATTTGCGTCAAAGCAGATCTCGTTTATGACCACTATTGGAGCTGTAAACATTTTGAATGGTTTTTACTTTCAAAATTTTTATTTATATATCCAGCATAAAAAAAAGTTAACACATACAGTAGGACCATGGTATCCATAAGGGTCAAAACATGTAGTTCGGCAAGAGCAATAGCTTTCCACAGTGTCATCACTGTGGCATTATGAGCACACAGATCTGTTGGTCACTCAAGGAGGTTAGTTTTGTATTTTTTCATATTTCCAAACCTGTTCATTAACATTTATTATGTGCCTTACCAGATTTCATGACACTACGTTTGGATTAAAGTGACTGAGTATAAATGCTGAGGTAAAAACCAAGACACATTTTAAACATTTGAAGTAAGGCACTTAGATGAGTGATGAAAGTCTCCATCAGGTCCAATTTATTGAGACCATGCACCATTATCTCAACATCAAATGTAAATCAGACATACAAAAAAGTGTTTAGCAATGACGCTACACCAGGCACTGCACAATGCATGCGCGCACCATTTGAGAACTCAAAAATATTGCTATAGTCAAATTTTAGAGAGTACGGCCTCATGCACACTGGACATTTTTACAGAAGCCGTTTTTGGCTTCAAACGTTTTTTTATACAGTCAATAAACTCCCTATCATGTTATCTTATGTGTCCATGCACACATAGGCTGTTTTTGGCTGGGGCGTTTTTTGGCTTTAACCACTTCAGCCCCGAAGATTTAAGCCCCTTCCTGACCAGAGCACTTTTTGCGATTCGGCACTGCGACGCTTTAACTGACAATTGCATGGACGTGCGACATTGCACCCAAACAAAATTGACGTCCTTTTTTTCCCACAAATATAGCTTTCTTTTGGTGGTATTTGATCGCCTCTGCGGTTTAATTTTTTTTGCGCTATAAACAGAAAATGAAGAGTGAAAATTTGGGGGGGGGGGGGGGGGGGGGAAGCATTTTTTACTATAATAAATATCCCCAAAATACCAAAAAAATGTTTTCCCTCAGTTTAGGCCGATATGTATTCTACATATTTTTGGTAAAAAAAAAAAAAAAAAAAATAATAATCGCAATAGTATATTGATTGGTTTGCGCAAAAGTTATAGCATTTACAAAATAGGGGATAGGTTTTATGGCATTTTTTTTATTTATTTTTTACTAGTAACGGCGGAGATCTGCGATTTTTAATCAGGACTGCGACATTATGGCGGACAAATCGGAAAATTTTGACACATTTTTGGGACCATTGGCATTAAAACAGCGATCTATGCTATAAAAATGCATTGATTACTGTAAAAATTTCACTGGCAGTGAAGGGGTTAACACCAGGGGGCGATCAAGGGGTTGTGTTCCCTAGTTTGTGCTCTAACTGAAGGGGAGAGGGGACTGTGCAGGGGAGATGACAGATCACTGATCATACTCTGTATGAACAGACGATCTGTCTGTTCTCCCCTCAGAGAACCGGAAACTAATTGCACACACAGATCCCAGTTCTCCGTGTGTCAGCCGCGATCGCCATAACATAACGTCGTTCTGCCCAGCCGTGCCATTCTAAAATGATGGTTGTTGCAATATTTTAAGTCGCACTGTATTTTCGCAGCGGTCTTTCAAAACGCAATTTTTTTTGGGGGGGGGGGGGGGAGGGATAGCCCAATTTTTTTTTTGTAAAATGTGAAAGATGTTATGCTGTGAGAATCGCGATTTGCCCTCTTTGGCTTAACCCTACAACCCCCCCCCCCCCCCCCCTCCACTGAGTGGAGTTTATTATAAAACATCATAAGGGTGTAGAGGTCCACCTTTTAAAGGGCCCTAGCCAGAAAAAAAAAAAAAAAAAGTCCAAGGTAGGCATGTTTGAATGCCAGTGTCAAATCACCTGAAGGTAGCCTATAACCCATTATTATACAGTATTTATATAGCACCAATAGTTTGCGTAGCGCTTTACAACAGGAGGGCAGACAGTACAGTTACAATACAATTCAATACAGGTGGAATCAGAGGGTCCTGCTCATTAGGGCTTACAATCTAGAGGTCATAATCTATGAATAACAGTCTGTGTCCTGTACTGTACAATTAAGAAAAATTGTTTTACTGGACAACTAGTGTGAGGTCCCTTCTACTTGCACAGCACACCCAGATATAGGACACACTACATTAAACTGTGCATTTACCTTTAAACTTGACTCATAGTCAGTGTTCACTTTGAACATAAGTCCAAGTCGTAGATGAATTTCCTTGGCGCGGCAAAAGCCAGGATCGACATAAAGCACTTCCTGAAATGCTCTAATTGCCCTGGAAACGTTAAAAAGGCAAATTAAAGACTGTATCACAATAAAACAGACAATTTATAATTTAGCCCTTCTAAAACAAAAAAATCTTAGATGCCCAGAAGTAGTTTAGCAGTGTCAGTCACCTTGGCAACAACACAGACTTCGTTTCAGTTTAAAATCAGGCCAGAGAACTAGGAACACACTCAGTTGAGCAGTCCTATTTGCTGCAAGGTTAATCAACATTCTCAAGGCAAGGAGCATTTTTCCAAAAAATAAATAAAATAAATTGCGTTCAGCAAGGGGATAAGAAATCACACCAATAACCAAAGTATGAGCGTTTCACATGTTCCCTCATTCCAAGCAGTATCCATTTTGTCAGGGCTTTGGTCAGAAATGTATAAGATTGTTAAACATGGCTTTATGATCAGCCCACTTTGATACAAAGGGGATTTTAAAGAAGAAAATACAAGAAGCAGATTCCAACATTTCCATAAGGCCCCTTTCACACTGGGGCGGTGAGCCGCGGTGACGGTAAAGCAGCGCTATATTTAGCGCTGCTTCACCGTCGTTTTCACCGCGGTTTTCGGCCGCTCGCGGTCGGTTTTAACCCCCGCGAGCGGCCGAAAAGGGGTTAAAAACCCCCCGCAGAGCGCCGCCGTAGCGGTGCTTTGCGGCGGTATTGCCGCGGTTTCACCGCGGTGTCCCATTCCATTCAATGGGAAGGAGCGGTATAGAGCGGTGAACACACCGCTCCTATCCCGCTCCAAAGATGCTAGCAGGACTTTTTTTGTCATCCTGCTAGTGCACCGCTCCAGTGTGAAAGCCCGCCGGCTTTCACACTGGAGTTAAAGGGTCAGGATTTTTTCATGCGGTGAATAGGCGCTATTTTTAGCGCTGCACCGCATGAAAAACGCCCCAGTGTGAAAGGGGCCTAAGCAGAGGCTGCAGGAGATGAAGGCGCACACCCCTCCCCCATATTAACATACAGAAATAACAGAATTTATAATGAAAAGATATGTCCTGTTTTTTAGAGAAAAGATGTACTTTAGAATACCTACCAGTGAAATGCATTGTAATGGAAGTAGACCAATCCAAGGCCATAAAGAAAGGCAGCATTCTAGAAAACAAAAATCATAATCAAGTTATTTTTTTTCCTACATACAGAACTGAGAAAGACAGAATTCACTAAACAGAGATGAACCCTAAAAACTACCCAACATAAGCAGTATTAGGGGACCTGAAATTGTTCCTTGAAACAGTTCATCATAAAAACAGTTATGCGTACCTATTAATTGCTTCACCATCACCTAAAATGGTTGGAAACCCTTACATATACCCAGTGAAGTGCCTGGCCTCAGTTGATACAAATTCTGCTGCATAATTTGTACCTGTTTATCTGCAGTCTTTTCTTCTCTACATCCTTTCAAAGTCCATAACTTATAAAGCTTGTCTGAGCGGTCAGAAAAAAGGGGGCAGGGAGCTAAAGTTACTCTGCAGAGCTCTGTGAGGAAACTGGTTGGAGTGGAGGGGGGGGGGGGACCACCCCATCCTACAACAGAGCTAAGCTCCCTTCCCTGCCACCATTTTTCTCTTGGTGTCAGGAACACTTGTTACAAGGGATTCATGCTGATAGCAGAGGAATGAAGCAGCAGACAAATTACACTTAGTGCTCTTAAAGTGGCGTTTCCACCAAAAAACAACAAAAATAGCTTAAAATTCATAAAAAAATAAGAAAGTCACCTCCCCTCGCCGCAGTCAGTCATCTGGGACACGTGACAGGTCCCAGGTGACTGCGCGGCGTATCACAGCGTGCAGCGCCGCTCGCGCGTGCGCAGTGGGTGCCCAGCTGTGAAGCCACAGCCGGGTGCCCACAGTAAGAATGTCGGTGCCGAGAGCGGGGAATGAGGCGGGACTTCGTTCCCTCGCAGCGCTGGACCCTGGAACAGGTAAGTGTCCGATTATTAAAAGTCAGCAGCTGCAGTATTTGTAGCTGCTGACTTTTTAAAAAAAAACATTAAAGGGCACCCCACTTTAATTAGAACAAGTACACACTATAAAAAGGATGTGCTTTGTGAGGTTTACAACCAATTTAAGGCTTCAACACAGAAGCACAGAAATTACTTTGATTTCATCACAACTGTGCTCCTTGTTAGCAGCGAAGGGAGCCTGAAGCAGCCTACAGGTCAAGTATACTATAATGCATTTTTTTTTTTTTTTTTTGTTATCACCTTATTGTTAGAAAAAGGGGAAGAGCATAAAATAACTTCAGTATAGTTAAAAGGAAAAAAAAATGCATAGCCTTATAATACTTTGCATAAAGTACTGCTGAAGTCAGTCAATTTTATAATGATTTAAAGTGGTTGTAAATGCTTACAGACCACTTTTCCCTACAGGTAAGCCTATAATAAGGCTTACCTGTAGGTACTGGAAATATCTTCTACACCTGTACGGTTTAGAATATATTTACTATATACGCTTGCGCACTGAAGAAAAGGCACGATGGTGCCACTTCTATAGTGCCCATCGGCTTCCACGCGCATGTGCGGAAGTGACATCATTAGACTCTGGCTAGTAACAAAACTAGCCCTATAAACAAAAAAGAGCGACAATTTAAAAAAAAAAAAAAAAAAAGCATTATTTTTTACTTTTTGCTATAATAAATATCCCCCAAAAATATATAAAAAAAAATTTTCCCCTCAGTTTAGGCCGATGCGTATTCTTCTACATATTTTTGGTAAAAAAAGTAATAAAAAAAAAAAAACGCAATAAGCGTTTAATGGGTTTGCGCAAAAGTTATAGTGTCTAAATAGGGGATAGTTTTAGGGCATTTTTATTAATTTTTATTTTTTACTAGTAATGGCGGCGATCAGCGATTTTTATCGTGACTGCGACATTTTGGACACATGGGACAATTTTGACATTTTTAGGACCATTGGCATTAATACAGCGATCAATGCTATAAAAATTGCATTGATTACTGTAAAAATTTCACTGGTAGTGAAGGGGTTAACCACTAGGTGGCAGTGTAGCGGTTAAGTGTTCCTAGGGGCGTGGCTGTGCGTGACACCACACTGATCGCTGCTCCTGATGACAGGGAGAAGATCAGTGTGCTGTCACTAATCAGAACTGGGAGATGCTGTTTACATCAGCATCGCCCCGTTCTTGAGCTCCGCGACACGATCGCTGGTTTCCCCGCGGCGATCGAGTCTGCTGGACCCGCGACCATGGTCACGGAGCTCTCAGCAGACGCGTGCAATTACGGGTACGTTACTTTGCCCAGCCGTGCCATTCTTTTCTATTATTTATTTAATTTCAAAATTACTACTAAAAATGTTGTACAGAGCAGGAGGGTGTGAAAACGTGTGTGCCCAGGAAGTCAGTTATGCTAGCTATACCATGTTATTTATTATTTAAATAAAACAGTCTAAGATTTAGTTTTCATGCCAGTGTTAATTTTGACGTCAAATTTTGATTTAGTTTTTGTCATAGTCTTTTGGCTAAAATGCCATTTTAGATTTATTTTAGTCATCCGAATTGATTTAGTCTTATTTTAGTTGACTAAAACCTCCTAAGTGTTAGTTGACTAAAATCACCAGTACAGTTTAGTCGACTAAAATCATTTTAGTAGACTGGAATTTAATGGGTTTTGTTAAATTGTAATGCATTATCTAAGCATCTCTCTAGAATTTCCAAACTCATTATATACTCCTGGAGTAAAAATGTAACACGTTATTTAAGGCTTGAACATCCACTACAGACACAGATTTAGCCGTTGTGGTATATAACCAGTTTTAATGTTGACGTTTTATTTCAATTTAGTTTTAGTCATAGTCTTGACTAAAATTTAATTTTAGTTAACTAAAATAGTGTTAAATTTAGTCAACGAAAATATTTTATGCGAACGAAATTAAAGGATAAGTTCATCTTTCATAACAGGTTACACCCAGATTCAGGATGTAACATGTTATTAAAAGGACTGCGAGCGCTGTGGTAGTTCATAGATTCTGTGTATTGGCTTGCTCGTACCTTTTTTTTTCTTTTTTTTTTTAATTATCCTTCAACACCGTTTCATGCCAATATAGCACAAACTGTAGGTATGATTATTTTAAGGGTTCCATGAGACTTAGACTTTTTCAAATGTTCCAGTGGGGTAAAACAGGTAGAGAAAGGCTGGTTTAAAAACACTAGTCCTAAATATCAGTCCTTTTAAGACCAACCAATGCACTGATGCTTTTGCAACTGCCCAAAATCTCTCACTCAGCACATCAGCTACCCCATACCTAAAAAAAAATATCGAAATTCTTTAAGTACCTGAGAAAATTATCTACCAATCAATCAAATTTATCTAATTGTAGTCTACCAACTAAATAGGAAATTACCCCAAATAAGGAGGACATTGAAAACAACTAATGGATCTATTTAATTAATTAGGGCAGATGTTTAGGTTATAAAATAAGAACTCCAGATTTAAAATGTTTGAAATGTTTTTTGCACTGTAAATAATCAACACTGGGAATAATCAACACTGGGAATAAGCATGATTGCCTTTTCAGAGGAAGAGCTCACGTAGCATTCAGAGTTCTGCTATTTTACATAGACTTCAAAACATATTACAGGAAAAATCAGACTTTGAAGTGTTCACACTCAATTTAACAATAGTAAATCAAACTAAATTCAACTCTAATCAGTAAATTCCTGGGGTATTAGGTACATTTACAAACACTGCACTGTTAAACTCATTAAAGCATATAATTAAAATGATTGCTTTAACCAGTTTCCTGCCAAACAGACCAGTAGCACAGACCAACAAAGCATTGAACACATTGACAACAGCATATAAATAGTGCTCTATGTACTCTGGCAAATGCTTTGCAATTATTTGGTGCTATGTAAATGAGCAAATAAAACCTTGATGGGTACCCTTAATATCTGTTTGGTGCCCTATTAAGGCCTCTCTCCATTATAAACATGCATGCTCTTTAGGGTCCATGCACAGAAATAAAATGCCAGAGCCTCAGGCAGAAAAAACTCAGAGGCTCGTATTGCTGAAGAGTTTAGGAGAGTTTTTACAAGCGTTTTTTTTCCCTGCCTCTCAAAAATGCACTTTTTTTTTCCGGCTTCTAAACTCTGCTTTTGAAATATGCCTCTAAACTCCCTAATCTGTATGGACACGTAGGACAACATTGAGCTGCTTCCACAGGCAGGAGAACCCCCCCTCCCCCCCCCCCCAAAAATGCAAAACTGGTCGAAGCAGCATATTTAAGCCTAGCATGCATATTGATGTGCACTTTTAATACTAGTTGATGTTCATGCATATTTATGTAAAGTACATGCTGGCATGACGGGACCCAAAATACTAAAAAATGTTCAACTAAAGAAAGGTTATTTGAAAAAATAATCAGCACCTTTCTCTTTATCGGCCGAATTCCGATAACACCATTTTCAGAAAGGTTTTGTAGGCTGAAATTTCAATGCATCTATTTAATACTATAATGTTTCCTGAATATTTACCGAAATCCTTTACTACACAACAGTTTTCACAGCCAAGTAAAAACATGATGGCATTCCCTTCACAACCGATATAAACCAACCAAAAGTAAATATCCAAAAACAAATCTAATATATTGCAGGTTACAGTTTTTACAGATGAGACAAGTGGATTCTTTAATTTAATCTGACAGGCCGGGACAAGGCGAATGCATTTCTGCAAAGATTAACAAGTATGGTCTCTAACCGCTGAAAATGTACTTAAAGCGGAGGTCCGCCCACCGCTGAAAAAATGAAAAGCCAGCAGCTACACATACTGCAGCTGCTGACTTATAATAATCACTTACCTTTCCTGGAGTCCAGCGATGTCGACACCATAGCTGATGTTTTTATCAGCTGTCGTGTGCTGTTGCCTCCATTGCAAGTAAGGGAACCCAGCGGTGTAGCCTTATGGCTTCACGCCGGGAACCCTACTGCACATGCACAGGGCTCCTCTCCTCTCTCCTACTGGCCCGGTGGCCAGGGAAGGAGGAGGGTGCCCCAGCGCTAAATCGGCTCGCGGAAGTGGGGACAGGATATCTGTGAAAGAGGTATCCTGTACCCCCCCCCCTCCCCCCGAAAGGTGCCAAATGTGGCAACGGAGGGGGGAGGAGGACAACGAGCAGAAGATCCACTTTTGGGTGGAACTCCGCTTTAATCTGAAAAAATAAAAAATGCTTCTAAGGAATGGTAAACTGCAACATATTACATTTTAGTTCTTGGGTTTATCCTTCAAGCAATCTGCATAATACACAGCTGAAATACAAATATGTGAACGGTTATCAGACTTAAAAAAAAAAAAAAATGTCAAGCCACGTTCGTGACGTATAAACCTTTTCGAAGGAGAACAACCAGAAGGATGACACTGCTTTCCCTGGGAAAAATACAATGATGCCACTTATGTGCAGAATGCTGATTTGACTATGAAAACTGCAATACACAGAAAATTCATCAACTCTGCTCTCCTCCAGCAGGTACAGCATGTTCCCCGTCAGCAGGTACAGCATGTTCCCCGTCAGCAGGTACAGCATGTTCCCCGTCAGCAGGTACAGCATGTTCCCCGTCAGCAGGTACAGCATGTTCCCCGTCAGCAGGTACAGCATGTTCCCCGTCAGCAGGTACAGCATGTTCCCCGTCAGCAGGTACAGCATGTTCCCCGTCAGCAGGTACAGCATGTTCCCCGTCAGCAGGTACAGCATGTTCCCCGTCAGCAGGTACAGCATGTTCCCCGTCAGCAGGTACAGCATGTTCCCCGTCAGCAGGTGCCTACAGCAAAGCATGATCAGCTATCTCCTAGTGCTATCCCTTCTTCCCTCAGTCTGAGTGCAGCTATGCAGAGGAAGAACACAAGGCAGCTACCACAAACATTCACATAATTGCTAGATGTAAATATAAAGTTACACATCTGCCGTGAGTTGAATTCTAATAAAATGCTCATCTTTTGACGAGGCAAATCCTGCTGCCCACCTTTTCCACCTATTGAGCCAAAAGTTTGTGTCTCAGAAGTTTTTCTTTTTAAAACTTAGCTATGCAGGTCACAAGAAATGATCAGATCCCCGATAGCTTCAGACAAATTTTTGCTTAAACACTGAGGACCGAGCCTCTGAGATTTGGTGTTTACAAATTAAAACAGTTTATGCTAGAAAATTACTTAGAACCCCCAAACATTATATATATATATTTTTTTTTAACACCCTAGAGAATAAAATTGTGGTTGTTGCAATACTTTGTCACACCATATTACATAGTAGGTGAGGTTGAAAAAGACACAAGTCCAACCTATGTGTGTGATTATATGTCAGCATTACATTGTATATCCCTGTATGTTGTGGTCGTTCAGGTGCCCCCTGCTGAGAACACCGCCTGTGGAAGGGAATTCCACATCCTTGCCGCTCTTACAGTAAAGAGCCCTCTACGTAGTTTAAGGTTAAACCTCTTTTCTTCTCATTTTAATGAGTGGCCACGAGTCTTGTTAAACTCCCTTCTGCAAAAAAGTTTTCTTTATCGTGGGGTCACCAGTACGGTATTTGTATATCAAAATCATATCCCCTCTCAAGTGTTTCTTCTCCAGAGAGAATAAGTTCAGTGCTCGCAACCTTTCCTCATAACTAATATCCTCCAGACGCTTTATTAGCTTTGTTACCCTTCTTTGTACTCGCTCCATTTTCAATACATCCTTCCTGAGGACTGGTGCCCAGAACTAGACAGCATACTCTAGGTGTGGCCGGACCAGAGTCTTGTAGAGTGGGAGAATTATCGTTTTATCTCTGTAGTTGATCCTTTTTTTAATGCATGCCAATATTCTGTTTGCTTTGTTATCAGCAGCTTGGCATTGCATGCCATTGCTGAGCCCATCATCTACTAGGACCCCAGGTATTTGCGCAGCAGTCTTACAAGCGCACTTTTTTTTGGAAAAAATACACTTGGAGTTAAAAAATAAAACAGTAAAAAGTTAGACCAATTTTTTTTATATTGTGAAAGATATTACACCAAGTAAATTGATACCCAACATATCACGCTTCAAATTGCGCCCACTTGTGGAATGGCGGCAAACTTTTACCCTTAAAAATCTCCATAGGCAACGTTAAAAAAATTCTACAGGTTGCATGTTTAGACTTACAGAGGAGGTCTAGGGCTAGAATTATTGCTCTCGCTGCCTCGTAATTGAGGTCCTCCAGTCCTCTAATTTTGTTGCCCTTCTTTGGACTCTCTACAGCATATCCCTTCCGAGTGTTTTTTTTTTGTCGAGATTGATCAGATCAATCTACCGTTTATGGTTCTACCTTTACGATATGAGGAACACCGAGGAATATAAAAATCCAGGGATTTGGGGAAAGATTTTCTTTTAATATATGCCAGTGTTTGATGATTTTATGTATTTAAAATGTGTGGGTGGAATTGGGACACAAATGGCAATCTTTTATTTATCCTATTTGTTCTTTGTTATGGCCACATTTTTCCCATTTTCTTTTACAACCTCTGCAAGATAGCTTATTTTCCATTTCATCTAAACATTTTTCTCAATCTTCATTAGTAACAATTCTGTTAACCCTTATTAATTGGCTTTTGGGAATAGATTACCCCAGGTAGATAGAAACTTTAATATAGTGTAAAGTTGGTTACGATCGGTTGGTTTTGTATACAAATCATTAAATTACTTGATACCTGGTTTGGGATTTCATTTAATATAAGTTTAAGCAAAGAAAACATGCCTTTTTTGGATAAATGTATTAGGACAGAAAATGGTAGGCTCATTAGTGATTTATATACAAAACCAACTGATCGTAACCGATTTTTACACTATAAAAAGTTTCCATCCACCGGATGGGTTTACTTCCTCTGTTTCCCTGCAAAGGTAAAGCATAATTGACTACTATGCATTGCATAGTAGCTCATTATGTGTCACTTACCCGACACAGGAGCCAGCGATGTCACCACTGTCCCCTGTAGCACGAAGCATCCATCTTCCTTTGGGTTATTGCTGCTCCAGCGCTGTGAGTGGCCAGAGCAGCGATGATGTCACTCCGGCGCATGCGAGCCATGACGGCATGTTTGCCTTCACTTGCGGCACGCCCGGTGCGCCTGCGCCGTAGACAGCGGTGCCCATTTTTGTAAAATATCTCCTTAACCGTGTAGGTTAAGGAGATATTTCTTGGACCTACAGGTAAGCCTAGATTAAGGCTTGCCTGTAGGTGCAAGAAATATCTCGTAAACGTACGCGGTTTAGGAGATATTTGCAAGAGACGGCGCGCAGGCACACTGAGCGTGCCGTTTGTAGCGGATCCCGCACGCCTGCACGGGAGTGACGTCATCGCGGTGTCTGCCAGTCACAGCGCCAGTGCCGCGATAACTAGAAGTCACTCCAGGAGAAATAGCGGCGACGGAGGAGGGAAACGAACGCTGCGGGGGGCTTCGATCTCAGGCAAGTAATTTATAATGAGCTAGTATGCTATGCATACTAACTAGCTCATTATGCCTTTGTCTTGCAGTGTGTTAATTAATTTTTTTTCCAAAGGGTTTACTTCCTCTTTAACCACTTGCCGACCAGCTGCCATCATACAACTACAGGTCAGCGCCATCCCGCGAACCGCCGTAGCTGTAAGTTGGTCTCTTTAAGCGGAATAGCAGGCACGCGGCCTCTGCACTGCGGGGGTGCCGATGCGCGTGGCCAGCGGCCATGCACGAGAGCCAGAACAGGGACCTGTGTGTTAACACACAAATCCCTGTTCTGAAAGGAGAGACAGATCGTGAGTTCCTACTAGTCATTTCCTCCAGTAACTCCCATCCCCCTACAGTTAGAACACACTGGGGAACACAGTTAACCCTTTGATCGCCCCCCTAGTGTTAACCCCTTCCCTGCCAGCGACATTTACACATTAATCTGTGCATTTTTTTAGCACTGATCGCTGTATAATTGTCAATGGTGCCAAAAATGTGTCAAAAGTGTCTGATCTGACCGCCATGTTTTTTTAAAAAAAAAAAATGGGGATATTACAGCAAAAAGTACAATAGTTTTTTTTCAAAGTTACGTCCATTTTGTTTGGGTACAGCGTCGCACAGCCGCGTAATTGTCAGTTAAAGCGATGCAGTGCCGTATCGCAAAAAAAATGGCCTAGTCATTGAGCAGCCAAATCTTCTGGGACCAAAGTGGTTAAAAAGAGAACAGGACAAATAAAAGAATGCCATGTGTCCCAATGCCACCCACACTCATTTCGAATACATAAAATCATCAAAAAACACTGGCATATCTTAAGAAAAATTTCCCCAAACCCCTGAATTTTATAATCCTTCATATCGTAAAGGTAGAACCATACTCAGATTTGATCTGATCAATCGACAAAAAAAACACAAAATTTAACCGTTTTGGGACCACATAACCATGGATCATATCCATGTTTAAAAATTGTATACAATGCAATGATTAAAGGGAAATTTCTGACACATCCACATAGAGGTAATAATATTGAAATAAAGGGATATTACACATGCCATTCCACGTATGTGATATGTTATTACAAAATGTCCTTGTGGCTTTTTATATGTTGGTGAAACACAAAAAGTGTAAGACAAAATTGCTAGACATAAATACAGTGGTACCTTGGATTACGAGCATAATGCGTTCCAGAAAGATGCTTGTAATCCAAAGCACTCGTATAGCAAAGCCAGTTTACCCATTAGGAGTCAATGGAAACTCAGATAATTCGTTCCACAGTGACTGCTATTGTATGCAGTACCGCATGTGGCCAAGGGTGGGGGGTGCTGGAGACACTCAAAACACTTGGAGCTGCTCGGATGCAGGCTCGAAACACTCGGGAACGAAGTGTTTCCAAGTGTCTGAGTTCATCCAAGCGGCTCCAAGTGTCCCTGCCCCCCCCCCCGCACCTCTGGCCAAATGCGGTACTGTACACCCCATCGGCTTGAATCCTGCTTGTCTTGCGAGACAACGTTCGCAAACCGAGTCAGGATTTTAACAAAAATAGCAGCTCGTATTGTGAACCGCTCGTAAACCACGTTACTCGCAATCCAAGGTATTACTGTATTCAGTAAGGTATAAACTTACAAAATTGACATTAACTTGACATTATGTAGAAATGGGGCACACAGTGACACAAGTAAAATATATGGTCATTGATGCAGTTCCCCTAAATAGACGGGGGGGGGTTAGTAAATTGGGACTTGATCGTAAGTATAGTGGATAAAACGACTGGATACTTTACAACCCAGGGACTGAACTCTGACTTTGATTTACATTAATTTCTGTAGATCCCTATAATAATGGTATTTTAAACACATTTTGATTTAGATTGTAAATAAAATGCATTTTTTCCATAGGTAAGATTTATTTGTTGATTAAATTTGTGTATATACTTATATCAGGTTATGGCCGGGTTCACACTGGTACGACAAACGCTCCGACATTGGGAGCCCATGTCGCATGACGTATGCAAATCAATGATTTCCTATGAGAGCCATTTTAACTGGTCTGACTTTGATCCTACTTCAGCTCATTGAATATCATTGAAGTCAGATCATCTTCACTGAGATGCGACTTGTGCTCCAAGGATCTTGAAGGGGAGCGCCATGCAAAGTAACAAGAAAAAAAAAAAAACAAACAGCATGGGGTTCCCCCTCCAAGAGCATATCAGGTCCTTCGGACTTGTATGGATTTTAAGGGGAACTGGCACACCAAAAAACAGCATAGATAGCGGACAGAGAAAAACTGGAGAGAGCTATAAGACATCAGCAGAGGAGAACCGGCAGAGGGAGAAGACGTTGCCAGAAGAGGGAGAAGAGCCGGAGAGGGGAGAAGGGGGAAAAAAAAAAATAATCGGAAGAGACGCCGGAGCTGCCTTAATAAAATACTTAAAAGCCTGTGTACCGTTTATCTTTGACACTTTTTTTAGGTGAATGGGTAGGGGTACAATGTACCCCATACTCATTCACAGAGGGTGGGGGCCGGGATCTGGGGAGCCCCTTGTTAAAAGGGAGCTCCCAGATTCCGATAAGCCCATCGCCCACATGGGCTGCTCAGATGTGTTAGGGAGGAAAAACTCAGCATAGAAATTGAGCATGTAAAGTAGCTGCCAACACTGCTCTGCAAAATGCCTAACTGCAGTGAGGACTTGGACAAAAGTGGGAAGCGCAAGATCAACCAGGTTTTGTAAAGAATACAGAAAATAAATCCCATAGTGACAGAGTATGAACAGCATGTAATACAGACTTAATTAATAGTTTTTAATGGTGTTGTTTAACGACACCTGAACTGCAAGTCTGAACTTTGAATGGACCCCTTTAGACATTATAGCAATTTTCCAAAACAAGATATATGTCCTACCCACCTTCCAGTAGTCAGATTGTAAACTGTAGTACCTCTGGTATGCAGATAATGCTGTATAGGGGGAAAAAAGAAAAAAAAAAATGTAACCAATGATCAAGTGATGGGTTAATACAAATGCTAATTCAAACATCTAATTTACCCTCATAAAACACGGACTGTAAATAGTACAGTTTCTCATCAAACCTTTTCTGTACATAGAGACTGAACTAACACTGTGCACCTCCTTGCCATAATCCACTTAGGGGCATATTAATGAAGCAGTGAATGCAACACAAAAACAAACATTCACAGATATCTGTACATTAATTGCCTTACTTTAAAACACATGCTTCAGAAGATTCACCTGCAATAAATATCTGGTGAATGTCATGTACTGCTTCATAAATTTAATCCATGCAAACGTGGATATCTGCTCAGATGTTAGAGCTGTACCATGTGACTAGATGGACAATACATTGAACAAATCGATTCACATTACCATCTCCTTTTAAAAAGAATCTAAATTGTTTGCAAAAATGAAAATACTTGTACTCTGTAAATAGAAAGTGAATGGGGACAAATAGGTAAAAAAAATAAGATTTGAAAATGCTATTGGATAGAGGTTAAAGACCAAATATATTATATTTATATTCAATCCTCTCAAAACAAGAATTTATTTTCTGACATATGCTGGAGATTGGAGGTACCCAGAATACCCAAGTACTTTAAAATCCATGTAGTTCTTGTATTAACTGCTTTGGCAGCTTTGCTTCAACCCTATCAACTAATCTTTACTTCTAGCCCATTACAATGATAACCAAGCCTTACAAGCCATTAGCGGGCCTTAGAAGGGCAAGGTAACAGACTGTCATAGCTCCCAAGCATTTAACCAGTGTTACTTTTGATTTAGTTTTGGTCATAGTCTTGACTAAAATGCCCTTTTAGTTTTAGTCATATTTTAGCCAACAGGCATCATACCGGTATAACTGCTCAAACTCGTGATGTATGGGTATGTCGCTGGAGCTCAAGTGGTTAACTACTTGTCTACCACAGCTATTTTTCTGTTTTTGGATGTGTTAAAACATTTTAGAACTAAGGCTTCATGTACACTACAGCTTGAATTTAGGAGCTTCAACCTCCCTCAACCCCCCCTTCTCCTGAACGCAGAAGAACCGCATTTAGGATAGGAACGCTTTAACCACCGGCCACTGGAAGATACAAACTGCAACAAAATCCTGGCACTTTCCCAGAGGCCGGCAGCAAAGTAGGCTGTGTGTACATGAAGCCTTAAAATTTGTTCAACCCCTACAAAAGGTTTTCTGAACGCAAAGACCCTGGAGAATAAAAAGGTGACAGTTACCATTTTTTTTTTTTAGAAAAAAATGCAAAAAAGCTTAAGTTTAGTCCACACAAAAATTATATTATGTATTATTTTTTATTTTTTTACTTAATAAAAAGGATATGATGAGTAAATAGAAACCAAACATGTGAATCCTTAAAATTGTGCATGCTCATGAAAGGATAACAAACTTTGGCATACACAATTGTCAATAGGCATCACTTTAAAAGCCTTAGCATCATAGCACCACTCAGACATTCGCAGCGATATGTAAAGCTCAGCCAGTTCAGCAAAGACTGGCTGAGATTTGAACCATGTTTGAGCAGGCTGATTGTACGCAAGTCGATCGATTGACTTGGGTACAACCAGCACATGGGCTTTTAATGCAATTATTGTCAGTGGCTATCCACTAGCAATAACCTCTGTTCTCCCAGCAGGGATGGCTAACCCTGGGATAACACAATATCCCCTCATCAAGGCAGAAGAGAGAAATTGCAAAATTGGTCTGGCAACCGGAGTTAAAAGGTGGAGCACAGGGACTGGAAGTGAAAGGGTTAAAAGGTAGAAATGATATGACACCTCTAACAGCAAGATGTTGCATGAAATCAGAGGTTAGGGCATTGCATTTTTCAAAATGGACAATGGATAACATCTTAAATCAATAACTATAACAATTCAAAAATGCAGTTATCCGAATGCTTCATAAGCTTATAACTGTTTCTTACTAAGAGATTCCACAAGAAAAAAAAAATGTAGCCTTACCTTTTGGATAGTCTTCCAATAATAGGTTGAAATGGCCTAACTGACAGAAGAAATCAGACTCCACTTTTCCTTCAGATTTTAAGATTAGGGCCTCATAGCAACGAACAGCCTAAAATCAAAGGAAAATCAAAAGGTTATCAACATGTATCTGAACTTCTTAAGCAATAAATAAATCAAAACAAACTAAAGTTATGTAAAAGCATTTCTAGTCTGTATAGAGTAGGAAAGGGCCAGACCCTTTGACAGGCTTTTATTGATGAGATAGGGAACACTGTGTTCGGTTACAACTTTGCGAAGCATACAGTACAAGCAACACTAGTAATATGCAGTAATTGAGTAATATACTGCTGAGTCAAACCATGCAAAAGAAAAAAGGGACATTTTTTTCTGTGTCCTCCCTTGGTAGAGTCACCTCTTCCAATTCTCCTGGTGACCAATGTCAACGAAAATGAAAGGGAGAGGAAATCCAACATTTTAGCGGAGTTAAAGCAAGAGGTGAAGGAAAATTCTTCAATGGGGACACATGTTCTGGTGACAACTCTCTAAGATGGGAATTGTGATCACCAAGGAGAGATTAATCTCAATTTCTGTTCCATCGTTAAAACATGTGAAGGGAATTCTCTCTAGCAGGAAACAAGCGGTAAAACTATCCGGACAGGGGGTTTTGACCATTCCCTACTTTACTGATGATTCAAAAAAAAAAAAAAATTTAAAAAAGGTAATGGCACTTTAAGCACATGCCTCACATATATAGCTCAGTAAAGAATTAAAAAGACAGTAGGTTAAACGAGATTCCTAAAAGCAGTTTACCTATACTGGCCATTTTCATAAAGCAAATTCAAGGAGATTATTCCCAAGAGAATAGACACTGAGATACGCTTCCTGATTCACCCAAACAGAGCACTTTGTATTTACTATAGAAATAGGATGAAAGCACAAAGTTTTCTATATGGAAGTTCATTGAGTGACACAGGATTCAAAGACAATTGGTTATAGAGCAGCCTATGGGAGGAATTGGACTCTGCTATAATCCCTGATTCACCCAAACAGAGCACTTTGTATATTACTATAGAAATGCACACAGCAATGGTTTAAATAACCGTATTATATGCCTCAATCTATATGTACTAACCCTATGATTCTCACACACATCTAGATGTGAATCAAAAGGAAGTTGTTCATTGAGTGACACAGGATTCAAAGACAATTGGTTATAGAGCAGCCTATGGGAGGAATTGGACTCTGCTATAATCCCTGCCTTCTCCAGCATAATTTGGTTTGTAACAAACAGTGCAAAGAACAAGACCATAAACACAGAGGGGTGTTGTCTGTGTCGGGTAGTCCAAAACGGCACAGCAAACAAAACCAAAAATAACAGAAAAACTGTTGACTGCCTGAAGGACCGTATGCCTAAACATCTCCACTTGGTACATCTTGAGAATGTTTTAACAAAAAAGCTGAAGAAGCAACTGACAGATCTAGTAGAGTGCATTTTCAAACAGTATTAGGGTTGATGCACAGTGCATCTCAGAGAAGCAGCTCCTACGGGCTTTTGAGCTCTCGTTTTTTTCTGCCTGGAAACTCTCCTCCATTTTAGCCAACGTGTCCATGCACACTATGGCCTTTTCAGGAGTTTACAGGCATAGGCTCTTACAAGCAGAAAAAAACCCCACCAAACTCACGTTTTTGAGAATAGCTTTCGAGCAGGAGAGACACCCAAGTGCCCGAAAACACACACAAAGGCATGAAAAAGCTCAAAGTATGAAAACGTACAAAAGAAAAAAAAAAAAAAAAAAGAAGGATGATGAAATGAGCCGGGGGGGGGGGGGGGGCTGTTGTGAAAACAAAATGCTTGTGCTCAAAAAAGCATTACGAAGCTCAATAAAAACGCACAAAAGAGCACACGCTTCTTCAAGCTAGGCAGAGGCTCAAATACTTGTAAAAGCTGATTTTTGTTTTGAGCTGCAGTGTGCATGGGCCCTTAAACCCAAAAACAAAAGTGTAATATGTTGTATCTAACCAAACATTAAAATGTGGTGGCTGCATTAGTTTTCTTTACGTCACTTGGTGATCCAGCCAGTAACACGTGCCCTAGGGTCTGCATTCTGGATGAAGTAGTAAGGCAGACACCTTTGGACAGCAGCATTGTCAGTCTGGGACGAAATGTTAAGCCAGCCATACATGAATAGAAATTTGGCAGGTTCAGCAGGGAGTGGCCAAATTTTGATACATGTATGGGCAGACTGGTTGTATACAAGTCTATCAATAGATTGACTTATGTACAACCTGCCGTGGAATATTTTCTCTTGATCAGCATCGCTGGCTATAGCGGGTGGTGCTGATGAGTGTATTCAGAAGGCAGGGAAATATCCCTACTGTCTGAACACAAAAGCTAAGCAGCGAGAGAGGTTCCCCCATCTACAATGAGTGTGTGGATGGGGGAATTGACTGGAGACATTTTCTTTCACTCAACCAGCAGGTTGAACAAAAGGAAATAACTTGTGCACGGCCTCATGACTTATGCCTGGTATACAGGTAGTTTTTTTTTTTTCATTCAACTCAACGAACTGAATAAATAAAAAAAAAAAAGGAGGCATACCAACAATTTGATATTAGTACAGCAATCTTCCCACTGAGCTATTGTGTTTTGACAGGGGGAGCGCCCCAGCGCTAGAACAGCTAATCAGATGCCAATCGGCTGCTGGTTTTCTGTTGAACTGGCTAAAGGTCAGACGGTTTCTGTTGAACCGGCAAATACCCAATATTCGGTCCATATGTACTGGGCTTTAGATTAACAAACTCAAGATGAATTCTAGCAAATACTTTATAAGCAGTTACAGAGAACAGTATTCCTTTAGTGACAAAGGTTTTACATGAATAGAAGCCGACCATTGTAAGCATTCCTAGTTTGTCTCAACCCTCAAACTGCTACTTTGTCTGGATAGCTTGGGTCTGGTAAAGTTGACAGGTTAAAATAAAGGGGGGGGGGGGGGTGAATGCAGTCACCACATAAAATTGGTGGGCTGAAACTTAAAGAGGAGTGCCCCCTAAAAAATTTTTTTCAAAAGTCAGCAGCTACAAATACTGCAGCTGCTGACTTTTAATAAATCGGACACTTACCTGTCCGAGGGTCCAGCGATGCGGGGGGAACGAGACCCCCCCCCTCATACCCCGCTCCGTTCGCGGCGCCGTCATTCTTACTGTGGGCACCCGGCTGTGTCTTCACAGCCGGGCACCCACTGCGCATGCGTGAGCGTCGCCGCGCGTAGTGATACGACGCCAAGTCATCTGGGACACGTCCCAGATGACTGTGCGGCGCCAAGGGGAAGTGATGTCAGTGCCCGGGCACAGAAGGTGGCAGACTACGAGGTACCCCCTAGCAACAGGCATTTAGAGGTGAGTAAAAAAAATTATTTTTTTTTTTCATGATTTTTAAGCAATTTTTTTTTTTTGGTGGCGACACCACTAACAAAAGTTTAGTTTTTGGGTTTAACCGCTCACCGACCAGCCGCCGTCATTTTACTGCAGCAGGTCGGCACAAACCCGCGAGCCGTCGTAGCTATACGTCGGCTTGGGGGATAAGGATAGCAGGCATGTGAGTGCTGATGCTCGTGCCCAAAGGTCACGAGTGTGTGTAAACACACACTTCCCTGTTCCGAGAGGCGTGACAGATCGTGACTTCCTATTAGCTAGGAATCACGATCGGTCACTTCCTCTAGGTCAGTCCCCTTCAGTTAGAAACACAAATAGGGAACACAGTTAACCCCTTGATCGCCCCCTAGTGTTAACCCCTTCCCTGCATTTCTATAGCACTGATTGCTGTATAAATGCCAATGGTCCCAAAAATGTGTCAAAAGAGTCCGATATGTCTGCCATGTCACAGTCCCGATAAAAAAAATAAAAAAAAATAAATAAATATCACAGATCGCTGCCATAACTAGTAAAAAAAATAAATAAATAAATAAATAAATAAAAGAAGACAAAAATGCTATAAATCTATCCCCTATATTGTAGATGCTATAACTTTTGCACAATTGCAGTTCACCTCTCTTTCCTTGCCTATATTGTCACATGTTAGAATCCCAGGCCTTTCATTCATGCACACATCTTTATGCCAATATTGATTGACTACTTTAGATGCCTGACATACATTACTTATGTTCACAGCCTATACTTTTTATGGACCAACGAGGTCTCTAGGGATACATCACTACACCTATGCCATGCCTGCTCTCAGTTTGGCCCCTGGTGGGGTCCCATCTGACTCCACCCCCTCAGCTCCCTGGGGAGGCACCTGCTGCCGCCGACCCACAACCCCTCCTACCCTGTGCCTTTATAACTAATACTGTGCCATATTGGCAAAAAAAATTTTCATCCTAGGTACATTGTTACACACATCCACCCCTGAAGAGCGAGCTGGATCACGCGAAACTAGTCGGGTAGTATGATGCCCGTGTACTATGACCAATATTCCTTGTTTATGCATCTTTTTTTAATTGGAAACTGTTGGTGTTGTCTATGCACGTAAAGAATTGTACTTGAATAAATCATATACTATATTTACTACTGTTATGTTTACTGGCGGAAATGGTACCCACTTCATTCAAAGTCCCAGGGCGAACCCCTTCTTTTTTCTATATTGTAGATGCTATAACTTTTGCACAACCCAAATATACGCTAATTGCGATTTTACCAAAAAATATGTAGAATACATATCTGCCTAAACTTTTTTTTTTTAAATAAGCAAAGGGGATGATACAGGATAAAACCACAAAATTGTGCCAGTGAAGAAACTAAAAAACGAAAATAAAATTCAGTTTTAATTCAGATGACTAAAATAAGACTAAAACTAAAATAGAAATTTGTCAAAATGAACACTGCAAACCAAAAAATTATTATTAATTGAGGTGGGGCTATGCAGGAGTTAATTGCTCATTAAAGTCTAGGACATAGAAGATCTACTTACCCGAGTTGTTTCTGCTGACCCCCTGTGCCCAGCAATTCCGCCGACCCCCTGTGCCCAGCAATTCCGCCGACCCCCTGTGCCCAGCAATTCCGCCGACCCCCTGTGCCCAGCAATTCCGCCGACCCCCTGTGCCCAGCAATTCCGCCGACCCCCTGTGCCCAGCAATTCCGCCGACGCCCTGTGCCCAGCAATTCCGCCGACCCCCTGTGCCCAGCAATTCCGCCGACCCCCTGTGCCCTGCCCAGCAATTCCGCCGACCCCCTGTGCCCTGCCCAGCCATTCCGCCGACCCCCTGTGCCCTGCCCAGCAATTCCGCCGACCCCCTGTGCCCTGCCCAGCAATTCCGCCGACCCCCTGTGCCCTGCCCAGCCATTCCGCCGACCCCCTGTGCCCTGCCAAGCAATTCCGCCGACCCCCTGTGCCCTGCCAAGCAATTCCGCCGACCCCCTGTGCCCTGCCAAGCAATTCCGCCGACCCCCTGTGCCCTGCCAAGCAATTCCGCCGACCCCCTGTGCCCTGCCAAGCAATTCCGCCGACCCCCTGTGCCCTGCCCTGCAATTCCGCCGACCCCCTGTGCCCTGCCCTGCAATTCCGCCGACCCCCTGTGCCCTGCCCTGCAATTCGGCCGACCCCCTGTGCCCTGCCCTGCAATTCGGCCGACCCCCTGTGCCCTGCCCAGCAATTCCGCCGACCCCCTGTGCCCTGCCCAGCAATTCCGCCGACCCCCTGTGCCCTGCCCAGCAATTCCGCCGACCCCCTGTGCCATGCCCAGCAATTCCGCCGACCCCCTGTGCCATGCCCAGCAATTCCGCCGACCCCCTGTGCCCTGCCCAGCAATTCCGCCGACCCCCTGTGCCCTGCCCAGCAATTCCGCCGACCCCCTGTGCCCTGCCCAGCAATTCCGCCGACCCCCTGTGCCCTGCCAAGCAATTCCGCCGACCCCCTGTGCCCTGCCAAGCAATTCCGCCGACCCCCTGTGCCCTGCCAAGCAATTCCGCCGACCCCCTGTGCCCTGCCAAGCAATTCCGCCGACCCCCTGTGCCCTGCCAAGCAATTCCGCCGACCCCCTGTGCCCTGCCCTGCAATTCCGCCGACCCCCTGTGCCCTGCCCTGCAATTCCGCCGACCCCCTGTGCCCTGCCCTGCAATTCCGCCGACCCCCTGTGCCCTGCCCTGCAATTCCGCCGACCCCCTGTGCCCTGCCCTGCAATTCCGCCGACCCCCTGTGCCCTGCCCTGCAATTCCGCCGACCCCCTGTGCCCTGCCCAGCAATTCCGCCGACCCCCTGTGCCCTGCCCAGCAATTCCGCCGACCCCCTGTGCCCTGCCCAGCAATTCCGCCGACCCCCTGTGCCCTGCCCAGCAATTCCGCCGACCCCCTGTGCCCTGCCCAGCAATTCCGCCGACCCCCTGTGCCCTGCCCAGCAATTCCGCCGACCCCCTGTGCCCTGCCCAGCAATTCCGCCGACCCCCTGTGCCCTGCCCAGCAATTCCGCCGACCCCCTGTGCCCTGCCCAGCAATTCCGCCGACCCCCTGTGCCCTGCCCAGCAATTCCGCCGACCCCCTGTGCCCTGCCCAGCAATTCCGCCGACCCCCTGTGCCCTGCCCAGCAATTCCGCCGACCCCCTGTGCCCTGCCCAGCAATTCCGCCGACCCCCTGTGCCCTGCCAAGCAATTCCGCCGACCCCCTGTGCCCTGCCAAGCAAATCCGCCGACCCCCTGTGCCCTGCCAAGCAAATCCGCCGACCCCCTGTGCCCTGCCAAGCAAATCCGCCGACCCCCTGTGCCCTGCCCTGCAATTCCGCCGACCCCCTGTGCCCTGCCCTGCAATTCCGCCGACCCCCTGTGCCCTGCCCAGCCATTCCGCCGACCCCCTGTGCCCTGCCCAGCCATTCCGCCGACCCCCTGTGCCCTGCCCAGCCAGTCCGCCGACCCCCTGTGCCCTGCCCAGCCATTCCGCCGACCCCCTGTGCCCTGCCCAGCAATTCCGCCGACCCCCTGTGCCCTGCCCAGCAATTCCGCCGACCCCCTGTGCCCTGCCCAGCAATTCCGCCGACCCCCTGTGCCCTGCCCAGCAATTCCGCCGACCCCCTGTGCCCTGCCCAGCAATTCCGCCGACCCCCTGTGCCCTGCCCAGCAATTCCGCCGACCCCCTGTGCCCTGCCCAGCAATTCCGCCGACCCCCTGTGCCCTGCCCTGCAATTCCGCCGACCCCCTGTGCCCTGCAATCGCGCCGACCCCCTGTGCCCTGCAATCCCGCCAAACCCGTGCCCTGCCCTACAAACCCGCCGGACCCCCTGTGCCCTGCCCTACAAACCCGCCGACCCCCTGTGCCCTGCCCTATAAAACCCGCCGACCCCCTGTGCCGTGCCCTACAAACCCGCCGACCCCCTGTACTCTGGCCAGAGCTCAAACTAGTTTAGCAAGCCAGCCTGCAATCCCACTTATTGCACAAAGCCCCAGGGATCTTTGATATCTTCTCTGTTGATCAGGTAGCGCTCCACCTATCAAAGGTTGCCTACCCAAACAATAATAAAAAGGAGAAGAGAACTCCAGAAACACCTGCTTTATTTTTTTTAATAAAACTACTAACATAAGCATGTCAGACAAGTGAGACTGCCACTGGAAATTTGCTGAAATCGCCAGTGGCAAGGGGCGGCTTCTTTGTCCCTATAGAATCGCTCCCTCTGTAGCTGATGCAGCAAGATTCTGATCCCTTCACTAGCATTCGAGATTCAGTAGGTCTCAAACCAGCTAAAGATTGCTGTGTCTGCCAAGATAGAGACAGACCGGCCATCTTTTGAATGGTCCTGTCGCTGGCAGTTTGCTTCTACTTACAGAATCGCCCATCTGACATCAGTCTAGAGCCCAGTACACACGATCAGAAAATCGTATGAAAAATACCGCCTTTGAATCGATCGTATGATAATTGGATCGTTAGTACAGAGCTTTTGAGAGCCGATCAGGACATTTAACCCAATATTATTTGATCAGTCATGCACAAATAATATCCGCACCATGCCAGGTCATACGATTTTCGTTTAATCAGTACAGCTGTCATTCAAAAATGCATTAAAACACATAACATTTCCATATTTTTATTCTGTCGTACGAGAATTTGTGAGTTAGTAAACTCTTCAGATTCGATTTGAGATTAGCAAATAAAAAAAAAAAAAGCAGTGTATATACAGCTCCCAAACCCCCCAGCCCAAAGATGCCGTTTGCAGGATTTTTCCCGTCCCGCAAGCACACCGCCCCCAGTGTGAAAGCACTCGAGCTTTCACACTGGGGAGGCATGAGAGGCGCTTTTCAAGCACTATTTTTAGCACTAAAACACCTGAAAAGCGCCTCAGTGTGAAAGGGTTCTTAATGAATTGCAGCAGAGGAAAAGGTTCTTAAAGCCTTCCAGACAGGAATTTGCACCAAGGCCTTAAGCAGGTAAATCAACTCCCATATATGTAGGGCTGAAACCACTAATGAAAATGGTAGTGAACTATTTTCATAATCAATTAGTTGGTCAGCCGATTAGTTGGCCTGCATACAGAATGCATTACTTGTTTACATATCAAGAAATACAGTGGAGCAAAAATACAGCTCAGTACACTGTCCATACATGTCAGTAAGTGCCTAAGAACTTGTGAATGTGTAGGGAGCAATGTCTCATGGGACATGTAGTCCTGGGCAGGAAGTTAGTGGTTCTAAAAGGCAGAAGTATTTTACCTTGCTATTGGGGCACTCAATACTATACTTTGCAGCTTGCTATTGGGGCACTCTGAAGGCAGGGAGTAGCTAAGAGCATCTGTTGGGGATTCCAGAAGAGGATTGTGGCTGCTTTGTGCAAAACCATTACAGGCATGACATGTTTTTTTTTTTTTAAGTCACTTTAAAGAATCTGTGCAGGGAAGATCAGCATCTAAACCCAGAGAAGCTGGGGGCCGATAGACTGGAGGTAATACAACGCATTACAATTACATTTAAAGTAAACTTTAACCAGTTGTAAAGATCAGGGTGATTAGTGGTGCATGCGTTTTCAAGGTTTGCCAGTCCAGACTGCATTTTTAAGGGCGTGGCAGCCCACTTTTATTTAAAGGAACGAAAAAGTTTCACAAAAAAGACAGCCATGAACTCCGCTCATTGTGGCCCACAACTGGTTTCCCATTCGCTAAAGTGGCCATCGTTCCTCAAAAAGGTTGGCACCCCTGTTCTAAACTATCTATCCTATGTAAAGATGCCATAACTGCTGTTAAAAAAAAAAATAAAAAAAATAAAAAAAAAAACCCACACGCGCAGCTGCAAAGTTTAATTGTGCACAAATAGTAAGCTTGCCCTTTACTCATTCCCATCCTTATACCATCTTGGAAATTATTAGCTGCCACTTAGTACCTTCAAATCTTTACTTTTTAAAATACTTTTGTTGCCAACTGGCAAGTTCCTTTTGCTAAACATTTTTAACAATTCTAACAAAATTAAAGAGGAAATCCAAATGAGACGATTCTTGGGTTTCTGGTGGAACGGGGAAGAGACAGAACCCCAGTTGGGTTTTTATTGCAGTTGCTATTGGCGAGACATCCTCACTTGCTGTTATAGACTCCAATGAAGAAACAAAAAGTGGACTTTATATTAGCAATCAAAAAAAGCTGGTCTTGAATGCTCACGCAGATAATGCTGGCCTGAAATGACACTGTGCTGAGAAAACAGTTTAGGGTGGTAGAAAAACAAACAAAGCAGATGCAATAGGAAAAATTTTGCTGCAGGAAGACACAAAAGCTTTAAAAAAACTTACAAAGATATTGTCTCATCTTCCCTAAATTGTAAACAGAAGTGACTCCTCTGGGCTTCAACAAAATGGCAGCCTCCAACAAGAGGAAACCAAAGCAATGCTGAAGGTAATTGAGAGCACACACTAATTTGGGTAACAATTATTAATGTGGAATGTATGTTCTTTTGTTAAAGAATAAGTGTCAAACTTATGGGTAAAGTTTCGCTTTAAACCCTTTTCCACTCCAAAGGTTTTAAATGATGTTCCAATTTAAATTCTCTACTTACACTTTTTGTTTAGCCTGAAAATGTCTGACCAAGAGGAGAAGCAGATGAAAGAAGAACAGGCTGAAGACAGAGGTGGAAAAGAAAATTTGTGAAAAAAGAACATGGAAGAGCAGTGCAGGGAGAACAGAAAAAAAAGGAGGGCAGAGAACAGAAAGAACAGAGAAGAGATGGCAAAGTACAGAGACATTTTAAAGACCATAGAGGAGATGGAAGGGCCAGAATAGAGGGGAGAATATTACAGATTTAATGAGGAAAGCAAAGATGATGAACAAAGACTCTGATAGGTTAGGAAGGAGTGGGAGTTAGGAAGAAGTGGAAACCAGGGCTGGAGAGGTGGGCTTAGGGGTGGAATAGGAGTAGTGAGAAGTGGGGGACAGCCGGGCGAGATTGTCTGCCCGTTGCTCAACCTCTCACCCCCCCCCCCCCATTATCAGAAACAGCTGTCCTACTTGTCCCGCACACCCTTTCAGATGCTTTTTGCCCCTCTTACTCCTCAAATCCTTTTTATTTCTCTTGCCATGGCCCTAATGGCTGATTTACGCCACTGCCATGGCATTGCATGACTGGATCCTGATCGGAAGGCCCTCTAGTTGGGATGCTCAGCATTGTTGAGAGATCAAAACGCCAGAATGTTGATCGGGAGTTGGATTCCTCCAGCACTCAAATCCTCTGAACCAATTAGGCTTTGAAATACAAGATGGGGTAAACGCCCCCTTTTAAATTTGGGAAGTGAGGTTGAAATAGAACCCCTGTAATCCTTTTGCCGCAGTTATTGAAAATGTATTTTAAAAACACATATACTTACGCAGCAATGGATGTTTTTAACTTCATGAAAGGGAGGATTGACTTAGATGAACGTTTCCAACAGAATCATAATAATGGAGATTTAGAAAGGAGGTTCTAAACAACTCCAACATGACATGGATAACAGATCAGACTATGGTGGGACATTGCATCATTGGAGATGTAAATTGGGAAAAATCTCACACCTAGGAGACTCAGATGGGAGGTCTTAATGATGGCGTGGAAGACTTGAATCTATTGGATGAATGGTACCAATTTTTCAACTCATGCGAAAAATATCTAATGCAACTCGTGATTAGAAGGAGAAAAACAAAAAATACATTATTGGAATCTAAGATATCTGAGCTGAGAGAAACTATGGTGCCATTGAAAGAATCCAAGGAGTATCAAGAAAAAGCATAAAAACTCCAAACGTATTTCTCGAAATATGATGGAGAAATAAAACAGAAAAAATACCAAAGGGACCGAAAGGATTTTAATGATGAAGTTTAAAAGTGGCAAGAAGAATTAATTCCCCCAATGTCTCAAGAATACTCAGTAGAGGGAAATGGAGATACAAGAAATTGTAGCCCAAATAACAAACCATAATTATAACCCCAAAACTAAAAAACAAAAAAAACAAAACACCAGACCACAAAATAAGCCAAACCCAACCAACCGAATAACCACCCACGTACCCCTCAGTACCCACAAAAAATAGGTTTACTCCATTGGCAAACACCAGAGTACCATGAATATTATGATAGGAACCAAAATATCCCCCCCCCCCCCGACCACCTAGGGGTGGATATAGGGGACATTTTAGAGGAAGACAAGCACCATATCCAAACCAATACCAGCAAGGGGGGGGGGTGGAGGGGCTGGAAGGAGACCTACAGGATTACACCCCCACCACCACAGTATTACCAAAGAGACCATTCAGGGGGGGGGGGGAGCTAGGGGAGGAAGGGGAAAGAAAAAGACAGACAATGAAACTTAGGACTATTCAATTTAGCAGGGGTACAATTTCCTGAAGAAGAAATGGAAGTTTTAGCACAAGGACTTAAGTTTGCACCAGACAAAAAAAAAAAAAAAAAAATGGACAAATTTGAAACCTATGTAGACATTGAAAAATATGTAAGGAAACTAAAACATTTTTATGGACAGCCGTTCAGTTCCTCATTAGATACAGGTGCAGAATCGTATGCACACAGTGGGCTTAAAAATAATTCAGTTTTTAATCCAGCAAAAAAAAAAAAGGGGGAGGAGCCATCATTTCATAAAAAAAGTTCAGGATGAAGTAAAACATGTAAAAAAAACAAGACACAAAAGCACACGACTATGGGAAAGAATAAAAAAAAAAAAAACTAGATAAAAATAAAAATGTGGTAATAAGACTGGCCGATAAGAGGGGGGGTGGTTATATTAACTAAAAAATAGCTACAACAAAGAGGTGCTTCGACTACTTGGTGATACAACTACTTGCAGAAAATTGAAAAAAGTGATCCACGCAAAAACTAAAAACTGAACAAATTGGGTTAAAAAAGGGAACCAAAGCCAAAATTCTGGATTTAAAAAAAAAAAAAAAAAAAAAAAAAAAAAAAGGAGGCTAAATACCTCATGCCACATGACCCTATACTTCCTGTTCTTTATATTGTTCCAAAAATCGAAGGAGAACCCCCCAGGACGGCTCATCATTAGTGGGATTGGTTCCCCGTTTTCAAAAGTTGGTGTATCTAGACATGTTTCTCCAGCCTTTGGTAAATCCTACCTAAAAGACAGCAGAGAAGTTATCAAACTTCTCTCCAAATTAGAGATTAATAACAACACGTTTCTTGTTACAGTGGAAGTGGAGTCCCTGTATACAAATATAAAACAAGTATGGGTTCTCAGCTGTAAAATGGGCTTTGAAAAACCAATCCCAGTTAAAACAAATTACACGCATATTGGAAGGGCTACAACTGGCCATGTGGAACTTTTGGTTCCAGGGGGTCCACTATAACCAGATCAAGCGAGTCGCAATGGGGGCTCATTCTGCCCCTAGTGTGGCTAACCTAGTGCTCATAAATGGGAACAGTAAAGTATATACAGACCTCATTCTATAAAAAAGGTATATTGACGACATTGTACTCCTGTGGGAAGGTTCCCAAGCCAGGTTCACATAGGGATAATGAATGCCAACAGTTATGGGCTAAAATGTTCAGCCACATGGGACAAGGTGACCATAAAACTACCTTGATTTACTATTGAGGAAAAACACACAAAATGAAAATACATTTAAGGATACTGACAGAAATGGGTACATGCCCATACAAAGTTGTCGTCATCCTAAATGACTCACAGCCATCCCTAAAAAGGTCAGTACATGCGAATCGGGAGGAACTGACAGCTTAGATTTCAAAGCCTAATCAGCTATCCTCACCAATAGATTGTTGGAAAAATGCTATTCACCAAGGGCACTAAACAAATGCCTCTAGGGATAGGGAAACTTAACTAAAAATAAAGTCTCCTTTAAAGCTGACCTAGTATTTATTACAGGCTTAAACCACTTAAGCCCCGGACCATTTGGCTGCCCAAAGACCAGAGCACTTTTTGGAATTCGGCACTGCGTCGCTTTAACTTACAATTGCGCAGTTGTGCAGCGTGGCTCCCAAACAAAATTGGTGTCCTTTTTTCCCCACAAATAGAGCTTTCTTTTGGTGGTATTTGATCACCTCTGAGGTTATTTATTGTGCTATAAACAAAAAAATAGCCAGTTTTACTAGGCAGAATGGGGAAATGCTTGTTTACATCAGCATTTCCCTGTTCTTTCTCTCCATGAGACGATTGCGGGTATCCCCGCGGACATCGAGATCACACTCGGAGGTCGAGGCGGGCACAAACCGCTTCTTAAAGGGCAATGTACAGTATGTTAATCTGTCTGTACGTGGCCTTGTGCCGAAGTATATCGGCGTGAGCAGATAGGCAATCGGTTAACAATATAAAGAGGTTGAAAAAATATTTAAAAAGCATTGGCCCATCCTTATGAAAAATAGGGATCTAAAAAAAATAAAAAAAATAAGTCTTACCCACCAAACCCAAAGTTATATACAAGAGAGTTCCCCGGGCTTAGGCAACAAAAAAAAATTTGCACCCAATATTCCCAACCCTCCCCCCCCCCCCCCCCCCCTCAAAACAATCTCTACTTTTCTAGATAGGGAAGGTTTTCATTATTGCATTAGGTGAAAAGTTCTCAGTCAGTAGTCAAACATAAATTTAAATAAAATCATCACTTGTGACTCCGAGTATGTTACATACGTACTAGAGTGCCCGTGTCCCAAGCAACATGCAGGTAGAACCACACACAAACTATGCACAAGAATAAATGAACATATAGCCAATATTAAAAATGGGTTTAACTTAACAAGGCCTGTCAAACCATTTTAGACAATTTCACAATAGGGACCCAACACTGCTTATGTTTTACAGAATAAAAGAGCGGTATCACAAAATGAAACCAAATGGTTATATAATTGACACTTTACAGCCAGCTGGCATGAACATAAACCTATTTTTTTTTTTTTTTTAACTAATGATTTATTAAGCTTTATGAATTATAATCTGAGCACTCATCCTGAAATAGGGGTGCTGCATGTAAATGGGTGGTAGTAAATATGCTATGAAATATCCCTGGGGCATAACATATATTCAACCAACTTGGCATAAATTAGTAACTACCAATATCATTTAACATATACATCATTCAGGTACTAATCAATTATGGCCATAATTTATTCATCACCCGCATTTTGTAGATTATAATTATTTTATTGTCAGATATACGTTTATACATGTATGCATTTGTTTTGGTATTTGTTGTGATATGAATCACCAGAGAGAATATGGGCCAAATTGTCCCTGTCCACGTATGGTTGTAGTTTTTCATTAAATACAACAGCGTTATTTTTGCCAACAGCTAAAGTGGTTGGAGGGGTAGAATAGATTCCACCAATCACGTCTGACCATGGGGGGTACAAAATGTAATCTGGATAGTGACGCAAGACAAAATGTACGTTGGAGGCGCATCCCGGTCACGTAATTTCCAGCCACATCTGGTTTCTTCTCACCATGGCGGTGGAATGCACGCCGATCAACTGCGTAAGCGGGACGGCTGCAGTATCCATCTGTCTGGTGATTCATGTCTACACTCCTCAGTGCCAGGCTAAGCTAAGACACCAACCAATGTACGTAGCCATTTGGCTTATGTTTTTACATGTATTTTAAATAAACAGTGTTACGCTATGAATGGGCTATCGCGGTGGAGAAACTTTAAAAGGTTCCCAATCACATGTTAATTGGTACACCAGCAGGACCGTTGATCCATGCTAACAGCTTAACCTGACCATTTTTTAGCTAGAGGTCATGGTGGTCTGGTGAGTAGGCAATTCACTTCCATGCACTGGGTGATCTACGTGACGTTTGCCACTGGTGACGGTTTTAGGAATTGAAGTTGCACCAAAAGAAAAATTATGGACTTTATTGATGCAATAATTTGAATCACTGTCATTAATTTCAGCACTGGATTGTCAGGATTTATGAATTGTATATCGTATTATTAATTAGCATTATGCACTTTAAATTGTGTATGTATAAGGAATGTCATAATTGAACGCATAGCCCCCCTACCACTACACACCCCAAATCATACAAATCCTCTTGCACTTTGAGGGGAGCAGCTTAATTTTCTAAATTTCACTATAAAGCACATTTTGGTATTTAATAGCGTAAGGTTTTTTCACTTTTACATTGGGGCAATAACCCCTTGCTCCTGGAAGACCTGCAAAGGCATGGAGATCAACTAGTCTGTGTGGCGACACAGGCAGGCATGAAAGATACGACTTGAGGAATGGGCTGAGAATTCTAGCTTGTAGCCCTTGGAAAGCACCAACCAATATGCTCGTTGACCAAAGGTTTGCAAAGACTAACAGACACAACCCCCTTGCTGGAAGGTGGAGGCGCACTTTCATGCTGAGAAGGGTTTGTAAGTAATGAAAGAAACCCTTGTTGGCTTCAGAGGAAGGATGAGCCTTCCTGCGCTGAACCCTATGGCTTTTTCTGTTGGGGCAGATGGGCACCCTTGCACTTGGTGACATCCTTGATAAGGGTGTCTAGGGGCACCCTGATCAACACTGTCCCTTGAAGGGCAAGTAGAGCAGGCGCATTTTACATGCTGGTTCTACAGCCCACTACTCAAGCTAAAAAGTTTTCCTTATATCTGTTGACAAGAAACACATACAAGAGAAGAAGATACCTCCAACAACCCATCCATACATTAGCCCAAGGCTGAAGGCATGAGCTACAGACACCTCAAATGTACAATAAGGCACTCTCATCTATTCTGATAACCTTGGCCCAATCAACTAAAGTTTGGCAGACTAAAGTTAAAGCCGGGGCAGGCAGCAATGCAGGGTCTGCCAGAAAGAACCAAGTTTTAAAAACTGCTTCCAATCGCTTGTCAATGAGGTCCTTGAAAACAAGCATCTCTCCACAATAGGGGTGCAACGGATCAAAAAAACTCACGGATCAGAGTCAAGGATCGGATCATTTTTCGGATCAAATAATTGAATTCGCAAAAACCTGTGAAAATTCCGCCACCATATAGTCCCCACTGTAATATCCACGTCATCTCCCCCACTGTAATATTGGCAGGGTATCGCAGAGTATTGGCTGGGTATCGCAGGGTATTGGCTGGGTAATGCAGGGTATTGGCTGGGTAATGCAGGGTATTGGCTGGGTAATGCAGGGTATTGGCTGGGTAATGCAGGGTATTGGCTGGTAATGCAGGGTATTGGCTGGGTAATGCAGGGTATTGGCTGGGTAATGCAGGGTATTGGCTGGGTAATGCAGGGTATTGGCTGGGTAATGCAGGGTATTGGCTGGGTAATGCAGGGTATTGGCTGGGTAATGCAGGGTATTGGCTGGGTAATGCAGGGTATTGGCTGGGTAATGCAGAGTTTGTTTACAAGTGATCGCTCCGTCATTTGACGGAGCGATCACATTGTAAACAGTGGCCGGGTGTACCAAGATGGCCGCCACTCCGGAGCTAGGCCGAAGCCGCGGCCTTTCCTAAGGCCGCCGGGTGTACCAAGATGGCCGCCGCTCCGGAGCTAGGCCGAAGCCGCGGCCTTTCCTAAGGCCGAGGCCGCGGAGCGCTCTGCAGATCGCGGGGTGTGCCGATCCGAACGGGGTGACCCGTTCGGATCGGCGACGATCCGTTGCACCCCTACTCCACAAGGATGGCAAAGGCTTTGTTAACATGGGAAAATGCCAGATTCACAGTCTGTTGACATACCAGGCTAGCCATGCACATTTGTCTAGTCCAGCGGGGCCTGTGTACAGCCAAAGCTGGTCTATCACATAAAATCCCAATAAAATACATTTGCGGTTGTAACATGACAAAATGTGGAAACGTTCAAGGGGTATGAATACTTTTTCAAGGCACTGTATATAGCGCCATTAATTTACACAGCGCTTACAATCTAAGGTCCCAACTCACATTCCTACATACACATACTAATCCCGATTTAGACAGGAGCCAATTAACCTACCACTATGTCTTTGAAGTGTGGGAGGAAAACCACACAGGCAGAACATGCAAACTCTGTGCAGTTAGTGCCGTGTTTGGGATTGCACTGAAAACCTTACTGCTGCTAGGCGGAAGTGCTAACCACTCAGCCTCTGTGCTGCCCACAAATTTTGTTGTGAAAAAACAATCCCCTCAGTGACCCATGTAAATTGCAAGAATTTTAACAAACACTGTCGCAGATCTCTTCCGCCCCTGACTACTGAAACACGTAGGGTGAAGCTTACGCTTCTGAGGTCACGGCCCACACAGGAATTAAAGTGGACAGACCAATTCCCAGGATCTGTATTTTTTATTAAGCGCTTGTACATTGTAACTTTGTGAGTGGTTAGATATATACAGTGTTACACCATGTGAGTTTTCCTTTTAAGGTATGGTGGACTATTCTGGGTTATTAAATAGGATTCCATGGTGATCTTGTATGGAGACGATACCACAAACAATGCACTAACCTACATTGCTACATTCTTTTCATATAAAAGAGCCCAATTGTTCTGGTAAGAGTCCACTCAATCTCAGGTGGTGTTGCAAATATCCAGTTATACAAAATGTTCCTCATCACCCCATTGGTAGATTTGGATTCAGATATATTGGGACTTGTATTCATATTTTCACTTTGTATCTACTATGACAATATTTGTTCATCTGATTGTTGTTAGTGCAATGTAGTGAATTTATATCAGTGGCATAGATAGCCAGCCAATCTAGCACCCGGGGCTGGACATTTTTTTTGCTATAATAAAATAGGATTTTTATAACAACTTACTTGTAAAATCCTTTTCTTTGAAGTACATCACAGGACACAGAGCCATAGTAGTTACTATGAGGGTTATAGGCCACCTTCAGGTGATGGACACTGGCACGCCCTAAGACAAAAAGTGCACTCCCTATATAACCCCTCCCACTGCTGGGAGTACCTCAGTTTTGTAGCAAAGCAACATATTTCATAGCGTCTACTGTAAAACACAACGCTTCCGGTATCCTGGCCAACTCCTGGGCCTGCTGATCAGGAATAACTGAGTAACTCTATTGTGACGGACCTCGTACCCAAGATGTCCGCCGTAAATGCTTCCTCCGTCCGGTACCATACAATCCAAGACCCCTTAGCACACCCAGTCACCAGACAACACCAGTGTAGGCTACATCAGGAATGACTCTTTATTTGAAATGTCACACATATATACAGCCAGATGACTAAAGCCTAACCTAATTAGCATGAGCTAATTATCTTAATCAACACTGGACTCCTTCATTCAATTGCAGGGTTAATTATCACATACAACAATAGGTGAAATACTCTTACAAGCCAGACTATATGCATTAACACAACAGACAGGTGGCTGGAGTTCATGAGTCATGACATTAGCGTCTCTTGCTAATATGCCAAATACACATACAGATTCTATGTGTATTGGGGGGCCAGCATGGACCTGAATCCAAGTACCACCAGCTCAGGGGTCCCAGGCTTGCAGCTCAAAGAGCACTGTTCCCCCAAATGCCAGGGCCCATAATGGCAAGGTAATAGGCTCGCCTTCAGTCCCCTCCAACAGCCTGTTTCCCGGCTAGGTCTGTCACATTTCTCCCCTTTCGGCAGGAGACTAACACAGGAGGAGACCCCAGACGGGTTGACTCCGAAGTTAGTCCATAGTTCCAGTCCTCTAATGCCTGTACCCACACAGTACCCCAAACAAATTGTTTCAAACAGAGCACTCACCCAGCCAACCTCTGCCTCTCTCAAAGAACATATCTGCCGCTGGGGAGAGGCCTGGACTGGCCCTTCTCCCTGGAGTCTTTTCAGCCGCTGGAGAGAAGACAGGGTGACTGGGCTCACTCCATCCTGCTGTTGGGGATCTGGGCCGACCGCCCAGCATCCCTGGGTTATACTGGTGGAGACTGCATTCCCATCCACCTTTACAGGGAATCTGTCCTGTTTTAGTTGCGGGCAGAGGCCAGCAGCGCTCTGTTCCGTTGCCAGCAGTTCAGGTGGGTGTAGGAGCTTCCCTACATCATCTCCCCCAGCTAACTGTTGGGGAGAGAGGCCGACTGCCCCAGCTCCCTGGAACTCCGCAGCTGTTGCTGGTGCTGGACAGAGGTGGGTAGCACTCTGCCCTGTTGCCAGCACTTCTGCTGGGGACTCTACACCCTCCGCTCTGGTTAACCGTTGGGGCAGGAGGCTGGCTTCCTCCACTCCCAAATTGTGTAGCTGCCATTGGGAAGGGGAGCCGGCTGCTTCCTTTTCCATTCCCTCATCTGGCTGCTGGGATGACATGTCTGTGGTATTGTCTCCCAGGTGCACGGATCTTTGCTGGGGAGGAAAGACCGCTTTCTCCACCCTGGCCGACTGTTGAGGAGGGACAACAAACACCTCCTCTCCCTTCTCCCCCTGTATCTGCTGCTGGGAAGCGATCGCCACCTTCTCACCCTGAGCCTCCAAAACTGACACAGGTGTGGGGCAGAGGTCTTGGACCCTCTGTCCGGTGACCAGCGCTTCAGCTGGGGAAGTTCCTTGTAACTCCCCAGATACTGCTGTTGATGCTGGGCAGAATTTAGCAGAGCTCTGCCCTGTTGTCAGCACTTCAGGTTTGGGGACAGCAATCTCCAGAGTTTCCACTGCCGATTCTCTTGCATGCTGCTGGACAGGCATATTCCTCCATCCAACCTCGTTTTGTGCAGTAACAGGTTTGTCAAGGTCAGTCAGCACTTGCTGCATCCGCCATAAGACCTCCACGTCCATAGCTGCGGGGGCAGGTGGGCAAAGCACTCTGTTACTATGCCACATTGCCGACTCTTCAGCCAGGATTTCAGAGCTGTCTGCCGGTATTTCCTGATCGTCCCAGGCAAAGGGAGCCCCACCCTGCTGCTGAGCAGAGTCTAGCAGCTGTATGTAGGCGATCTCCAGCTCCCATTCCTGAGCGGCCAGGCACTCCAAATCTTCCTGTGCCCAGAGCACTTCCGAGACGTTCAATCTTTGCTCTCTGTGCTCCATTATTTCCTCCAAACGCCACTCCAGATTACTCCCAAAGTCAGGGTCCTCGGACAGCCTCCAGTACAACAATCCCAGGCCATTATAATCAAAGCCTTCCGTGGGCCTGTCATCTGCTGTCCACGGGCACACTTGGGCTACATACCACCGGAGGGCTCTGTAGCTCTCGTCCAAACGCATTTCTGCCCGGATCAGCCTGCTTAACTCCACTGTCCACTCCTGCTTCGGTTGTTCCCCCAATAACAACATTCGTACTTCATACTGCGACCAGTACCTTACATGGATGGAGGGGAGAACTTTTCCCTGGTGTCGCTGCTCACAGGCTAGCGCTTCTTTCCAGAGTTGTAGGCGAACAGAATCATACCATCCCAGCAGGACCTGCACCGATACTGATCCTCTGTGTTGTATCCGCATCTCTCGCAACCTCCTGCCGAATTCCTCTTCCATGATGACGTATCTGTACCTCTGCTATGCGGGCCTTGGATCCAGGTGATGGTTTGGATGTGTTCACGACAAGGAAGCACGATCCCACCGCTGCCAGCCAATTGTGACGGACCTCGTACCCAAGATGTCCGCTGTAAATGCTTCCTCCGTCCGGTACCATACAATCCAAGACCCCTTAGCTCACCCAGTCACCAGACAACACCAGTGTAGGCTACATCAGGAATGACTCTTTATTTGAAATGTCACACATATATACAGCCAGATGACTAAAGCCTAACCTAATTAGCATGAGCTAATTATCTTAATCAACACTGGACTCCTTCATTCAATTGCAGGGTTAATTAGCACATACAACAATAGGTGAAATACTCTTACAAGCCAGACTATATGCATTAACACAACAGACAGGTGGCTGGAGTTCATGAGTCATGACATTAGCGTCTCTTGCTAATATGCCAAATACACATACAGATTCTATGTGTATTGGGGGGCCAGCATGGACCTGAATCCAAGTACCACCAGCTCAGGGGTCCCAGGCTTGCAGCTCAAAGAGCACTGTTCCCCCAAATGCCAGGGCCCATAATCGCAAGGTAATAGGCTCGCCTTCAGTCCCCTCCAACAGCCTGTTTCCCAGCTAGGTCTGTCACATCTATAAACTGGTTCTTTAACCACTTGCCGACCGGCGCACGACGATATACGTCGACAGAATGGCACGTACAGGCAGGAGGGCGTATATATACGTCCCTTCTTTAGCCTGTCGTGCCATCGGGAGCGCGCCGGAAGCGGCGCGCTCCCGCGCCGGTCGGGACCCCCGTGAGTCCGGCCGCGGTCCCCGCGGACTCGATCGCCGCGGGGACTCCCGCGATCGTCTCACGGAGCGGCTAAACGGGGAGATGCCGAGATAAACAGCATCTCCCCGTTCTGCCTAGCAACTAGTGACGCCGATCTCTGCTCCCTGTGATTGGAGCAGAGATCAGCATTCACTAGCTGACAGCCACGCCCCCCCACAGTAAAAAAAAACACCCCTAGGCCTACTTAACCCCTACACTGCCACCTTGTGGTTAACTCCTAAACTGCCAGTGTCATTTATACAGAAATCAATGCATTTAAATGCATTAATTGCTGTAAAAATGACAATGGTCCCAAAAATGTGTCAAAAATGTCCGATGTGTCCGCCATAATGTCGCAGTCACAAAAAAAATCGCAGATCTCCGCCATTAATAATAAAAAAAAATTATTAATAAAAATGCTATAAAACTATCCCCTATCTTGTAAACGCTATAACTTCTGCGCAAACCGATCAATAATCGCTTATTGCGATTTTTTTTACCAAAAATATGTAGAAGAATACGTATCGGCCTAAACTGAGGAAAAAAAATGTTTTTTTATATATTTTTGGGGGATATTTATTATAGCAAAAAATAAAAAATAATGCATTTTTTTCAAAATTGTCGCTCTATTTTTGTTTATAGCGCAAAAAATAAAAACCGCAGGGGCGATCAAATACCACCAAAAGAAAGCTCTATTTGTGGGAAAAAAAGGACGTCAATTTTGTTTGGGAGCCACGTCGCACGACCGCACAATTGTCAGTTAAAGCGACGCAGTGCCGAATCGCAAAAAGGGGCCTGGTCCTTTGGCTGCAAATTGGTCCGGTCTGAAAGTGGTTAAGGACTGAGATACTCCAATAGCTGCCAGCGCAGGTTGAACAACTGAACATGCAAGCAAAATATAGGTTTTAAAAAGGAATTCCAACTTTTTATCTGTTGGATCCTTTAGCATATGAGCATTGTCTACTGGACAAGTCAAGTTCTTGTTCACAGAGGATATAGCAGCGTCAATTGCTGGAATTCCCCATTTCTTATAAAACTCTTCCTCCATAGGATAAAGTATTAAACAGTTTTTCCTCTGAAAAAGTTTTCATCTGGGTGCTCCCACTCAGAATACATTAGCTTTCTTAGCCATGAATGGATAGGAAAGGAATGAACAGATTGGGGAGGCTTTAGTGAACCCAAACCAGAGGTGGGCTCATCTGGCAGAAAGAATGTGGAGCAGACCAATTCAGTGAGAGACTGTACCAACAACCTTTCCTGTGAACCCAATACTTCTGTATTAGGTTCTTCGGTAGAGGAGACATCAGCTTCTTCCTGGTCCTTTGAGAGAAAATCGTTATCTCTCGATCCTTGTTCATCAGCAAGAGGGTCCTGAGCAATGGACGGGGACCTTCAATGCTTAGTCCCACTCACGGATGTGATTAAAGCATCAATTTTTTGCTCCAAGCTTAAAATGGTTGAAGAAAACAACCTCCTTAGTAATCTACACAGGGGCTGCAGTGTTAAGAGCAGCTGCAACATCAGCCCCTCCTGATGGCTCACTCTGACCAGCTATATTACTCTCAGGGCAGGATGCCATCTTTACTGGGATGGATCTAGTCTTTCGTGTGACTGTAGAAGTCCTTCTAGAGCCCTTTTTTACCCCCCCCTTCCGACCATAGCCCAATGCACAAAGCAGAGGTACTACCAGAAGGAATGCATCCACTGCTTGAGCAATAGTCCAGCTCTGTCACTGCTATTAATGCTCAGCCTGATGCAGTAGTAAATGTGTCAAAAAGAATGCCCGTCTCACCAAACCTCTTATATGCCACTTTGCTCGGGTCCCTCCGCAGTTTGCAACAACACAAATGGTGCCTTTTAAAACATACCTCCAGCGCTGGACATTGGAGGACGCAAACGCCGTGACCAACACCTTAGACACTGGTGAAAAAACTGAGGTACTCCCAGCAGTGGGAGGGGTTATATAGGGAGTGCACTTTTGTGTCTTAGGGCGTGCCAGTGTCCATCACCTGAAGGTGGCCTATAACCCACATAGTAACTACTGTGGCCCGTGTCCCGTGATGTACAATAAGAAATTTTGCAAAAACAATATTTTGTAGTTTTTGCTATAATAAATATCCCAATTTTTTTACATTTTTACCTTAGTTTAGGCAGATATGTATTCTTTTTTAAATTATATAATCTTTATTTATTTTCTTCATACAAAAAAACAGAATACATACACACATTTAATTTCCATAAAATCCTTTTCTCACAGTTTGCTAAAAAATACCTTTAACCTGTAGTTCTTTTGTGCCTCCCGCCTTTCTTTTATTACTTCTAATATATTCCCTTCTTTTCCTGTCCCATTCACCTTACCTTTATACTCTCCCTATCCCCTCTGTTTTGCCTATATGGTATTCTACCCCGTTTAGTCTCCCTCCCCCCTATCCATTATATTGGGCACCCCTGCTTATCCATCCATGTTTTCCACATTTTTACAAATTCTTTCGTGTTTCCTCTCCTTGTGTATACCGTTCTTTCCCTCCATATTGTTTCTGTAATTAATCTCGCCCATTCTCCTGCCGTTGGGGGTTTTTCAGCCTGCCATCTTTGCGCTATTAACTTTCTCGCCTGGAACAGACATCTCATCACTACTTTGGTTACGCAGGGACCTCCTACTATTCCCTCATCCAGACCCAATATACACAGTCTGGGATTCATTTCTAACCTCGCATCGTACACTGTATTCAGCATGTCGAGGATTTGACCAGTAACGAAACAATTTCGGACATTTCCATATCATATGTGCTAGGTCCCCAGTGTCTTGACACCTAGGGCACCTGGCGTCCTTTCTCCACCCGAAATCAAAGAGTCTCTTAGGAGTGTAATATGTCCTGTGTAATAGCATCAGGTATGAGACCCTTTGTGCGGGCGAGACCGACACCATGTGTCCCTTCTCAAGTATTCTCAACCATTGTTCATCTGACAAAGTTCCGAATTCCTTTTCCCACTTCCTCCTGCTCTTAAGTCGTTCTGGACTTTCTACGCTGCCTTCGCATATGTATGGGTAAATTTCTGCTATGAATCCTTTAGTCTTGTCTTGGGAGCCTATTCTTTGATATACCGGAGAATTAACCCAGTGTCTGATTTGTAAATATTTATAAAATTAATGTTTTGGTATGTCATAGTCTGTTCTTAATGCAGTGAATGTCTTTAGTATCTTTCCCTCGTATAGTTGGGCTAACTTAACTATCCCCTTTATCTCCCACTCTTTAATCTTCCCTATCTTCTCCACCTTCTGCAAGTTCTTGTTATTCCAGAGGGGGGCGTGTTTTGTCATGCCCTCCAGCCCTTTTACTGTTTTTAGTGCCTTCCAAACTTTTAACCCAAGCCTCACCGTGGGGGTTCTATAACGAAATGAGTTTGCCTCAAGAGCTTCTATTATTGATCTGTGCGGGGTTCCTGCAATCATTAGATCCTTATTACCTCCTCCAACCCCTCCTATATGTTGCAGTTGGGCGGCTAGGAAGTAGCTTCGTGGGTGCGGCACTGCTATCCCTCCCTTTCTTGTTCCTAGTTGTAGTGTTTGTAATCCTATCCTAGGCTGACCTCCTTTCCATATAAGTTCTCTAAACAACATGTCGATTTTCCTGAACCATTTTTTATCTATCCATGTCGGGCAGTTGTGCAGCAGATATAAAAGCTGTGGCTGCCACAGCATCTTAATCAGATTACATCTCCCCGCCACCGATAGTGGGAGACGTCTCCAGATTGCGATTTTAGATTTAAATTTAGCTAATAGTGGTGCTATGTTATCGTTGATGTAATTATTAGGATTCTTCTTTATATTTATACCTAAGTATTTAATTTGTTCGACCACTTCTAACTGTAGGCTATCCGGTATCCTCTGGTTCCCTAAGGGGTCTATAGGCATTAATGCAGATTTTTCCCAGTTTATGGTCAGCCCTGAAATTTTCCCGAAATCTACGAGGATGTTCATCACCTGCCTGGGGGATTGCTCCGCATCCCCCAGGAAGAGGAGGACATCATCCGCATATAATGCGATTCTCTCTTCTCCCCCCACTCTTCGGAACCCCTGCATGTTCGTGTTTGATCTAATTACACTGGCCAACGGTTCCATTGCGAGAGCAAAAAGCAAGGGGGACAATGGACACCCCTGTCTTGTCCCCCTCTCGAATTGAATTTTGTCGGAGAAATCATTATTGACCCTAATTTTAGCGCTGGGGTCAGTATACAGGGTTTTAATCCATTCAATGAATGAGGGGCCAAATACAAATTCCCTTAAAACTCGCCATAGGTATCCCCATTCTAGACTATTAAAAGCTTTGACCACGTCTAGAGCCATAACCACCCTTGTACCTGTGTTCTCTGTTGGTATCTGCATATTGAGATACAGCCTCCTAATATTTATGCTGGTGGATCTGCAGGGGATAAATCCCGTTTGGTCCGGGTGTATAAGTCTAGAAATGATTTTATTTAGTCTGATTGCCATTACTTTCGCTAGTATTTTAGCATCCGCACAGAGCAGGGAAATAGGTCTGTAAGACTTAGTCTCTAACGGATCCTTCCCCTCCTTATGCAGAACTATTATTGTTGCCTCCGTCATAGACGTTGGCAACTTCCCTTCCTCCTTCGCCCAATTAAATACCTTAAGAAGCTCTGGCAGTAGTATTTTCCCATATTGTTTGTAGGTTTCTACGGGAAGGCCGTCTGGTCCTGGTGATTTCTGATTGGCCATTTCTTTCACCGCCAGTTGGATTTCCTCCAACGTTAGTGGTGCCTCCATTATCTCTCTTTCTTCATCTGTGAGAACCGGGATATCGACGTTTCTGAAAAATATGTCCATTTCCCCTTCCTCCACCGTCCCACGCGATCTGTACAGTTTATCATAATATAATCTAAAAGTTTCTGTGATTACTGACTTTTTTGATGAAATTTCACCTTTTTCAGTCTTGATCACAGGGACACTGGAGGGAGGAGAGTTGGTTCTCACTAAATGTGCTAACATTTTCCCAACTTTTTCCCCCTCTCCGTAAGCTATCTGTTTCTGAAACAATCTCTTATTCTCCGATTTCCTGATAACTGTATCTTTGTATTCCTGTTTGATTAGCCATATACTTTGTGTATCTGGGGTAGGGTTATTGACGTGATAACGGCCGCTCCCCGCAGATATGTATTCTACATATTTTTGGTTAAAAATAAAGTCGCAATAAGCGTATATTGACTGGTGTGCGCAAAAGTTAGAGCGTCTACCAACTAGGGGATGGATGTCCTTTTTATCATTTTATTTTTTTACTAGTAATTGCGGCGAGCTGCGATTTTTATCAGGACTACGACATAGCGGCGGACAGATCGGACACTTGGCGCTATTTTGGGACCATTGATATTTATACAGCAAAAAGTAGCCGTTGATTACTGTATAAATGACACTGGCAGGGAAGGAGTTAACACTAGGTGGCAATCAAGGGGTTAACTGTGTTCCCCAAATGTGTTCTAACTGTGGGGTGGATAGGACTGACTAGGGGAGGACAGAGATCGGTGTTCATACTTAGTATGAACACACGATCTCTCTCCTCTCGACAGAACTGGGATTTGTGCGTTTACACAAACACACACACACACACACACACACACACACACACCGGTTCTCTGTCACAAGCGATCACGGGGCCCTGCGCTCATGCAACGGCTCCGGGGACACGCTGCGTGTGCCCCTGCTGTGTCGTCTTAAAACGAGCAAAGTACAGCTACGGCGATTTGCCCAGCCGAGCCAACCTGCCGCAGAATAACTTCAGCGGCTGGTCGGCTAGTGGTTAAGCCAGTGTGCATGAAGCCTTCTGGTCCAGGGCCTCCTCTGCTACCCCAGCCCAGAGCATCCTCCGAGTAATCCCCCCCTCCCCCCATCCAGGGCCTTCTTTGAAGCCACCCCCTTCTCTGGGATGCCTCACACAGGAAAGACAGGGGCTGTTTGGGCACTGGGCAGGATTAGGAGGGAGACCTGCCTATCCATTACACTTGAACAGGTGGCAGTGACACCCTTAGAGAAGCTGTTCCCAGTGCGGGTGGGGGCGGCACCCCTGGCAGCACCCCCCTAGATGCGTCACCCGGGGCAGAAATGTGATATTAAAATCGCCAAAAAAAGTGTTTGTTACCTCAACATTTCATATTCCTGTTAGGAGCCTGCTGTACCATGTAGAGTACTAGTATGAGAAAGTACCCTCTTCTCTTTGAATTGCTTCCTTTGTGTGAAATCCCTTGTGTTCCTGCCAGTCCCTCCACTTTCCTAGTAAAAGCTGACCACACTAAGCAGAACACACCCTGGTCAGTTCTATAGCTATGATGGGAACGGCAAAGTAGGCAAAAGAGGAAATTCAGTTAACAGGACTAACCCTTGGGATCCCCATGACAAATCTTCCCAGCTGTGACAGACAGCAAATATAAACCCAACAGAGATCTACTTAATTTAACTAATCTAAGGTATCCTAAATTAAACACACTGTCTTACACATTGACCGGCTGCTCACCACACAGATGACAGGAACATAGCAGATGCTATAGTTTATGTTACTGCAACAACCACTCTTGGTGTTCAACAAGATTGCTAAATTTACAGTAATCACATGACCAGGACCCACACAGATTACACTGTATGTGCAATTAGCTCCTGCTGCTGTCAATCAAATCCTGTGATGAGAGTGCGGGGGGCAGGGCCAAACCCTGCTGTCTGCATCTATAGATGCAAGCAGCAGGGCTTGGGATCAAGTCTGCATGAATGCCCCCATAGGAAGCGGCAGGGGAACCCAGAAGAAGAGTATTGGGGCTGCTCTGTACAAAACCCTTGTACAAAGCAGGCAAGTATGACATGTTTTTGGTTTGTTTATTTTAAATAAAGTGTGGAATCCCTTTAATCACCTCAATACTGGGCACTTTCACCCACTTCCTGCCCAGGCCAATTTTCAGCGCTGTCCCATCTTGAATCACAAGTGCGCGGTGATGCAGCATTTTACCCATATGAAATTTGGAGAATTTGAGACAAAGATTTCTTCGGGTAGTATTTGATCACCACTGGGTTTTATTTTTTTTGCGCAAAAAAAAAATAAAAAACACATTAAAATGTATACTGCTACATTTCTTTGGTAAAAATAACCAAACTCAGTGAATATTATGTATTGGTCTGTGGGAATGTTACAGAGCAGGGGTCGGCAACCCTCGGCCCAGCCCACCACCGCTGAATGTGCGGCACGTCAGTGCCCACGCTTAACAGGGACACCCGACCCGTGAACATTTTGGCTACTGTCCTCTTCATTGGATAGCGGGGAGCGGCCGCTATCACAGGGCTGGATGTGGGCAGGAACTGCTGGAGTTAGCTTTTTTATTAAACAGCGGGTGATTGGTTGCTAGGATCGCCCGGCAACCAAACACCAGCCTGTTAATGTGAAAAGTTAACTTTAGCAGTTCCCACCCCATCCAGCCCTGTGATGCCAATCTCTGCTGCTCTGCTTGTACACCTGTGTAAGGTAGGAGCGTTCTACCTACAGAGCGTGTTTGTGGGGTGCAGGGGACAGAGGAGACGGTTATAGGGGTACAAAGAACACTGCAATAAGATGGCCCCCCCCATCACCCTTGGGGATGCCCCCCCCCCATCTCCCCTAAGGGCCGGAACCCCATTTTCCCTAGGTTCAGGAACCCCATCTACAGACCATGCTGGCTGGCGCCAGCCACCCTTGGTTTCCAGGATGAGGGAGGGGGCAGTAAAATCTGAATCCCCAGCTACATACTCCCCTCAGGGTGAACTGGCTTTGCATCGAAGCACCTTAAGGTGAAGTAAACATGTACTATTATTACTATGTTAGGATTTTTATTTTCATTAGCAGGTGAATGTGGCCCTCCATGCATTTACATACATTGAATCTGGCCCTTAAGTGGAAAAAGGTTGGTGACCCCTGTTAGTCTACAAGCTATGGTATACCAATCATTGAAAATTGATCACACCTCAGGTTTTTTTTTTTTTTTTTTTTAACAATGTCAAAGCAACAAGTTTCTCACATACGACTTATTTGCAACTACATCCGAAAACACATTCCGCTACTGCCCTGAATATGGCGATACCACATGTGTGAGACTGACAGCCTAGCCACAGAGGCCCAACCATCCAAGGAGTACCCTTCAGGCATTATCCACTTTAAGATCAGGCCATCTTCTGTATTTTTGCTAGAAAATTACTTTGAACACCCAAACATTTTGTAGCAAAAGCACTAGAGAATAAAATGGTGGGTTTTGCAAATTTTTATGCCACACGGCATTTGTGCAGCGGTTTTCTAACACAATTTTACACACTAACGCATAAATACAATTTTATGTTTTTTTTAATGCACACAGACAAATACCCAATGGTTTGGTAAAGTATCAAAAATGATGTTACACAGATACCAAACAAGACCTGCTTTAAAATGGAGCATGCTCGCAAAATGGCGCCAAACTTAGTTATCTAAAAATAAACAAATGTTTAATAGGCCTTTATTGTTTAGCAGTTTAGTTACAGAGGAGGTCCGGCGCTAGAATTATTGCTCTCGCTCAGACGTTTGTGGCGATACCTCATGTGTGATGCGATCGCCGTTTATATATGCGTACTGACGTGAGAGTTTGCCTTTGCACGCGAGCACAGGAGGACACTTAAAAAAAATTATTTATTGGCTGGACACGGTATACCAACAGATATTTTTGTGCACTTGTATACTGTGACAGATGTTGGATGTTCATTGGACACTTGGGCAGGGATGCTTGGCGTACTGTGTGGGGAAGGCTGCAGTACGTGTGGCTCTGTGTAACTGAATACGGAAATCATCAGTTGCAGAGTTGTCACAAGCTGCAGCACCCCCATCCCCCCCCCCCCCCCACACACACACTGAGCTCAACGGGGAGAGCCAACACAGACTCATGTCTCTGTTTACACAGTGTGAAGGCTGCGATTGGACACAGCCATCCCATGATTGGGAGGGGCCAATCACAGCGCCATGTCATGATCTGTGATGTGTCCGGCGGAAGAAGCCATCAAAGGAATCGCGAGCCGCGCGTGGAAACCCGCTCTGAGCGATCTACGGGCATGTTGCTACAATGTAAAGTAGTGAGTGCATAGCTTGTATATCAGTGTAAATTTGTTGTCCCCTCAAAATAACTCCACACACATCCATATCTAAACCAAAGAAGTTGAGTGCACGTGCTCAGCATCATAGCAAGAGGTTGTCTTTGTGAAAAAGACGTATGAGTGCTGCCAGCATTGCTGCAGACATGGAAGAGGGTCAGCCTGTCAGTGCTGGTGGTTGTCCCAGAAGGTAGCCTCTTCTAAAGCTGATGCACAAAAAATGCCTGCAAACAGTTTGCTGAAGACACTTTACTAGAAATGGTGGCGATCAGCGATTTTTATCATGACTGCGACATTATGGCGGACAGATCGGACACTTTTGGTGCTATTTTGGTACCATTCACATTTATACAGCGATCAGTGCGATTAAAAAAATGCATTGATTACTGTGTAATTGTGACTGGCAGTGAAGGGGTTAACCACTAGGTGGCGCTGTAGGTGTTAAGTGTGTCCTAGGGAGTGATTCTAACTGTGGGAGGGATGGGCTGTGTGTGACACGACTGATCATCGCTCCCAATTACAGGGAGCGGTGATCAGTGTCATTAGGAAGAACGGGGAAATGCTTGTTTACATTAGCATTTCCCTGTACTTCCGCTCCGTGAGATGATCACGGGTATAGAGTCCGCAATCACACACACCGGGATCTGGGCGTGCGTGCGCCCGCAAGCCGCCTCTTAAAGGGCAACATACAGGTACGTTTTCATAGGATGCATTAAGGTGAAAAAACATGGGGGTTTACAACCCCTTTAAATCGTTCAGGAGAGGTTGTAAAACGTCCCGTGTACATTAAGCCTTATGGTCTGATGAAACCAAGGTTGAACTTTTTGGCCATAATGCCAAAAAATAGGTTTGGCGCAAAAACACTGCACATCACCAAAAAAAACATTATACCGACACTGAAGCATGGTGGTGGCAGCATCATGCTTTGGGGCTGTTTTTCTTCAGCTGGAACAGGGGCCTTAGTCAAGGTAGAGGGAATTGTGAACAGTTCCAAATACCAGTCAATATTGGCACAAAACCTTCAGGCTTCTGCTAGAAAGCTCAACATGAAGAGGAACATCATCTTTCAGCATGACAACGACCCAAAGCATACATCCAAATCAACAAAGAAAAAAAAAAGGTGTACGTTTTGGAATGGCCCAGCCAGAGCCCAGACCTGAATCCCACTGAAAATCTGTGGGGTGTTCTGAAGAGGGCTGTGCACAGGGGATGCCCTCACAATCTGACAGATTTGGAGTGTTATTACCAAGAAGAGTGGTCAAGTATTGCCAAGATTGGCCATGCTGACAGACTCTCACCCAAAAAGACTGAGTGCTGTAATAAAATCAAAAGGTGCTTCAACAAAGTATTAGTGTAAGGGTGTGCACACTTATGCAATCATATTTTAGTTTTTACTTCCCTCCAAGAAAAGATTTCAGCTCGTTATTTAACTGAGTTGTACAGTTTATAGGTCACATTAAAAAAAAAAGGTGGAAAAAAGTTCTGAAATTTTTGTGTCTTTTTTACATCACAGAAACCTGACATTTTAACAGGGGTGTGTATTTTTTTTTATATCCACTGTATATGTAATGGTAGAGCATTGATATATATACACACACACACACACACACATTACGTCAGGGCTCGACAAATCCCAGGCGCCAGGTCGCCGTTGCGACTAGAAATTGTGCCCTGGTGCCTGGGTTTATCACTGACAGGTGCGTCTGCTACAGGGCGGGCTGTGGGGTCTGTCTGGTAGTGGGGATGGAGCAGGAAGAAAGCGCTCAGCAGCCGCTGACATCCTCCTCCCTTCTCCACACACTGTTGGCAGAACAGCGCCGCGGTGTGTGAAACTGTATGGAGAGAATCTGTCAAAATTGAGGTTGGATGTCAGGGGTGGGCGGGACCCTGCTATCCAACACCAGCCAATGGGATGGGATCTGGGCGGGCCGCTACATGTATGTGGCCCGCCCCTTTCTTAAACAGCCCAATCATTGGCTGGATAGCTGCTGGGTCCCGCCCACCTTCGACATGCTGAATTTGTCAGCTCCTCTCTCCATACAGTTTCACAGCAGAGCAGGCCTGGTAATATAATCCTAGAGTGAGAGCTCAGCTCCTCCCTGTAACCAATCAGCCGCTCACAGCACAATGACACTCAGAACTGTTTTAAGTTTTGTATCCAGTACATTCACACACCGCAGCACTGCAGAGAGCATTCAGTTTCACAGTTACATTATCGGCTGTGAAACCTGCCAATGCCACCTGCCAATTAGTGCCACCCGCCAGTGCTGCCTATTGGTGCCCATCAGTTCCAACCTCAATGCCACTCCAGTGCCACCTCATCAGTGCCCATTAGTGCAGCCTATCAGAGCACATCAGTGAAGGATTTGTTAAATCTTATAACAAACAAAACAAGTTGATTTCTTTTTTTTTTTTTTTATATTGGTTTATTTTTGCTTGGCATCAGGCATGAGCAATTCTTATTGCCCGATGCCCCAGACATGCAGTTCTGGGCGCTGGGCAGAGGATTTAAATAACTGGCTACCAACTTTTTCAGCTGGCTCCTAGATTCTAAGAAAATTTGTCAAGCCCTGCATTACGATAATGGATTGTTTATACTTTATGAATGTAGCACAGCACTTTTATTCACAATTTGATATGGGAACACATTTGAAGTAATATTTTCACCATCTCTGGCTTTTGGGTTACTTTCACCATTGGGGGGGTTGCGCAGATATTTTCCATTTATTTATTCATCTGAATTGGCTGCAAAATTCACCGAATGCAGAAAAAGCAGTGCAAGCATTATTTTCCCAGAACACATAGCACCAAACCATGTGATACTGCAGAAAAAGCAGTGCAAGCATTATTTTCCCAGAACACATAGCACCAAACCGTGTGATACTGCGGTACCACGGGATCTGGTGCCCACAAATGTGCTGTGTTTGGGGTTTCATTAAACAATTGAGTACTGTCCGTGATACTTCAGGGTATGTCCCCTTCAAGGTCCAAGCAGTACTAATTCACTATGTTTCAGCAGAATGTTTAAAGAAAAAAAATAAAATAAAAAATTGTACACAGAAATGGTAATTAAGCTAGGACAGAGAGAAAGCTAAAGATGGGGGGGATAGAGACCGTCAAACTTTTACCTGCACCCTCTTGCAAGCGCATTCACATAAGGTGTGAGAAACATGCAAGGAACACCTTCCCCCTCCCTGGCACTTTGTTTTGGTGTAAATGGGCCCGTAACCTTTTTATTACCCATAAAATTATTTTCAGACCTTACGGGGACTTTTGCTAAAAAACAATTCAACAGGTGGTGAGTGGGAAGATGCCAGAATGCCCCTTTTGCTAGTTCACTCCACAATTTCAGTGTTTTGGATGCACTTTTAAATACATTTTTTAAAGCATTTTCAATATGTTCCAGTGCTTTTTCCTCTATTTTGGCACTTCAAAAATACTAGGACAATAGTTTGTGCGCATTCACAAGCTTTTAGATACATTTTCATGCTTTTTAGGCAAAAAAACTGCAGCAGGTTTTGCAGCAGTGAAACTGACCGCACTGGTGTGAACAAGGACCATTGGAATACACAGCAATTACTGTACATGCATTCCAGATACATTTAAAAAAACACACTGAAAAGCATCTGGTGTGAACCAGCTTTACAGTGGTAGTCAGAATGCCAACCATACAGACAGCTAAAACAATCACTGGTATCATGCAGCTGGTTATGTGAGGTGTCTGGGACCCAGGTACCATCAAATGAAAGGTCAATCAGTCATGGCTCAAGGAACCCCTAGCAACCTCTGGGGGAATCCTGGTCGAGAATGACCGCTTTACCAGAATCAAAGGTCAACAGTGCATAAGGCAGGCAGACAGGGCCCCAGCTTCTGAAACCGGCAGTGCTCATGTGTAGAAAACCTAGCTGAAAGACACCTGTATTAAGGTAATAGGAGGGTGCTACACTGCATCTGAAAATGCAAATGTTTAAAGTTGTCTAACCTCTGTACAGCTTTATTTAGAAAGCTGTACAATGTTCAAATTACAGTAGATTCCTGATGAACCAGTTAAGTCGCTTAGTCGTGGTTCTACTGGTCACCTACTGCTCATCATGTTTGCGCTTCTCACGCGCCCCCTGGGGCAGGCATCCGGAAGGGTCCACGATCGCTGGGTCCTGTAGACAGATTAGGGCAAATGGCCTTTCACAGCAGCCCTTTACCATGTGATCGCTCCGTCCAATGAAGGCGCTATCACTTTGCCAACAAACCGGGATCATGCCCAGTTCCGCTCACGCTGCTGCAGTGTTTCTCTCTCCTCTCGCACTGCATCAGTGTGAGGAGAGGCGGGAGAGACACCTCAGCAGTCAGTTGGCTTGATCCTAAGTGCTGGGCCTCTGTATGTGGCCAGGCTGTGTAAAAGTCTCACACTTGTATCGCCATACTCAGGAGTAGCAGAATGTATTTTGGGTGTAATTTTTGCTATGTACATACAATGTGTTAGAAATATCTTATAAAAGGGTCAACTTTGTGCAAAAACTTGTGGTAAAAAAAAAAAAATGACATGTTAAAAAGACTCATTATGCTTCATAGAATATACGTTGAGGTGTTTGCTTTCCAAGATGGGGTCTGAGGTTGTTTTGTGAGCCTTTCCATTGTCCTGGGGTTCCAGGGCCTTCAAAAGCATAATAGGTAGTTAAGAAATTAGATGTGTAATTTATGTCCCTAGAACACTTGACATTGCGACTTCGATTTTGGGCCTCTGTATGTGGCCAGGCTGTGAAGTCTTACATGTGGTATCATCATAACCAGAAGTAGCAGAATGTGTTTTGGAGTGTAGTTGCAAGTATGCATACAATATGCCACATGAGAGAAATAACCTGCAAATATGACAATTTTGCGTAAAAAAAAAATCTTTATTTTGCAAAGAATTGTGGGGGAAAAAATTGCCTCTTACTAAATACCTTGGAATGTCTACTTTGCAAAAAGGTGTCATTTGAGGGGGGGGGGGGGGGGGGGATTTGTACTGTCCTGGATTGTTAGTGTCAAGAAATGAGATAGGCCGTCAGTACATCAGGTATGATCAGTTTTCAATGATTGACACCATAGCTTGTGGTGGATTAACACTGACCGTAGGCAGGTGACAGGTAGATCACCATTGAGTTTGTGCCCAGTCTACCCACAAGTGTTCCTCCTCCCTTCCCCACACTCCATTGGCAGAGCAGCGTAGCAAAGCTTTCCCCCCCTGCTTTGATGAATGCGGTCTCCCTCTCGCATTGAGCTTTGACACTGTCGGCAATAGAGCATGCCTGTGATTGGGGGCGGCCGTATGTAAAGGGATATACCATACCCCCTCCACACAGGTGCCATGCAGGACAGGGCCGCTGAGTGAAAGAGAAATGAGTCAGCCCAGAGATGATACAACTGGCCAGCTCATCAAGAGAGGAGGCGGGAGTAGAACGTGGGGGAAGGAGGGGGTGTGGAAGATGCTAGGAACATTCTACAGGCCGGGACACAGGGCTGGGAGACTTGTACACACTGAGACCTCCCCCTGTACTGAGGACATCAAGCGTGTGGTAGAGTGAAAGGAGCAAGCAGGGGGGAGTGGTGTAGGAGAGTTTATGAGATGAAGGGGGAAAAAAAAAAAAAAAATCGGCCTAATATATGGGCATCATATATCGGCTGCCCCATTTCCAAATATCGGCATGAGAAAAACCCATATCGGTTGACCACTATCAATAACATTCAAAGACCAAATAATTTAAATTGATTTGGGTTTCTTTACCAGAGATGTGTAGAATAACTTTTGGCCAAAATTTATGAAGAAAAAAATTACAAAATATGATACATTTTATAATGAAGAAAAATGTAAAACCCTGTGGTGATTAAATACCACAAATGTGTGAAGGAAAAACAAAATACAAACATTTCATATGGGTAGAGGGTTTCATGACTGAGTAATTGTGAAAGTGTGAGAGCACTAAAAGTTGAAAATTGGCCTGGCCAGGAAGAGGGTATAAGTGCCCAATTGGCAAGTGGTTAATTTAAAAAAAAAATAAAAAAAAAAAAAATAAAATGTAATTATAGGAGCGGGGGGGAAAAACCTCAGCCAGCCAATCAGATGCAGCCACCGTTCAGGTATTTTGACAACCAGTGGGGATAGCTGTCATAATATAGTAAGGCGCAGTGGGAGATTTTCCCACCTGGGCCGTAAAGTATGGACAGGAGAATCGGTTAGATTTAATTTTTTTTTAATTTACAAATTGTCTGAAAATAAAAAAAAAACACCATCAGTGTATTGGCCATACACTGATGGTGTTTTTTTTTATTTTCAGATTTCAGCTTTACTGACCAGGAACAACCATGTAGAGAAAAGCAGAAGTCAAAAATAAAATCTTCAGTGTACGTAAAGCCAAAAAATCCTTTTTTTTTCCCTTTAGTCTCAAAGTAGGCAATGTTTGTTTATCAAGATCCTGCCTCCAGATCATTTCAACAAAACTCTTCCTACAAGATTATATGTGCATTTAACTTTTTATGCAGGCCATTTACCTGTATAAGCCTCCCTTGTGTAGATATCCAAAAGCCCTGAGACTGCTGGGCAATGTCATTTAGGATGTTATGTCAGCAGCCGCAGCAAACAGAGCTGTCACTCAAAAAGGTATTTCCCTCCGCTTCTCCCATAGCAGCTACATAAAAGGTCACGCAAAGGCTGAGGGGAGGAGCTGCCATCACAAAGTATAGAGACACTCCCAGTAGAGGTGAGAGCTATGAAGAGCAAAGAGGGGAGGGCTGTGATAGGTTATCGACTCCTCTTGAAGTAGTCAAATTGACTAGAAAGTTCAGAGGCAAACATCAAGTCCAATTGTTTTGGAAAGGAAAAAAAAAAAAAACTAAAAATAATCATCTTGATTTTTTTTCTTTAAGTTGGTGACAGGATCTTTTTACAACCCTTGTCAGGTGTGTTTCATTTAATGCCTGTCTCTGGGACACAAGAAGAGGAGATCTCATGTTTGTTGCCATGGAAACATGTGACCCCTTTTGCAAGGTTTCCCGTCAAAATGTCCCCCCCCCCCCCCATCACTTCCTGTCCTGGAGATAATACTCTACAACAAATATAGGGGGTGAAGCTCTCCATAGGGGTTACAGATACAAATTCCTGTCAAGTTATTGCTAAGGAAAAGTTCACTTTTGGAACATATTCCACCCATTTCTAGGGCAGGGCTCGACAGATCTCAGGTGGCAGGTTGCAATTGTGACTAGAAATTGCTGCCTGGCGTCTGTTCTTTTGTCAGCCCAGTCACCAATGGCACCAGCTGTGAGCCTTGCGTGCCAGAGCACAGGAATTGCCAAACGATTGGCAGCGACGCATGGCAATCGCTGGTAATCTTCCATCAAGTCCCTCCTCCTTCGACCCTATTTGCCATCTCCTTAGACGAGCAGCAAATCCATGGCAGCATGGGATGCCCAGAGATCAGACGGACGCTGAACATCACATCTATAGGTAGGAGCCAGGAGTTACTGAGGAGGGCCGGGGACTCCACACCCTACAACTCCCAGCATACGGGGTGTGTGTGTGTGTGTGTGTGTGTGTGTGTGTGTGTGTGTGTGTGTGTGTGTGTGTGTGTGTGTGTGTGTGTGTGTGTGTGTGTGTGTGTGTGTGTGTGTTCAGGACATGGAAGCACTGCACACCTGGGCAGTCAGTGGGCAGTCAGTGGAGTCTCCTACACATAATGAACACTGAAAATCAGATCTCAGGGAGCCCCATTAATGGGCACATTGTATGTGTGTGGGGAGATGCGTTTATATTGTCATTTGTAGGCAGACATGAACAGAGATTGCTACAACATACCGGAAGTATGACTACATGTACAATCAAGTATATTGGTGGTCATACATGCATTATCAGATTGATCAGAACATGTCAAAACGTCACTTCCGCCCATGCGTCTTAACCACTGGGCACTTAAACACCCTTAATAACCAGACCATTTTTCAGCTTTCGGTGCTCTCACATTTTGAATGACAATTACTCAGTCATACAACACTGTACCCATATGAAATTTTTGTCCTTTTTTTCACACAAATAGAGCTTTCTTTTGGTGTATTTAATCACCGTTGGGTTTTTTATTTTTTGCGCTATAAAATAAAAAAAAAGACTGAAAATTCGGTAAAAAAATGAATTTTTCTTCGTTTGTTATAAAATTTAGCAAATTTGTCATTTTTCTTGATAAATTTTGGCCAAAGTTTATACTGCTACATATCCTTGGTAAAAAATAAGTACAAATTGGGGTACATTATTTGGTCTTTGTGAAAGTTTTAGAGTCCGCAAGCTATGGTGCCAGTATCTGAAAATTGATCACACCTGAAGTACTGACGGCCTGTCTCATTTCTTGAGACTCTAACAAGCCAGAAAAGTACAAATACCCCCCAAATGACCCCTTTTTGGAAAGAAGACATTCTAAGGCATTTAGAAAGAGGCATGGTGAGTTTTTTGAAGTTGTAATTTTTTCCCACAATTCTTTGCAAAATCAAGATTTTTTTTTTCTTTTTTTTTTTGGTTTTTTTGTTCACAAAATTGTCATATAAGCAGGTTATTTCTCACACACAGCATATGCATACCACAAATTACACCCCAAAACACATTCTGCTATTACTCCCGAGTACGGCGATACCACATGTGTGAGACTTTTACTTAGCGTGGCCACATACAGAGGCCCAACATGCAGGGAGCACCATCAGGCATTCTGGAGCACCCAGGACAATTCTGACATTTCTCTCCTACGTGTAAAAATCATCATTTATTCGCTAGAAAATTACATAGAACCACAAAACATATATGTTTTTTTAGCAAAGACCCTAGAGAATACAATGGCAGTCATGGCAACTTTTTATCTAGCACAGTACTTGCACAGCAATTTTTTTTTGGGAAAAAAAATGTTTTGTGCTTTACAAAAAAACAAAACTAAATTTAGCCCAATGTTTTTGCATAATGTGAAAGATGAAGTTACGCCGAGTAAATAGATACCCAACACGTCACCCTTCAAAATTGCACACACTCGTGGAATGGCGCCAAACTTCGCTACTTAAAAATCCCCATAGGCGGCGCTTTAATTTTTTTTACTGGTTACATGTTTTGAGTTACAGAGGAGGTCTAGGGCCAAAATTATTGTTCTCGCTATAACGTTCACAGCGATACCTCACATGTGTGGTTGGAACACTGTTTTCATATGTGGGCGGGACTTACGTAGGCGTTCGCTTCTGCATGCGAGCACACGGGGACAGGGGCGCTTTAAAAAAAAAAAAAAGAACATTTTATTGTTCATTTTACTTTATTTTAGTTTGACACTTTTTTCACCCCAAAAAAATTTTTGATCACTTTTATTCCTATTACAAAGAATGTAAACATCCCTTGTAATAGGAATATGGCATGACAGGTCCTCTTTACAGTGACATATGGGGTCAATAAGACCCCACATCTTACCTCTAGGCTGGAAAGCCTGGAATAAAAAAAACGATCCTGGCTTTGATCATAGCGAGTATCGCTGGGTATGGCAGAGTATCGCAAAGTATCGCAGGGTATGGCTAGGTATTGCAGAGTACTATTGCAGAGTATCCATCCTTCCATGCTCAGCCATCTCTCCATACCCTGCAATACCCAGCAATACACTGCAGGCTATTGCAGGCTATGGAGGGATGGCTGAGCATAGATGGATGGATCAGTGGTACTACAGATCCCACCCACAGCACTGCTGCCACCGATCCCTCCCCCTCTCCTCTCACGCCGTACTGATCGGTACAGAGAGAGGAGAGAGGAACCGGCGTCATCAAATGACGCCGGTTTCCTTACATGTGATCACTCCGTCATTTGTTAACTGGTTAAAGGCACATTTTACAAATGTCATTTTTTTTTTTTTGCATTTAAGTCCAAATATGAGATCTGAGGACTTTTTGACCCCCAGATCTCATATTTAAGAGGACCTGTCATGCTTTTTTTCTATTAAAAGGAATGTTTACATTCCTTGTAATAGAAATAAAAGTGAGCCAATTTTTTATTTTTATTTTAAAAACAGTGTAAAAATAAAATCAAGAAAAATAAATAAGAAAAAAAAAAAAAAATGTTTAAAGCACTCTGTCCGACGAGCTTGCGTGCAGAAGCAAACGCATACGTGAGTAGCGCCCGCATATGAAAACGGTAGTCAAACCACACATGCGAGGTATCGCCGCAATCGGTAGAGTGAGAGCAATAATTCTAGCCCTAGACCTCCTCTGTAACGCAAAACATGCAACCTGTAGAATTTTTTAAACGTCGCGTACGGAGATTTTTGAGGGTAAAAGTTTGATGCCATTCCACGAGCGGGCGCAATTTTAAAGCGTGACATGTTGGGTATCAATTTACTCGGCGTAACATTCTCTCTCTCTCTCTCAAAATTGGACTAACTTTACTTATTTATTTTATTCAAAAAAGTTATTTTCCAAAAAAAGTGCGCTTGTTATAACGACCGCCATTTTATTTTCTAGGGTGTTAGAAAAAAAACAATATATAATGTTTGGGGGTTCTAAGTAATTTTCTAGCAAAAAAAACAGTTTTAAACATGTAAACACCTAAAATCCTAAAACGAGGCTGGTCTTAAAGTGGTTAAAGACTGTGCAGGGAAGATCAGCATCTGAAACCAGAAAAGGTGGAGGCTGATAGACTGGAGGTAATATAAGGCATCACAATTACATTTAAAGTAAAAACTTTTACCGGTATTGTGCATTATATTTAAAATGATCATATCCACGGAAAAAAAAAAAAAACACAAAACAAAAAAAAATAAAGTCTCAGGTTTTAGTACTACTTTAATATAAAAGTTTTCCATCTCCCATCCTATAGAATAAAGTCTGACTTAAAATGCCTATATATCCTACTTCTGGGTGTGTTTATTAACCACTTCAGCCCCGGAAGGATTTACCCCCTTCCTGACCAGAGCACTTTTGCGATTCGGCACTGCGTCGCTTTAACTTTAAAATTGCGCGGTTGTGCGACGTGACTCCCAAACAAAATTGACGTCCTTTTTTTTTCCCACAAATAGAGCTTTCTTTTAGTGGTATTTGATCACCCCTGCGGTTTTTATTTTTTGCGCTATAAACAAAAAAAATAAAAAAAAAGAAAAGAAAAAAAAAAAATTTAAAAAAAACGCATTATATTTTACTTTTTGCTATAATAAATATCCCCCAAAAATATACATAAAAAAATGTTTTTCCTCAGTTTAGGCTGATACGTATTCTTCTACATATTTTTGGTAAAAAATAAAAAGCGCAACAAGCGATTGATTAGTTTGCGCAAAAGTTAAAGCGTTTACAAAACCCCCCCATTTTGTAAACGCTATAACTTTTGCGCAAACAAATCAATCGCTTGTTGCGATTTTTATTTTAGTTTTATGGCATTTTTATACATTTTTTTTACTATTAATGGTGGCGATCAGCGATTTTTATCGTGACTGTGACATTATGGCGTACACATCGGACATTTTTGGGACCATTGTCATTTATACAGCAATCAGTGCTATACAAATGCACCGATTCCTGTGTAAATGACACTGGCAGTAAAGGGGTTAACCACTAGGTGGCAGTGTAGGGTTAAGGCACTGTGGGGGGCGTGGCTGTGTGTGACACGTCACTGATCTCTGCTCTGATCACAGGGAGCAGAGATCAGTGACTCTGTCACTAGGCAGAACGGGGAGATGCTCGTTTACATTAGCCCATTCTTCCTCTCCGGGTTCCATGGACGATTGAGTCTGTGGGACCCGCGACCCGACTCACAGAGCTTGCTGCGGGCGCACGCCCACCTCTTAAAGGGCAACGTACAGGTATGCCTGTACGTGCTCTTCTGCTGCAGTATATCTGCGTGAGGCGGTCGGGAAGCGGTAAAAAAATAAAAATAAAAAAAAGTGTATGTGTATATACATACATACATACATACATACATATGCAAATTGCAGCAAAAAGCACTGTAGAAATTGAGCAAAAGCAAACAGCATAGGTGTGAACCGAGCCTTATGCTTGGCCATAAACAAATCGATTTTTAGATGAGAATATTCATTACAAAAAATCTTTGTACATTCGCTGAATGAAAGAATGTGGTTTGAAAATTTCTCTTGCTTTTAACATTCAGTTTTAAAATGAACGTCATTTTTGAACAAAACACGCATACATTGTCTAAAAATTCCTTTGAACAAGAAGTTTTCTATTCTGCTCCCTTTAATTTTTCCCATCACGGTGGTCAAAAACAAACAAACATCGATATTTTTTTTTTAACCACTTACAATACAGGGCTATTTCACCCCCTTCCTGCCCAGGCCAATTTTTAGCGCTCTCACATTTTGAATGACAATTGCACAATCATGCAACACTGTACCCACATGAAATTTAGATAATTTTTTTTCACCACAAATAGAGCTTTCTTTTGGTGGTATTTGATCACCTCTGTGGTCTTTATTTTTGCGCTATAAACAAAAAAAAGTGGGACAATTTAAAATGATAGAAATTTATATATATATATATATATATATATATATATATATATATATATATATATATATATATATATATATTATATTTATATTATATATATATATATATATATATATATTTTTTTTTTCCCCTCAGTTTAGGCCGATATATATTCTACATATTTTATGAAAAAAAAAAAAGGCGTATATTGAGTGGTTTGCGCAAAACTTAAGGGAATACCTTGGGGATCCCCAGGTGACCAGAACTAGTGTCCCCATTGGAAGATTTCCCCTATATGACTTTTCTGTGGACAACGCAAAATTTTGGATTTTCTTTTACTTTCATAATGGTAAACAGGACAAATAAAGAGGGTGAGAATCTCCTTACTGTGGTCAAAGAGCTGCACGATTCTGGTTAAAATGAGAATCACAATATTTTTGCTTAGAATAAAGATCACAATTCTCGGCTTAACATCTTTCACATTATATACAAAAAAAAATAGCACTTTACTACTTAGTTTTTTATTACTCATTGAAGTACCGTATTTTTCCATGTATAAGACACTATTTTTTCCTAAAATAATAGCCTGAAAATCGAGCAGCTTCTTATACACGGTCAGTCAGCCTGGAAGACAGCCGCGCAGGAGTGTCGCTGCCCAAAGCTTGTCGTCAAACGGCTTCCTTCAATCACGAGCCGTATGTTACTGACATGAGGTGGGGGTGGAGGTGCAGAGTGCGCAGAGTGCGCAGATGCGATCCCATTGGAAGTGGAGAGTGCGCAGATGCAACAGGGACCGGAGTGTTCTGAGCCCAAGATGTCAGAAAATAATAAAAAGTAAGTGATTGTCTTACTCAAGAAATTCAAACCAAATGTAGCCAGCTATGCAAAAGAGCAGGGGAATAGAGCTACAGAGAAACAGTTTCTCTCTCCACTGAGTGCATGATCAGACAGTGGAGAAAACAGGAAGAACAACCCTGCATAATATACTGGTATTTACACGTTACCTTATGGTAATTACTAAATAAAAATGTGTTCTGTTTTACCTATGTTTAAAATATTGATTTCTTAATTTTGAGTTGGAAAAGTGGGGGGCGTCTTGTACACGGAAAAATACGGTATATTTTTTTTCCTAAAAAATTGCTTTGAAAGACCGCTGCGTAAATACAGTGCAATCTAAAATATTGCGACGATCTCCATTTTATTCTCTAGGGTCTCAACTAAAAAAAAATTATTATATATATATATATATATATTTATATAACTAAAAAATTAAATTATATATATATATAATTTTCTAGCAAAAAATACAGATTTTAACTTGTAAACAACAAGTGTCCAAAAAGGTTTAGTGTTTAAGTGGTTAACTGACCTCATTTACAGACTGAAGTTCATTCATTTGATCTAAAAGAACCTAGAGATACATGGTTTCTCTTTATCGTTGTTGATAAACATTTGGTTTCCACCCCCCCTCCCCTTTGACAGCTCTGAGGGAACGCCTCTGCACTTGATTAACATGAATCAGGGAAATGCTGTATTAGACCCCTTTCAAACTGAAAGAGTTTTTTCAGGCACTTAAGGGCCAACAATAGCGCCTGTAAAGAGCCTGCAAAACGCCTCCCCTGCAGCTCCAGTTTGAGAGCATGAGAGCTTTCACACTGGAGTGGTGCGCTTGCAGGAGGTTAGAAAAAGTCCTGCAAGCAGCATCTTTGGAGCGGTGTATACACCGCTCCTCCACCACCCCTGCCCATTGGAATGCATGGGCACCGCTGCCGAAGCACCTGCAAAGTACTTTGACGCTTTTCGGGCACATGTAAAACGAGGGTAGATCGCTGCAAGTGGCACTTTACTGCTAGCACGGAGCGGTTCCAGTGTGAAAGGGGCCTTAAAGCTGAGTTCCACCCAAAAGTGGAACTTCCGCTTTAAGGACTCCTGACATGCCACATTTGGCATTACATTTTTTTTGGGGGGTGGGGGGGCGGGTACCTAGTTGACAGATACCCAGCTCCCACTTCCGCTCGGAGCGCCGCCCCGAGCATAAGTTCTCCTCTCCCCCTCCATGCAATCTTCTGGGACACATGACAGGTCTGCTTGCTTGGCCATCCAGGATGCCTCGGGCAGCCACATCGCTGGTCTGTGGGACAGGCGAGTGTGCGTTTATTAAAAGTCAGCAGCTACACTTTTTGTAGCTGCTGACAGTTAACACAAACAGCTGGAACTCCTCTAAGATCGTGGGGGGGGGGGGGGGGGTTGAATCGTGAAAACGATTTTTTAATGATTAATCGTGTAGCTCTAGGTCACAGACAGCAATAAAAATTGGCTACCATTCTAATCCATCTCCACTCTATCCAAAACTAAAAAAAAAAAAGTTTTTAAACTCCTGATTGAAATACTTGCAAGTGACATAGTGGTATAAAAGCCTAATTATAACTACTCCTAAAAATGCTCCTTCCCCCTCCTCCTACCTAACCTATATAAAAATAAACTGTGTACTTATCCATTTTCAATCTGCTCTGGTCTAGTCACATGGTCCTGCAGCTGTGTAGGGGAATGATAGATAACGACCATTTCTTTACCCATTGGCTCCTATGGCCTAGCCATTGCCCATGTTCCCTTCTCTCCCACAGCAGCAGCTCACAGCCACAGGGGACCGACAGGAGGAGATTAAAAACAGATAAGTACACACATCTTTCTGATACATTAAGAAGGATAGATAGGAGGAGGGGTGAGGGAAAATTAAGAATAGTTATAGTCAGGCTTTTCTTCCACTTTAAAGCAGAAATCCTATGAATCAACATGACAGCCAGACAACAATGGAAGACTCCCCATATTTTCTTAGCACTGTTTTTTTTAGAATGAAGCTGTGGATGCTTTTATTGCAATACCACATCTGTTCCAACCCATGCTTTTTGTCCTTCATACTGAACTAAAACCACTGCTGAACAGAAATCAATTGTATGTCTCTTAGCATTGAATGAACTAAGTACAAGAACCAGCATAACTTTAATGTCCACTTTATCAGAAGGTACAAAAGTGTGCGACAACTTATTATTTCTAACTAAGCACCAGAAAAATATATATTTGGCCAGTCCTACAACGCTCTGTGATTTTAGTGTTAGCGGTCCCCTATCGACACACAATATATATATATATATATATATATATATATATATATATATATATATATATATATATATATATATATATATATATATATATATACATACATACATACATACACACATACACACATACACACATACACACATACACACATACACACATACACACATACACACATACACACACACACACACACACACACACACACACACACATATATATACACACACATATACATATATATATACACATACATACATACACACACCTTCTGGAAGAATTAAAATGTTTAAATATAAAGTGTACAAGAAGCCAAATTTGTTTCAATGTATTACTATTTTTTGGGAATAGACAGTAATAGAGGTTAAATCTTCCAATGGGAACTAAGAGGGATTTTCCCCTCACTTCCTTTAGTTTGTACAAGAAAGGGAGAAAATCTACCTGAAAGGGGTATGTGGCAAAAAATAAGAGATATGAATGAAGAGGGTTATAAGCATGGTCTCAAAACATTTTTTGCTTTACATACACTTTAATGATTAGTTCAAAAGACAGAAAATGTGCAGGTAAGAACGGTATTAAAGGTATGCTGCGAGCAAAGCAAAAATAAGCCAACAAAAGAGAAGTTCCTACGGTAGTGCACTTATATTAAAGTTTGGTAACTGCCATTTTTTAATTAACATTACTAAACTGCATCCCCACACAATGTTCCCAATGTATGAACAAAAGGTATTTTGGAAACAATAGAATTATCTGCTTAAAAAAACAAATCCCTTTTACCTGCACCAGTCTGCTGTCACATGCAACCTCTCCTACACTTCATTTCTCTGCATGGCCCTCTCTAGTTACATCACAAGGCTGTCTCTGATTGGTTACTTCTTTGCACGGCCAGTCACAGCAGATCTTCACTGAATATGGCTAAGCTGGCTTTCCAGGCTACTACATGATGTTACCAGGGTCCATGCAGAAAATCAGGGATTGGAGCCACTAGTCTGTCAGTACAGCCATATTCATAGAATATTGGTCACAAGCAGCTGAGAAGTAGGACAGAGGGGAGAATACCAATAGCCTTGCTAAACAGACAACATCAATAGAAATAAACACACAGGGAGAACGGCTTTAAAATGTTAAATGGTAGCTATATTTCAGCCACTCTTTTGTAGGTTATTTTTGGTTAGCAAGTAAAGATTACAAACTGCACCACTGCGGATTTTCTATATTAGTAAGAATACACCTTTGATTTATGACAAATATGAAGGCAAAACACTGTAATGAAGTTAAAACTATTTACTAAGCATAATGATGGCAAAAGTTAAATAAAAGTGACAGCGAATGAAATAAAATGAAGATACGTTTAGCAAGTAACTGAGCAATCTAATGGTTTTGGTTGGTGTATATTTCAGGCATATAATCAGACTGTAGACACTTAGAGCAGTCATCTAAACACACAGACTAGTTAGTAGCAAAAGAAGTTTAGTTTCTAAAGTGGAAACAATTGCAGGAAGTGAAGGAGAAAGTGTACAACAAGGTGCGTGTATATTTATCTGGAATGCCAGGCAAGGACTGTGTGAGATCCTCATTACTGCCAACATGCAGGCAGGGAAATGTCACTCTCTCTGAGACTTTCTAGCAGAGAAGATCGGGGACAGGCCGATCATAGCTGTCACCTACACCTCGGGCCGTCCGAGCTCCCCTCCCCCATATACACTCCGGACCAGCTACAGGTTGATGGGATTAGAAGCGCTGCCAATGTGGTGAGCGAGTAAGACACACACGGCAGGCGGGCACCACATATGGGGCGCTCCGAACGCCTTTCCTTTACTACACGTCTGATTTGGCATCATTGTAAATCCACAGTCAATATATTGTTGGCGACTCCTTTCTCTTCTTTTTTCTCCTCCCCTCTTCTCCCTTCCCTGTCCCGCCATCTTGGGCCGGGAGGAGCAGCCATTACTTAAAAACTAAATGACAGAGGGGGGTGAGCGATCCCGACTGAGATCCGAACACAACTTTGACGCAACAGAAATAGAGGAGAATGGAGATAAAGCGGCCATTGAACTGCAGCGGCGCTCACTAATGTTTCCGATCCACCAACCCCCACCCTACCATTCTCTCCAATGACAACACAATCACCCCCCGGGACAAGTTTTACCCCACTTTCTAATCATGACAAGATCTGTACGATCCGGGCACATCGGTACAAGGACCGTATGGCACTGAGGGCCGTGCCCCGTATAGGAGCCATGCTGACCACCTACAACCCCCATGCATGGAGCTCGCCCAGCCAGGCAGCCTGCACACCCAGTGCTCAGCACATGCAGCCTGACGTATTGTTTGTATGCCATTACACACAGGCCGACTGAGAACAAAAACACACTCCTGTGTCACAGCACTCACAAAGGCTTATGGACAACAAAACACGTCACCATAAACCAGGGTTACTTCTCATGGACTTAGATCGGGGATCACTTAGGCAGGCGATTTGGGATAAAAGGCACCCAAGCCTGCACTATAATCAATAAGCAATGTCTATGGACAGAACCATGTACTAGCACTCTATGGCACCCCTATGTTATAGCAGTGGGAAAGGCTCATACATCAACATAGAGAGGGGGCCATGGAGCACTTGGATAAAATGCACCGAAATCTGCAATAAACATGATGGCTCCGGATCTCCATCCTAACACACTGTTTTTGAGTCTTTGTTACTGTAATAACACATATCGAGAACAACTACTTTGTATAGGAATAAAGATGATTTGAGGAGATATTATCCCATATGGGTCATGTCAATGGACAGAGTAGGAGCCAATCTGCACACATTACAAGCAGCTGCCAGGAAACCGACCCTGGGGGGCCCATTGGGATGGTATAGTTCTGCACTTTAATCGCTCTTAATAAAATCTTTTCAGCTTTTCAAGTCTTTACACTTTTTTTTTTTTTACGAAAAAGTGATCAGCAATGGTGACCTTTGTATTGCTTTCTGAGTAAAGGTCTCCAAGATGATGACAATCATACTCCTTGTCAGCATTGTTTCCATGTTCTCTGCCATCATGGGGTCAGTCATTTGCAAAGAGTATACCCCACATAAGAACTAATTCAAAGTTCAGTCGCCGCATTGCAAATCTAGCAGAAATGTTTCACAGACCAAAAATGGAAAAAACAAATGTCAGTCCATATGAACTGGAAGCTGCTCAGGGATGCTAATAAAACTTGAGCACTTCTATCAATTTCAGCTCCGCAAGTCTCTAGGTGGGAATCCGCAATGGTGGTCTTTGTACTACTGTCAGTAAAGAGATACTCCATACACATTACAGACACACCATACACATTGTCACAAGAAGCATTGCTTCCTTATCTGCCATTATGGTTCTAGTCACTTGCAGAGTATACCTCCACAAGATATACTGTTCAGAGTACAAACACTGCACAAATGTTTAGCTGACCCATACAAGAAGCCAAACACCAAAATCTGACCATGCTAACCCTTACTCCCGATGGCAGAGGGCCCATGAAATGAAACAGCCAGGCGTCCACAAACACAAAAACACAGTCCACAGGGATGCCAATAAATGTCTGCACTTGAGTACTCTTCAAAGTCCATTTCAGCTTTGCAAGTCTTAAGATGACCAGCAATGGTGGCCTTTGTACAGTACTCAAAGGTCTCTTAAATATACACAATACATAAGCAGTTCTTCCATGTCTTATCATGGTACCAGTAATCTGCAATGAGGACACTGCATTCTAAACCCTGCACAAATGTCTCATTGACCCATTCCAGAAGCCAAAGTCCAGTGTCTGTCCATGCTGACCCTTATGCATGATGGTAGAGGGCCAATGAACTTCTCAGGACCCACTGGGGATACTAAGAAAGGTTCTTTTCACAGTCCATTTCAGCTTTGCAAGTCTTTAAAAGGCGATCAATAATTGTGGCTTTGTACAGCTCTCAGTAAAGACCAAGTGATCCTAAATGATACATAAGCATGCTTCATGTCTCTGGAAGCATTGCTTCCATATTATCTGCCATGTCAGTAATATGAAATGGGTATATCTCTGTGAAAGACCCAATTCAGAGTTCAAACACTGTTTTAAAACCTGGACAATTGTTTAATAACCTCCACCAGAAGCCAAACAAATATCTGTCCATGCTGACCCTATATGCATAAGGCAAGGCCAATGAACTGAAACACTCAGGGCCCCATAGGGGTTCTCAAAGTTCTGCATTCAACTTCTCTACAGTCCATTCCAGCTTTGCCAGTATGCAAGTGATCAGCAATGGCACCCTTTGTATGGCTGTAAGTAAAGGCCTCCTCTAAAGTATACACAATACATAAGCATTGCTTCCATATGATCTGCCATCATGGTACCGGTAATTTGCACTAGGAATACTGCTGTGTAAGATCAAATTCAGAGTACAAACACTGCATGCTAAACCCTGCGCAAATGTTTTATTGACCCATGTCAAAGGTCATACAGCAACGTCTGTCCATGCCGACCCCTATATGCATGATGGCAGGAATGAAATATTTCAGGGCCTGTGAACTGAAAAGAGCTCAGGGCCCATATTAATGCTAAAAGATCTGTTCTCAACTGCTCTTCACAGTCCATGTCAGCTTTGCCAGTATTTAAGTGATCAGCAATGGCGGCCTGTGTACAGCACTCAGTAAAGGTCTCTTTTAAAGTACAAACATAAGCATTGCTTCCGTATTGTCTGCCATTATGGCACAGGTAAACTTATGTAAGATTCTATTCAAAGTAGAAACACTGTATGCCAAACCCTGTACAAATCTCATAGACATACCAAAAGCCAAAACACCAATTGCCTGTCCATGCTGACCCTATATGCACAATGGCAGGGGCTCATGAACTGAAAAAAAATAAATAAAAAAGTGTGGGGCCAAATGGGGATACTAAATTTTCTGCACTCCAGTGTTCCTCAGTCTATTTCAGCTTTACAAGTCTTCAGAAGGTTTTGAGCAATGGTGGCCTTTGTACAAGGCTTTCTTTAAAGTATACACAATACATAAGCATCGCTTTCATATTATCTGCCCTCATGGTACTGGTAATTTTCACTGGGTATACTGCTGTGTAACCTTCGCCAGGTTCTAAAAGTTTTGCACCTGACTGCTCTTCAGTCTACTTCAGGTTTGCCAGTATTTAAATTGTCAACAGCGGCCTTTATAGGGCTCTCAGTAAAGGTCTCCTTTAAATTATCCACAATTCATAAGCAATGTTTCCCAATTTGCCATCATGGTACTGTATGCAAGATTCAGTTCACTGCATGCCAAACCCTGTACAAAAAAGTTATTATTGATCCATGTCAAAAGCCAAACTACAATGTCTGTCCATGCTGACCCCTATATGCATGATGGCAGGGGGCCCCATGTGCAGGAAACAGCTCAGGGCCCGCAAACCACTCAGGGCCCATAGGGGTTCTAAAAGTGCTACACCTTTCTACTAGGCTCTTTACAGTCTATTTCAGCTTTGCCAGTATGCAAGTGGTCAACAGTCCAGTCAATAGGGCTCTCGGTAAATGTCTCTTTTAAAGTATAAACAATACATAAGCATTGCTTCCATCATGGTACTGGTACTTGCACTAGGAATACTGCTGTGTAAAATTCAATTTGCTGTATGCTAAACCATGTATAAACATATTGGAGATTCAGGTCAAACGCCAAAACACCAATATCTGTCCATACTGATCCTTTATGAATGATGGCATCGGGCCCATGAACCACAAACACCTCAAGGCTCCTTATGGATTTTAGGGCTGGGTAAACATGGGCTGAAAACAGTTGATTTGGCAGGAATCGGCCACCTTTCGTCCTGTGTGTACAGCTCCCTGTCCGACAGGATGAGCATGCTGGAAAACCAGCATCCAATCAGAGCTTGCAGCCAATGACCATCAGCGCTGATCAGTGTGCGCTGGTGGGAGGGTGGTACTCCTGTCAGAACAATAGCTCAGCTGGGAGATCGCCACACCAACATCGGATGTGTTAGAACAGCAATCAGAGGATTTTTTTTTACTCAGCCCGCTGGGTTGATCGAAAAAAATAAATAAAACTTGTATCGTCTACTCAGCTTAAAAGTTCTGCACCTGACTGTTCTTCACAGTCCATTTCAGCTTTGCCAGTATTTAAGTGATCAGCAAAGGAGGCCTTTGTACGGCTCAGTAAAGGTCTCCTTTAACCACCTACAATCAGTTTTACTGCTACAGGGCAGCGATGGCTAATGTATATATACACATGATCCGACTCTCCCGTGTAGGGGGTACACATGCACGCCGCCGGCTCGCTTCTGCTGTGATTATACACAGCAAAAGCAGATTGTCGGGTGCATGGTACCCAAAGTCTGCCGGCACCCACCGATCGTTAGACAGACCCATGTAAACAAGGCAGCTCGCCATTCTGACAGGAGGGAAGAGATGGGATTTGTATCCCTGGATTAAATTCCATGTCTTTCCCTAGTAAAATCACCTCACACAATATAGCAAAACACTGGCTAGGCACACCGTTAACCCTTTGATCACCCGATGCTAACCCCTTCCCAGCCAGTGTCATTAGTACAGTGACAATGCATATATCTTTTTAGCACTGATCACTGTATTAGTGTCACTGGTCCCCAAAAAGTGTCAAAGGTGTCAGAATGTACACCGCGATATCACAGTCCTGCTATAAATCGCTGATCACGACCATTACTAGTAAAAAAAAATAAAAAATATCCCAGAGTTTGCAGATGCTATAACTTCTGAGCAAATATCGCAGTCCGCTTTAAGTCACCGATTGCCGCCATTACTAATGTAAAAAAAAAAAAAATATGAAAACAAATATCCCATAGTTTGCAGATGCTATAACTTTTGAGCAAACCAATATCGCAGTCTGCTTTAAAGCGGTAGACCCGCAGAAATTATTTTTTTTTAAAAAGTCAGCAGCTACAAATACTGCAGCTGCTGACTTTTAAAATAAGGACACATACCCGTCACAGGATCCAGCGACGTTGGCACCCGAGACCAAAGCGTCCCTCGGTCCTTGGATGCTGCCGCCACCATCTTCGCCATGGGAATCAAGAAATCAAGCCTTGCGGCTTCACTTCCCGATTCCCTACTGCGCATGCACGAGTCGCGCAATGTAAATGGTCTGTGCTGTCTCTGGGACCCATGTGTGTCCCAGCAGACAGCATGGCGGGACAGGAAGAGGCATGCCGGAAGTGGCATAGACTCCCTGTCTAAGACAGACACCTGTCTTAGACAGGTATCTGCACGCCCCCTCCCCCTTGAAAGGTGCCAAATGTGACACCGGAGGGGGTTTCAGAAAAGCGGAGGTTCAATTTTTGTGTGAACCTCCGCTTTAAGTCGCTGATTGCCGCCGCTACTAGTAAAATGAATAAAAATATCCCAGAGTTTGCAGATACTATAACTACAAAGTACGCTTATTGGGATTTTTCAATTTTTATTGGATATTTAATATCTATTTATAGAGATAGATAGATATAATCTCTCATGTAAATATATATATTTACATGAGAGATTATATCTATCTCTCTATAAATAGATATTAAATATCCAATAAAAATTGAAAAATTCCCAATAAGCGTACTTTGTAGTTATAGTATCTGAAAACTCTGGGATATTTTTATTCATTTTACTAGTATATTATACTAATATATATATATATATATAAATATATATATTATACTTTATATGTATATATATAAATTTACTTTCTGCTGTAAGCATAGTGCATAGCATAGTGCAAAAAATAAAAACCGCAGGGGTGATCAAATACCATCAAAAGAAAAAAAGTTAAAATGCCAAATGTTATTTGCATGACTGTACAATTGACAGTTAAAGTAACAGCAGTGCCATATTGCAAAAATAAGATGGCCTGGTCAGGAAGGGGGGTGCTAAATTTTTCAGAGGTCAAGTGATTAAAGTATACACAACACACTCCGTATTACCCGCCATCATGGTAGCGGTAATTTTTACTAGGTATACAATTGGCTGCATGCTAAACCCTGTACAAGTGTCTGATTGCCCGGAAGGTAAACAGCACGGCCTGTCCATGCATGATGGCAGGAGTCCCCCCAATGCTGATAAAGTTGTACAGTCCAAGTCCTGGGAAGGTGATGAGCGATGGTGGCCTTTGTACTTATCTCCTATGGGGGGGGGTACATTGTGATGAGTGCCCCCCATGTATGATGAGGTCAGGGGCCCTCCCTGTACAATACACACACGTGTGGGCTCTCCAGCCATGAACACTTTCCTCCTCCAATAAACAAGCTTACCTTGGACAGCAAGGCCTTCGTTCTGGCGCCATCTTCATGAAGCCTTAAAAATCCATAGAGGCGGCTGTAGCGGGGCACATCCCGGGCCACACAGGAGAGGAGAGAGAGGGGGAGAGAAGAGAGAAATCACCGTGAGCGGGCACAGGACGGACACACACATATATATATATATAAATAGAGAAATGGGGGGGGAACCCAACCTGTCGAGGCCGGCCAAGGCTTCTCTCTCATCCGCTGTCAGGTTAGGGAAGTCCTCTTCGCTCTCGCTCGCTTTTCCCGCCGCCATTTTCTTTTCCTCATCACCGAGGGAGGCAGCAGCGGCGGCAGCAGAGAGCACAGCTGCGGCGGAGAGCGACACTCCGCACGATTTCATGGAAATGCAGCGTCACTGGCAGTCACACGGCGGCGGTACTCCTGTGTGAGGAAATGGCCGGGCGTGTAAACACACCGCCTTATTGTGGGGCTCCGACTACCTCCACATTCCCCCCTCCTTCCTCCTCCTCTCCGGGAACTAGCTAAGACTACAGACCAAGGGGCGCCTCATGCTGGACACACGGCCACACTCCTCTCTAATGTCTTGTTTACACTGTTGGACTTTTACATAGTGCTTTCCGTACAGTCCCACTCAACACGTCAGGTACGAGCTGCCGCCGCCTGCCTGCCCCTCCTCCCCGAGCTTATTCAGAACAAAGTTGTGCGAGAACGGTGTCACCCAGCATCACACACACGCACTTTTTCTCGCTCAATAGCGCGCACGTACTCGCACAGCCCGCCGCCGCCGCTGCCGTGCTCCGGCCCCGCCCACTCGCTCGGCTTTGCCAGAGGCCACGCCTCACGCAGCCCCCTTACCATCCTCTCCCCGCGTGGCCACTGCTGGGGCAGCGCTGGAGGCACGTGACCTTTGTTGACTTACGTCATCTCGCATCCCTCCCGCTAAGGTCCTCAGGACTCTAGCAACTTACTTTTTTTTTCTCTCTCTCCCGTTAGGACCCATCTGGTTTAGCGATGGGGGCGTGGCGATGACGACAGTTGGCTGTAGCTCCACCGTCATTGGAAAAGCTCTTTGTCTGTCAGGAGAGTGGTGGGTGAGGTAGAAGAGTGACGGAGAGGGGTGTAGCAGGTTAGGTTGGATTGTGGGAAGGAAGGACAGGCAGCTCAGTATGGAAGAGCATGTGGGAGTGGACGTGTGCTGTCAATAGCCATGCTGCATAGATAACACTCGTGAGGGGGCTTTATTGCATGGTGCTAGTAGGCATACAGACATTTAAAGTGATATTAAGGGTTAATTCACACAGACATACGCTAAAATGTAGGTAGATTTCATCCATTTGAGTCACATTTTTTCTAGGGTTGGCGCTTTTTCTACAAGCCAAACCCGAACACTTTAGCGGCGCAAATGTTTTTTTTTTTTAAATATAAACTATGGGATTGTAATAGACCTAGGATACCTTTGGGCACTCCAAAGAGAATCGGTATGAGGCACGCATAGTGCCCCCACCCCCACCCTCCTGTAAAGTCCTGTTCCAAGCTACATTCCTGTATCAATAATGTGTCCGGGTTTCAGGTGGACTGACACCCGGACACATGATTTACAACCTGGACTGTCTGGGTGAATCCCGGACAGGTGGCAACCCTGTCCGTTGACATACGTTTGGATGTCCGTTGAAATACATTTGGACGCCCATTGACATACAATATGACATCCCTTGACATACATTTGGATGTCCGTTGAAATACATTTGAATGCCCGTTGACATACATTATGACATCCATTGGCATCCATTATGACGTCCGTTGACATACATTATGATGTCTGTTGACATACATTATGACGTCCGTTGACATACATTTGGACGTCTGTTGACATAAATTTGGACGTCCGTTGACATACATTTGGACGTCTGTTGACATACACTTGGGCGTCCGTTGACATACATTATGACGTCCATTCACATACACTTGGACATCCGTTGACATACACTTGGACGTCTGTTGACATACACTTGGGCGTCCGTTGACATACATTATGACGTCCATTCACATACACTTGGACATCCGTTGACATACACTTGGACGTCCATTGACATACATTTGGACTTCCGTTGACATACACTTGGACTTCCGTTGACATACATTTGGACTTCCGTTGACATACACTTGGACGTCCGTTGACATACACTTGGACGTTCGTTGACATACATTATGACGTCCGTTGACATACACTTGGACGTCCGTTGACATACACTTGGACGTCCGTTGACATACACTTGGACGTCCGTTGACATACATTATGACGTCCGTTGACATACATTATGACGTCCGTTGACATACATTTGGACGTCCGTTGACATACATTTGGACTTCCGTTGACATACATTTGGACTTCCGTTGACATACACTTGGACGTCCGTTGACATACATTTGGACTTCCGTTGACATACACTTGGACGTCCGTTGACATACACTTGGATGTCCGTTGACATACACTTGGATGTCCGTTGACATACATTATGACGTCCGTTGACATACATTTGGACGTCCGTTGACATACATTTGGACGTCTGTTGACATACATTTGGACGTCCGTTGACATACATTTGGACGTCTGTTGACATACACTTGGGCGTCCGTTGACATACATTATGACGTCCATTCACATACACTTGGACTTCCGTTGACATACATTTGGACTTCCGTTGACATACACTTGGACGTTCGTTGACATACATTATGACGTCCGTTGACATACATTTGGACATCCGTTGACATACACTTGGACGTCCGTTGACATACATTATGACGTCCGTTGACATACATTTGGACGTCCGTTGACATACATTTGGACGTCTGTTGACATACACTTGGGCGTCCGTTGACATACATTATGACGTCCATTCACATACACTTGGACATCCGTTGACATACACTTGGACGTCCGTTGACATACACTTGGACGTCCATTGACATACATTTGGACTTCCGTTGACATACACTTGGACGTCCGTTGACATACACTTGGACGTCCGTTGACATACATTTGGACTTCCGTTGACATACACTTGGACGTCCGTTGACATACACTTGGACGTCCGTTGACATACATTTGGACTTCCGTTGACATACACTTGGACGTCCGTTGACATACATTATGACGTCCGTTCACATACACTTGGACGTCCGTTGACATACATTGGGACGTCCGTTGACATACATTTGGACGTCCGTTCACATACACTTGGACGTCCGTTCACATACACTTGGACGTCCGTTGACATACATTTGGACGTCCGTTGACATACACTTGGACGTCGGTTGACATACATTTGGACGTCTGTTGACATACATTTGGACGTCCGTTGACATACACTTGGACATCCGTTGACATACATTTGGACGTCCGTTCACATACATTTGGACGTCTGTTGACATACACTGTGCAACGATTATTGTACAGAGCATGAAAGCAAGAAACCGAGCCAATTCTAGTAAGGATGTGCTCAGTCAGTGCCGCTCCACTGATGCATTTCGCCCCACCCCACGCTTAGACGGCTTTCACACCGAGCTGCGACTGGCGTCAGCGGTAAAGCAGCGCTATTTTAGTGCTGCTTTACCGTTGTTTTAGCGGCATTATATGGCCGCTAGCGGGGCGGCTATAACCCCCAGCTAGCGGCCGAAAAGTGTGCACAGCAGGGTGAGACAGTGTTACTGTTAAGTGGTTAAATCCGCCCGCAAAACGCCGCCGGAGCGGCGTTTTGCCGGCGGTGTCGCAGCGCTGCCCCATTGATTTTAATGAGTGAGTTCACCGCTCCTTCACCGCTCCAAAAAAGCTGCTGGCAGGACTTTTTGTGAGGCCCTGCCAGAGCACCGCTCCAGTGTGAAAGCCCTCGGGCTTTCACACTGGGGTGCATGGAGCAGCTTTTTTCAGGCGCTATACAGACACTATTTTTCGCGCTGTATCGCCTGAAAAACGCTGGCAGTTTAATTCTGCTTTAAAGTGGAACTTTAGTGAGAAAATTATGTCCTGCTAGATCACTTCAGGCTGGCCCCTTTTACAGGTACTGTATAGCTATGTAAACATAAAAAATAAGTATCTATACTGTTTAAAATCCAGTAACACTGTCTCACCCTGCTGTGCACATGCTCAGTTGCTCTCCATTTTTGAGCACTGTAGAGTTTTTAGAGGCCAATGTACTGACAGCCTTAAAGTGGAACATTACCCACAATAACTTGATAAAAATTCTTCTTTAGCAAGCAACATACATTCCACATTAATAATTATGTTACCAAAATCAGTTTCTGCTGTAAATTGCCTTGATTATTGCTCCTGTCTCTTCTTGCTGCAGGCTGCCATTTTGCTGAAGCCCAGAGTCCCAGTAGTCAATCATAAAGTGAAACTAAACTCATCGATTTAATGGTTTAAAAAAACAGTTACATTCCTGGAATGTCGGGATTGCTAACAGTCACATTTGAATGACAAATGTGCAGTCATGCAACACTGTACCCAAACTCAATTTTTAGCATTTTGTTCACACAACTAGAGCTTTCTTTTGGTGGTATTTATTTTTATTTTTTTGCTAAATAAACGAAAAACCACAGAAAATTTCGAAGAAATAAGTGTTTTTCTTCATTTCTGTTATAAAATTTTGCAAATAAATAATTGTTCTTCATAAATTTAGGCCAAAATGTATTCTGCTGCAATTCTTTGGTGAAAATAACCCAAACCAGTGTATATTATTTAGTCTGTAGGAAAGTTATAGAGTCCACAAACTATGGTATATATCGGAAAATTGATCAATCCTGATCTAATTTCTTGAGGCCCAAAAATGTCAGGACAGTACAGATATCCCCCAAATCAGTGTTTCTCAACCCCAGTCCTCAAGGCGCCCCAACAGGTCATGTTTTCAGGATTTCCCTCAGATGAAACGGCTGAGGCAGTGAAACTGATCCAATCACCTGTGCAAAATGGAAATCCTGAAAACATGACCTGTTGGGGCGCCTTGAGGACTGGAGTTGAGAAACACTGCCCCAAATGACCCCTTTTTGGAAAGTAGACAGTCCAAGGTGTGTGGTAAGAAGCATGGCGAGTTTTTTTGAAGTTGTAACTTCTGGTCATAATTTTTTGGGAAAGAAAGAAATTAGAAAAGTCACAATTTTATTTATTTGTTTTTACATACTGTCACCAGTGCAGTACAGCGTCATCATATAATTTGTGTGGTGTCCAAAACGTGGTCGTTATGGAACATTTTTGTCTTCTCTGATGAGGGCCAAACCCTTTTTGAAAGCGACTCTGTAGACTAAAATGTGCCTGTTAAGACTCTGAACACATTTGGTTCATGCATTCCAATTATCGCTTGTGCAGTTCGCAATTTCACATTTTACATCTCCCCCCCTTCTCTCTCACCCTTCTCCCTCTCCTTCTTATTACTTTTCACTTTTCTTTATCATCCTGCTCTTTTCCATTTCTTACATTCTACCAATTTTTCCTTTTCTCGTTTCTCAGTTCAGTGCCTCTATGGCTCTATGGTACTTTTCTTTTTATAAAAAGTTTGAAAAATGCTCTGGGCTGCTTCCGTGGGCTCACCCTGCCTAGCAATTTTTCCCTTGGCCTGCCCTAGTCTTGTCCAGTTTTGAGATAATTTCTTCTCTACGACTAACCAGCGATATAAATGATGCCTTGGACGTTTCATAGGCATAACGTCTTTTTCTGTTTTTAGTATTTAGAGATTTTGTAATGACAATGAGTTGTGCTGTACTGTATGCCAATGTGTCTATGCAATGTTGTGTGTCCTTGAAACATGTCCTTTGCTTAGATAAAAGATTTGTAAAAAAAAACAATAACTTGTGTGGTGGTGATCAGGGACACTGGTGACAGTATGTAAAAAAATATTTATTTATTTATATATATTTTTTTTATTATTACATTTTTTTTTTAACACACTGTGACCAGAGCAATATAATTTTACCATTACCATATAATGTTACCATTAAGCTACTGTAGGGGAAGTGATCAGAATTTTTTCTTTTTTACATGTTATGATTGCTTATAGCAGTACATTTCATTGCTATAAGCAAGCATTTTACTGAATGAAATAATTCATTCAGTTTGTTTTGTTGTGATTAGCTGTGATTGGCCAAATCTAATTACATGTTGCAGATGGGCTGTGATTGGCCCTGTCTGTACCATGTGATCACTGTGACCAATCACAGCTAACAACACAATTGTAACAATGAATGCCATGAATTGAAGCCATTCATTGTTTACAATTATCATGGGATCTGCTGTGATTGGTCACAGAGATCACATGGTACCCGCAGCAGGCCGATACGGTCATCAGTGCGCAAGGCTCATTCCAGGAAGATGTCATATGACGTCCATCTGGAACGATGAGAGTTGCACTTGGCCGTCGAATTGCTATAGCAACTGGTTAAGGCTGTCAGCAGATCAGTATTACAAACTCGTCAGTGCCTAAAAATATAGAGCAACTGAGCATGTGCAATGCAAGGTAAAACAGTGGATAATTGGATTTTAAACAGTATAGACACTTTAAGCACTTGCCGACCAGCCATCTTCATTATACTGTGGCAGGTCGGCACAATCCCGCGAACCGTCGTAGCTGTACGTCAGCTCCTTTGAGCAGGATAGCAGGCGCGCGCCCGCTGCACTGCGGGGGTTCTGATGCTCATGAACGGCAGTCGCGATTACCGCCGGCTGGCGTGAGAGGCAGAACAGGGACGTGTGTGTGTGAAACACACAAATCCCTGTTCCGTGAGGAGAGGAGATGCAGATCATGAGTTCCTAATAGCTAGGAACCATGATCTGTTGTCTCCTATAGTCTGTCCCTTCCCCCCTACAGTTAGAACACATACTAGGGAACACAGTTAACCCCTTGATCGCCCCCAAGTGTTAACCCCTTCCCTGCCAGTGACATTTATACAGTAATCAGTGCATATTTATAGCACTGATCGCTGTATAATTGTCAATCGACCCAAAAATGTGTCAAAAGTGTCAGATGTGTCCACCATAATGTCGCAGTCTCGATAAAAATTTCAGATCGCCGCCATTACCAGTAAAAAAAAAAAAAATAATAATAAAAATGCCATAAATCTATCCCTATTTTGTAGACGCTATAACTTTTGCGCAAACCAATCAATATACGCTTTTTGCGATTTTTTTTACCAAAAATATGCAGAAGAATACATATCGGCCTAAACTGAAAATTATCTTTTTTTAAGTACAAAATATTGGGGGTTATTTACGAAAGGCAAATCCACTTTGCACTAAAAGTCCACTTGAAAGTGCAGTCGCTGTAAATCTGAGGGGTGCATGCATATAAAATAAAAAACAGCATTTTAGCTTGCACATGATTAGATGATAAAATCAGCAGAGCTTCCCCTCATTTCAGATATACCCCTCAGATTTACAGCATAGACACTTAAGAGAGAAGTGGGGAAGGTAGAGGGACTTTGGTGATACCCACAAAAAATATTAAACAGTAATACCAATAAAAATCTAATATTTATTGATATAAACATTAAAAAGGCCTCACCAAAGTCCCTCTACCTTCCCCACTTCTCCCTTGTGGATTTTAAGTTGGGACCTATACCAAAGTCGTTTTTGAACACAGCTACTCAATTGATGGATTAAGTATAGACACTTATTTTTAATGTTTTACATAGCTATACCTGCAAAAAGGGGCCAGCCCGACGTGATATAGCAGGACTTTATTTTCTGACTAAAGTTCCACTTTAAGGCATGTCCTTGAGGTAACTGTTTTGACAAACTTTTAAATTGTTGGGTTAAGTGGAACATTAAAGGAAGTTGGAAAAATACCAGATTTACTGGCCATTATCACCAGATAATAAACTATGTAACTAGTGTTGTTGCAAAACTTTAAACTAAACAAGCCCAATGTCCTTATCATAGGTGATTTTAATCATGTCACCATGGAGAAAACATTGACTAACTTCACACAGTTTGTGAGCTGCCCAACTAGAGAGAATAAGACCCTGGATCGGCTGTATGCCAATGTGAAGGATGCATATAGGTCTTCTCCTCTTTCACCCTTTGGCAGATCAGATCATAATTTGGTCTACCTCAAATCCTTTTTATGTTCCCCTGTGACCTCCAGATCAGTGAAAAGATGGTCTGAGGATTTCTTTCAATTACTGTGGGCTGTTTTAAGGGGACAGATTGGAATGTACTCTGTGAGCCACATGGAAGGGACATTGATAGGCTTACTAAGTGCATAACACATTATATTAATTTCTGTGTAGACCCTATTGTTCCAGCAATAATTGTTTACTGTTATTCAAATAATAAACCATAACTAACAAGGGATATGAAGGATATTCTTAACTCTAAGAAGATGTATTTTAAAGTGGGTAATAGGGAGGAGTTAAACATGATTAAGAGGAACCTAAAGATTAGAGAGGCTAAGGAGAAATATATGAGAAAGCTGGAAACTACAGCAAAACAATATGAGAGAGGTCTGGCGTAGCATGAGAACCTTTACAGGTCTCAAGCCAGTTGGTAGAGAGACTGGGGGGAGTGTGGAAAGGGCAAATTAACTGAACCATTTTTTAAACAGATTTGATTCAGAGGCCCTGGCTTTGACTCCCTCAATTTTAACACAAAGTTGTAGACAGAGTTGAGGCAAGTACCCTCCACTCCTCATACTAGATGTCCTTCCTCATTTAGGGTGCATCTTGCTTCCCCCCATTGGATACTTTCACCAGTTCTTTTTATAAGAACAACTCCACTCCTCCCTCACAGGAAAGTACATCAATGTCTTTTACAGCTGATTAGGTGAATAGACAGTTGAGGAAACTTAAGGCAAGAAAATCAGCAGGCCCTGATGGTGTTAGCCCCAGGTTGCTTTGGGAGTGTGTGGGAGGTGTCCTTCAACTGGTCTTTAGCCTGAGCCTGAGTCTACAAGAGGTCCCTGCATTGAGGAAGACATCTCGCCTTGTTTTTTTACTTTTCCAATGCTTTTGATACTGTCAAGCCGGCTCTCCTGAGCATGGCCCAAGACCCTAGTTCCATCCTAAGGGATTTGTTAGTCCACAGCGAATTAGACATTTAATCATTTGCCTTGGGCTACTGTGCGAACAGGTTGGTGGATAAACTTCACTAGATCTCCACGAGGAGTTTTCTATTCATACACATGCATAGGATCCTTTGGCTTAAATGCTGGTCAGTGGAACCCTTATGTAGGAAACACCTTGAACAGCATGTTACCCTTTCAGGCCTTGCCCTCTTTTGCCTTCTCTGTCCTGGTAAATGCAGTTTCATACACTTAGCACTATTCTATGCATATGCATTTGTACTCTTGGATGTTTATATACTGTATGTACATTAATATGTAATATGAATTATTGTCTTATATTCATTTTATTTTATGACTCTAGAGAACGTATTTCATGATATTGTATGCATGTAGCTCCTGATAAGGAGGACTACATCACAGAAACGTGTTGAGATTTCAGGAAAAATTACTACACCTAACATGCGTTATTTAACTGATGCATTGGCGCAATAATGTAATGTAATGAGTAATGTTTGTGTATCTATTTAAAGTTCCCCTTTTTATTTGTATACAATACACATGTGATATAGAGTAATGTACAAAACCTTTTATCCCTTTTCATTTATGAATTATTAAATAAGATGATTTTAATCAAATTGTTGTGCCTCAAAAATCCCAATTGTGCTTGTTTGCTTGTGAATTTATGGTATACTTTGAACAGCATGGAAACTGCCTTCATTTTTCTGGGAGACTTTCAGGTCCTACTAGACATTTGGGATGCTTATTTGCACATTCTCATTTTCCCCCACCATCAATGCTATTTACACTTTGTGGTCTGTGATCTACATTACCAATTAGTTGCCCTTCCACAACCTCTACTGTTCTCACCAATGGTCTTGTCCCAGTCTTGACTCTGTTACATGCTGAAGGGATTTATGTTGTGGGGTACCTGGGTGATCTCCTGCTAAAAGACCAGTACTCCCAATCCCATGTTCAGTGGGTACTGCAAACTCAGAACTTCGGGTGGATTATTGGGTGTAACCTGCAGGAGTCATTGCTGGAACTGTCTTACAGATCAGGCGGTCTGATGTTAGACATGGCTCGGCTCTGTCCAGGATCTTCCTGACTTAACACATTTCTTTCCCTCCAACCTCTCAGGTCTGTGATTTGCACCCAGTTTCACCACAGACCATTGCAGCACAACATTGTGGCAGCATGAGGCAAACAGACCTGGTCCTTGGGATGCCCCATGCTTCTGACCCACAAGATCAGACTCTCCTTGACATGGTGGATCTCCAATCCAGTGCTGGAGTCAGGGAAACCCTTTTTCCCTCAAAGATGTGGAAAGATCTCACAATGGATACCAGCCTGTCACACTGGGGAGGAGTCCTAAATACCCTTACATCAACAATATTTATCTCGCTAGGTACTCCAAGGCATGAGCAGGGACACCTCTATCAGAGGGGCAACATATGGCCATACACAATTATGGAATAAATTGTGGGATAAAGTCAGTGGTAAAATTACAATAAAGAGTAAAATAGTCCAAGACAAGGTCCATGTATCCTGGGTGGTAACCTCAGGAGGTTGACACTGGTTGACACTGGAGAGGCAGCACGCTGAAGAGCAGAAGTGACTCTGGGTGTAGAAACGTAAAAGAACAAAGAGCACTGCCAATATGAGTGTAGCAGTTTAAAAAAGCAAGGTTTAATCTAAAATAATGCACTCACTAGACAGTGGTGATTAGCAGGCACATCAAATGACGGCAACCAATGGGTTCCAGGTATCCAGGGTGGCTTTAGTGGAGCTCGGTGTCATCACACTCAGATTGGCGCAGCTCCTTTTATGGTCCTAGATACCATGTCTGTGCAGGTGACTTGTTTTTCAGAGGAAGCCCACCTTCTTATTAATATCTTGGAGCTTAATTTTTCCCTTCAATGCTGGAATCAATAGTAAGGGCACCTGACAAGAATCCCGTCAGACAATGACATGGCCGTGGCACACCATAACCATCAAGGAGGCACCAGAAGTCGCACTACTCAAAAGGAATTCATCCTGCCTTGGGCAAAACTGTGGATTCCAGCTGTGTCTAATATCCACATCCTAGGCATGGAAAATTTTCAGGCAGATATTCTCAGTTATCAGCATCTGGCTCAGGGGAAATGGGCTTTCTATCCTGAGGTATTTCAAGCTCTTTGCCACAAATGGAGAATGCAGGAGATGGATCGTCTTCCATCCAGATTCAGCAACAGCATGAACCCTTGGGTCTTCTTCACTGTGGACATTCTGGTAATGCAGGAGGGTCAATTCACTCTAATCTATGCCTTTCTGCATCTCCAGATCCTCCCTCGACTGCTCCACTAGATCGAGATGTAGGCCATTCTGGTAATTTTCATTAAATTGAATTGACCTGGGAGATTGTGGTACTCAATCATACTCAGGCTCCTGGCAGACTGTCTGTGGGCCCTTCTGGGTCATCTTGACCTTCTATCGCAAGGACCAGCACACCATCTTGCTTCTCTGTCACTGTCTTTGACAACATAGCTATTAAAGCCTAGGTCATAGGAGACAGGGCCCTGTTGGATTTGTTTTTTCCTGTCCATTTGAAAGCTGGGAAGTTGACCTTTGAGAGGATGTACCATCACACCTGGAAGGCCTATTTGATGTGACACCTGATCATTTTATCCTTGAATGTTCTTGTGTGATGCATTTTGTCCTTACTGGTCTAGATCAGCATCTGGTTTTGAGTACTCTCACAGAGAAAATGTTGGCTTTGGCCATTCTCTTTCAGAGACTCATTCCTCAGTTAGAGCCTTTGTGCAGGGTGCCACTCATATCTCTCCACCTATACACTCCCCTGTGTCTCTAGGAAACCTTAACCTGGTTCTTTTAGCTTTTCAGATATCGCCCTTTCAAACGTATTAGGAATTAGGAATATTCCCTTGTCTGACCCTACTAACAAGTATAAATAGGCCGAACACGCCCCTGTTCGGTTTGCCCAAGAACTCTCGAACAGAGAACAAGTTCTGACCTGAACGGAGAACCCTATTGAAGTCTATGAGAGCCGAGCTTGAAAAATCAAAAGTTCCCATTTTGAAGGCTTGTATGCAAATAAGTGGCCATAAAAAGTGTATGGGGGTACTGCTTCGGGGACATGTATCAATGCAAATTTAAGTTTTTACAAGAGCAGTGATTTTAATGATGCTTAAAGTGCAACAATAAAAATGAAAAATTCCTTTAAATATAGTGTGTGGGGGGCCCCCTTAGTCTTCCCGTAAAGTGGTGCATCTGTAGCATTTATAGAACATGCTTCTTCTAAAGAAAAGAAATGCATGAAATGAGATTTAAAGAGGAACTGCAGTCTGCTCACATAATTTGTAATAAAAACATCTTTGCCATTCTGAAGCTTCCCTCCAAGCACTTTGCATATTATTTTATATATACTGTGATTCTGTACTTGCCAAATATGCTGCAGAAATCTCCCTCCACTGAGTCTGGCTGCAATCATTTTACCTGTGGGCAGCTGAAGCTGCTACCTGCACACTTCCTGGATTTACACAGACACACAGAGGCACACCTCCAGCTCTGTGGCTTTCATTGGCCCTCTTATGACTCATCCCCCCTCCCTTCCTGGCAAACTCTCACGAGAGTGAGAGAGAGAGCTGTGCATGATGTCATAAGCCTAGGCTTTTTACCAGACAAGAAACAGGAAGTGGGCTGTATAAGGTATTTACTGGCATAAAAAAAATGTTTTATTATCCAAAGTTAAAACCACAAGGGCAAAAGACTTAATAGATGGAAAGTTGAAACAAATGACTGAAGTTCCGCTTTAAATGGCTGTAAATACAATACCACTGCTGGCAATATTTATTTATTTATTTATTTCATAAATTTCATAAATAAGTACTTATATAGCACCATCAAATTACGCAGTGCTGTACATATACATTGTACATTCACATCAGTCCCTGCCCTCAAGGAGCTTACAACCTAAGGTCCCTAACATTCATACATACTAAGGCCAATTTAGACAGGATCCGATTAACCTACCAATAGAAAAATGTTTTGAAAAAAATTACGTGGGCCCCCCCTCAGTCCATACCATGCTCTTTGGGTCTGGTATGGATTTAAGGGGAACTCCATGCCAAATTTTTTAATGAATTTTAAAAATGCCGTGGGGTCCCCCCAAAACCCATACCAGACCCTTATCCGAGCACGCAGCCTGGCAGGCCAGTAAAGGGAGGGGGATGAGCGAGAGCCCCCCTCTCCCCCCCTCCGGAACCATACAAGGCCACATGCCGTCAACATGGGGGGGGTGCGTGCTTTGGGGCGGGGGGGCTCTGCATATAGGCATGGGCCCATAGCCTAATGGAACAAAGAAACCCTGCGCTGAATTCTGTAGACACTTTCTTTGAGAGCATGGGCCAGCTTTATGACGACCCCCAGAAAGGGGCCACAGCCGAAACCACCCTACACAACCTCTCCCAGGGCCGGATACCGGTCAAAGATTACACCGCAGAATTCAGGAAATGGTCAAGACACCCTCAAGGATGAACTGGCCCGTATCGACGTCCCAGAATCCCTGGAGGATCTCATACAAGCAGTCACCAAGATTGACCGGCGCATGCGGGAACGCCGCGCTGAACGTTTTCAGACACCCCGTCCCAGATGGACGTTGCCTAAGCCGAGTCCTGCCCAGTCCTCCTCCCATGCTCCACCTGTGGCCACTTCCGGAATTGAACCCATGCAGTTGGGCCTGGTCCGCGCCCCTTTAACTCCGGAAGAGCGCTTACGCAGGCGACAGGCCAATTTGTGCCTTTATTGCGGAGGTTCCGGGCACTTCCTTCGCACCTGCCCCATAAGGCCTAGTAAGTCCCTCTCCAAGCTTAACTTTAACTACCAGGTTACCGGTCTATCCCAAACTTACATTATCCTCTTTATCTCTTTACAGTTAACGGGAAAGGAGGTCCGCCTCCCAGCCATAGTTGATTCCGGGGCATGCAGCTGCTTCTTGAAATCCTCCCTTGCCGCCAGGCTCCATCTTCCCCTTGTCCCCAAGAAGCAGTGCCTCCAGGTTCATCTAGCCGATGGATCCCTTCCGCGTTCCGGCTTGATCACCTTTGAAACCAGCCCCATTCTTGCCACCACCGATTCCGGCCATAAGGAACTCCTTCGCTTGGATATCATTCCGTCTCCCATGTTCCCCATCATTTTGGGGCTTCCCTGGCTGCAAGCACATGAACCCCTAATCAATTGGCGGACGAAGGAGGTCTCCTTCCCTTCCCAATACTGTTCCCAAAACTGCTCCTTGCCAGCCCCAGCTTCCTGCTCGGTCCTAGTACCTGTGCCCGACAGCCTGAAACACATCCCACCTGTCTACCTGGAATTCAGGGATGTCTTTGACAAGCTACAGGCCGACCGCCTACCACCGCACCGACCCTACGACTGTCCCATAGATCTCTTACCCGGTGCTGCGGTCCCTTTCGGCCGTATCTTTCCTCTATCCGAAACCGAGTTGGAAACCCTCAAAACCTACATTGACGAGAACCTGGCCAAGGGGTTCATTCGTCCTTCTTCATCACCAGCCGGAGCCGGCATTTTCTTCGTTGAGAAGAAGGATGGCTCACTGAGACCCTGTATTGACTACAGAGAAATCAATAAAATCACCATTAAAAACAGGTATCCTCTTCCCCTCATCCCCGAATTATTTCAGCGCTTTTGATCTGCACAGATCTTCTCCAAACTTGATCTCCGCGGGGCCTATAATCTCATATGGATCAGGGCGGGTGATGAGTGGAAGACCGCTTTCAGATCAAGGTTCGGGCACTACGAGTACCTTGTAATGCCATTCGGGCTCTGTAATGCCCCGGCGACATTCCAACATCTAGTGAATGATATCTTCCGAAGATACCTGGATGATTTCCTAGTGGTCTATTTGGATGATATCCTAATCTTCTCTGCCACTCTCGAACTCCACCGAATGCACGTTAAAATAGTCCTCACCATCCTCAGGCAACACAAACTCTACCTTAAGGCTGAAAAATGTGAGTTTGAAAAGTCCACCGTACAATTCCTGGGGTTTATTATCTCCACCAATAGGGTCGCAATGGACCCACAAAAGGTCCAAGCCATCCAAGATTGGCCGGCCCCCAAAGACAAAAAGGGAGTCCAGAGGTTTATCAAGTTTGCCAACTTTTACCGGAGATTTATCATTGGCTTCTCCTCCATTGTGGCACCAATCACCCTACTCACCCATCAACACAATCAGTTCCGCTGGTCTCCAGAAGCCCAGGCGGCCTTCGCCCAGTTGAAGTCCCTGTTCTCCTCCGCCCCGATCCTACGGCATCCAGATCCCGCATTGCCCTTTGTACTGGAGGTGGATGCCTCCGAAACTGCTCTCGGGGCCATCCTCTCCCAGCGCCAGGGCGCTAAGGCTCTCCTCCACCCGGTGGCTTTCGCCTCCCGAAAACTTAGCCCTCCAGAGAGGAATTACGATGTGGGGGACAGGGAATTACTAGCCATTATATTTGCCCTTGAGGAGTGGCGGTACCTCTTGGAGGGGGCATCTCACCCTGTTATGGTCTGGACCGACCATAAGAATCTCGAATATCTTAGGACAGCTAAACGATTGAGACCCAGGCAGGCCAGATGGGCTCTTTTCTTTTCGAGATTCAATTTTCTCATCGCCTATAGACCAGGCTCCAAAAACGGAAAGGCCGATGCCCTCTCCCGCATGTTCGCGGAGACCACCCAGGAAACCGAGCCTAGTACTATCTTGTCCCCTCAAAACTTCGGTCTGATCACCCAGGTGGACCTCATGACTACGATTAAAACTGCTACCAAACATGACCCGGCCCCTACCAACCTTTCCCTGGCCAAACACGACGACCTCCTGTGGTCTGGGGATAAGATCTTTGTCCCCCTAGGAGTAAGGCCCCTGGTACTTGAGACCTTCCATGACCATAAACTGGCAGGTCATTTTTGCTCCAGGAAGACCATTGAACTTGTCTCCCGTTCTTTTTGGTGGCCAGGCTGGAGGCAAGACTGCAGGAACTATGTCGCCTCCTGCATCCCATGCCAGCGCAGCAAGGGACCGAAGGCCAAATCCTGGGGGCTACTAAGACCACTACCCATTCCTGAACGCCCATGGGCATAAGTCTCCATGGACTTTATCATGGAGTTACCCCCGTCCAAGGAATTCACCACTATCTTCGTCATCGTTGATCGGCTCTCCAAGATGGCACATTTTATACCCTTGGTTGGTACCCCGTCTGCCTCCACCACGGCTGACGTATTTTTCAGAGAAATCGTAAGGCTCCATGGGGTACCCAAAAGCATCACCTCGGACAGGGGTACCCAGTTTACTTCAAAGTTTTGGAAAGAACTATGCAAATCTCTCGAAATAAAAATCTGCTTGTCCTCCGCCTACCATCCCCAGAGCAACGGTCAAACGGAAAGGACCAACCAGACACTAGAACAGTACCTCCGTTGCTTCTGCTCAGATTCTCAAAACGACTGGCCCGCTCTCTTACCATACGCCGAGTTTGCGTACAACATTTCTGTCCACTCCGCCACCAAGCAAACACCTTTCTGGGCCAACTTCGGCTACCTCCCCTCATTTCTTCCCGAATCTCCCCCGGAAAACTCTGTCCCTGCAGCTCAGGACCGCGTGGAGTCTCTACAAATCAACTTCCAAAAATTCCAAAAATTAATGCAAGAGGCTCAAGAAGGGTACAGCAAGCATTTTAATAAAGGGAGTGTCACAAGTACTCACCCGGGCCGATATGCTGAGAGCTGCTCCCCTTGCGACTAAGCGCACGATGCCTCTGGAGTGGGTACAGAGGACACCGGGCACAAAGATGCACGGGTTGCCAGCAGGAGTGTTGCAGGTGGTGTGCAGTAGCGACGTTGACCTGGAGAGGCTGAAGCTGCACTGGGAGTAGACACCTGGCAGGGCTGTGATCAGGTAGAGGTTGCAGAGGTACCCAAGCATATGCTGAAGGAGGACCCTCGGGAGCATGGGAGAACTGCAAGTCCAGAACACCGAGCAGGAGATCAAGCACCAGAAGCAGGAGATAGTCCAGCAAGCAGGCCGAGGGTCAAACACAGGCAACCAGGCAGTAGAGGTATCCAAGAAGCAAGCCAGGGGTCAAACACAGGTAAGTAACTCAGAGAATGTCCAGTAGGCAGGCCGAGGGTCAAGCACAGGTAATCAGGCAGTAGAAGTATCCAGGAAACAGGCCAGGGGTCAAACACAGGTAAGTAGCGGCAGCGGTGGTCAGACGGATTCCGGGTCGGCACTGGTAGTCAAGCAGATGCAGGGTACAGGGTACTGGATACAGGATACAGGATACAGGATACTGGACTGGAGACAGGACTCAGAAGAGACAACAAACCAGCAATTTGAAAGCAAACAGGGGAGGCCTTTTATAGGCCAGGTAAATGGTCAGGTGGGATACCCGGACGAGTGCGCATGCGCACTCGTCTTCTGTCAGCGCCGCGCACAGCGGTGAGGCGTACTGGCTGGGCTGTGTCAGATACCCGAGTGCTGCGGACCCGCGCATGCGCACCCGTTACCCGGCGTACCAGTGACATTCGTTGCGCTGCTCTACCGCGCGTGCGCAACCCTGGAACCCGGCGGTGAGGCCTGGTATTTCCCTGACAGTGCCCCCCTCCTAAGGGCAGCCTCCGGATGCCCACTTCAGGATGTCTTTGATGATATTCTCGAATTAAGCGAGGGGCGTGAATGTTTTCGGATGGCTCCCAGGAGCAGTCTTCTGGGGGATACCCCTTCCATTTAACTAGATATTGAACCTGACCTCTTCTTTTTCGGAGATCCAGAATCTTTTCAACCTCGAATTCTTCCTCTGCTTGGATGGTAATGGGAGAAGGAAGTGGCGTCTGCCTATCAGGGAAAGAATTGGCAATTACGGGTTTCAGCAAAGAGGCATGGAAAACTGGATGAATCCTATAGGAACTGGGGAGATCTAGTTCAAAGGCCACTGGATTGATCACCCTCTTGACCTCAAAGGGGCCGATGAACCTGGGACCCAGTTTCCGAGAAGGACAAGGGAGTTTTAAATTAGCGGTTGATAACCAAACTTTCTCACCAATCTGGAAAGGCGGGCATTCCTTCCTGCCCCGGTTGTACTGTACCTCATACCCCTTCTGTGCTTCCTTCATGGCCTGTTGGATCCGGAGGAAGTTGTCCTGGATATGTTTGACCAGATCCTGTGCAGCTGGAGTAGGGACGTCTGGTATGGAATCTGGAAGAAAAGAAGGGTGATAACCGTAGTTTGCCCAGAAGGGCGTTTGGTTAATGGCAGAATGCAAAGAATTATTATAGGCGAACTCTGCGTAGGGTAGTAGGCCTGACCAGTCATCTTGGGAGTATGAACAAAAACATCTCAGGTATTGCTCGAGGGTCTGATTAGTGCGTTCAGTTTGGCCGTTGGATTGTGGGTGGTATGCTGAAGACATGGAAGTCCTGATTTCAAGGGATTTGCAGAGATCTCTCCAGAATCTGGAGGTGAACTGTACCCCCCGGTCTGAGGTGATGTTAGCTGGTACTCCATGTAACCTTATGATTTCTCTGATGAAGATGTCTGTGGTAGCAGAAGCCGAGGGGGTACCTTTCATGGGCAGGAAGTGAGCCATCTTTGAGAGACGGTCAATGACAACCAGAATTGTGGTAAAGGAATCTGAGGAGGGTAAGTCCACGATGAAGTCCATGGAAATCTCCTTCCATGGACGTTCCGGGACGGGTAGTGGACGTAACAGACCCCAGGACTTAATGTTGGACCCCTTGTTCCTCTGACAAGTGTTGCAAGAAAGGACGTATTCCTGGCAGTCCTTTCTCCATCCCGGCCACCAGTAAGACCGACCTACCAAGTCCACTGTCTTCTGTATTGCGAAGTGGCCGGACATCTTGTGATCATGAAGAGTCTGCAGGACTTGGAGTCTGACAGGAGGAGGAACAAAGATTCGGGCATGGGCCCAGAGCAAATCCTGCTTCCTTTCAAGAAAAGGCAATGTGGGAGAGGAGAACTGGTTGGAAGCCTGTTTAAGGGCTGAGGTCAAGTCAGGCTGAATAGCATGGAGGAAATTGTGGGCGGACAGGATGGTGGCAGGTTCTTTAGAGGATTCAGTGTCCAGAAACATACGGGATAAAGCATCCGCCTTGCCGTTCTTGGAGCCGGGACAGAAAGTGATGTGGAAATAAAACCGGGAAAAGAACAAGGCCCAGCGAGCCTGTCTGGGTCTAAGGCGTTTTGCAGCCCTGAGATACTCCAAGTTGCGATGGTCTGTGAAGATGAGAATGGGTTGGGAGGCTCCTTCTAGCAGGTATCTCCATTCCTCAAGAGCGAATTTAATCGCAAGTAATTCCCGGTCGCCTACATCGTAATTCCTTTCAGGGGGACTAAATTTTCGGGAAGCAAAGGCGACCGGGTGGAGCAGGGCCTTTGGGCCACTTCTCTGCGATAGGATTGCTCCCATGGCAGAATCTGAAGCGTCCACTTCTAGGACGTAAGGAAGTTCAGGGTCAGGGTGCTGTAAGATGGGTGCAGAGGAAAAAAGTTCTTTGAGCTTCTCAAATGCGCCTTGCGCTTGGGGAGTCCACTGGAACTTGACTTGCTGACGGGTAAGTTGGGTGATTGGGGACACAATGGCAGAAAACCCCTGAATGAACCGTCTATAATAGTTGGCAAAGCCGATAAAACGTTGGACTGACCTTTTGTCTGTGGGGGCAGGCCAATCCTGGATGGCCTTCACTTTTTGTGGGTCCATCAGTACTCCTCCGGTGGTTATGATAAAGCCCAGGAACTGGATGGTATCGGTCTCGAACTCGCATTTCTCTCCTTTGACGTAGAGCCCGTGTTTACGGAGAATGAGAAGAACCTTCCGGACATGTTGACGGTGAGCTTCTAGAGAGTCGGAGAAAATCAAAATGTCATCAAGATATACAATGAGGAAGTTATCCAGATACTCACGGAAAATGTCATTGACAAGGTGCTGGAAGGTAGCTGGGGCATTACAAAGTCCAAACGGCATGACCAGGTACTCGAAATGGCCGAATCTGAACCTGAAAGGAGGGACCCGGGGCATCGTCCAGGTGGGACGAGGGCTCTGAAGTCTCTCTGCCCGTCGTTCCCGCAATCGACGATCAAGTTTAATAACAAGTTGGCAGAGATCTGTGAAAGTGTTTGGGATCTCTCCTCGAGCCAGTTCATCCTTCAATACCTCGGATAGCCCCAAACGGAATTGGTACTTTAGGGCAGACTCATTCCAGTCAGTATCTGCAGCCCATTTGCGGAAATCCACTACATAGTCCTCTACAGGCCTTCTCCCCTGGGATAGGGTATGCAGGGTAGATTCTGCCGTACCTGTGCGTTGGGAGTCCTCGTAGAGTGCTGCCATAGCGGAAAAGAAAGTCTCTACAGAATTCAACTGTGGGCTTTTTTGTTCCATTAAATGGTGTGCCCAGGATTGAGGGTCATCTGAAAGTAGAGAGATAATGAAACCCACTTTGGTGGATTCCAACTGGAAGGTCCTGGGTTGTAGTGCCAAGTGTAGCAAACAAGAATTTTTAAAAGAGCGAAATTTCCTTCGGTCCCCGGAAAAAACGTTCTGGTGTGGGGACCCGGGGATCAGGATGGGACATGTCATAGGCAGGGAGAGCACCTCCAGGTGTTGATGGAAGAGTGGAGGTGCTGACTGCAGGGGGTGACTGGTCCGCTTGGTTTGGAGACAAGGTCAGGTGCTGAAGACGTCCTTCGATCTGAAAGTACCCATCTTGGAGGCGTTGTACAGCCTGCGTAAGGGTTGTCACCTGCTGGCATAAAGCCTCAAGGGATGAACCAGCTCTGTCGGCCTCGGACATTGGCTGGTTTGTACTGTCACAAGTACTCACCCGGGCCGATATGCTGAGAGCTGCTCCCCTTGCGACTAAGCGCACGATGCCTCTGGAGTGGGTACAGAGGACACCGGGCACAAAGATGCACGGGTTGCCAGCAGGAGTGTTGCAGGTGGTGTGCAGTAGCGACGTTGACCTGGAGAGGCTGAAGCTGCACTGGGAGTAGACACCTGGCAGGGCTGTGATCAGGTAGAGGTTGCAGAGGTACCCAAGCATATGCTGAAGGAGGACCCTCGGGAGCATGGGAGAACTGCAAGTCCAGAACACCGAGCAGGAGATCAAGCACCAGAAGCAGGAGATAGTCCAGCAAGCAGGCCGAGGGTCAAACACAGGCAACCAGGCAGTAGAGGTATCCAAGAAGCAAGCCAGGGGTCAAACACAGGTAAGTAACTCAGAGAATGTCCAGTAGGCAGGCCGAGGGTCAAGCACAGGTAATCAGGCAGTAGAAGTATCCAGGAAACAGGCCAGGGGTCAAACACAGGTAAGTAGCGGCAGCGGTGGTCAGACGCATTCCGGGTCGGCACTGGTAGTCAAGCAGATGCAGGGTACAGGGTACTGGATACAGGATACAGGATACAGGATACTGGACTGGAGACAGGACTCAGAAGAGACAACAAACCAGCAATTTGAAAGCAAACAGGGGAGGCCTTTTATAGGCCAGGTAAATGGTCAGGTGGGATACCCGGACGAGTGCGCATGCGCACTCGTCTTCTGTCAGCGCCGCGCACAGCGGTGAGGCGTACTGGCTGGGCTGTGTCAGATACCCGAGTGCCGCGGACCCGCGCATGCGCACCCGTTACCCGGCGTACCAGTGACATTCGTTGCGCTGCTCTACCGCGCGTGCGCAACCCTGGAACCCGGTGGTGAGGCCTGGTATTTCCCTGACAGGGAGGAAAGAAAATCCGGCGTTCGGGATCAACGAAGAGGTCTGGCTGTCCTCCACCAACCTGAAATTACCCGTTCCCTCTCGAAAATTGGGGCCTAGGTTCATCGGCCCATTCAAAGTCAAAAGGATCATAAACCCTGTGGCCTTCGAACTCGATCTACCACAAAATTACAAAATCCATCCAGTTTTTCACGCTTCCCTTCTGAAGCCCATCACCCCCAGCCCCTTCCCTGGCAGGGAAAAACCACCTCCACCACCTGTTCTAGTCGAGGGCGAGAAAGAGTTTGAGGTGAAAGAAATTCTGAGTTGCAGAAAAATGGGCAGGCAACTCCAATACCTGATCAGGTGGAAGGGTTACCCTCCTGAGGACAATTCGTGGGAACCCTCAAGGAACCTGCACGCCCCACGCTTGATCCAGGCATTTCACCAGGCTCACCCTGAGCTAATGGCCAGTTTGGGTGTCCAGAGGCCACCCCTCGGGGGGGGGGGGCACTGTCAGGTCAGCGGCTCCGGACGCCGAGCGGCCCGCTCTCCAGTGCGCATGCGCGGGGGCCCGGCGCATACGCACTCGCGGCTCGGCGGTCCGGCGCTCGCGCATGCGCACTGGCGCACGCCTGTGCGCTATGGCGCACAATTAGCGTCCCCTGGGCGCCTATAAAGGCGCTCTGACGCACAGGCACTTTGCTGGTCTGTCTTTCCAGCTTAGTGCCTGTGTGTCCCCGTGCCCTGTGTAAAAGTAACCTGATCTACTGCTCCTGTGTTTGACCCCCTGGCTTGCTAACGGACTTTGCTGAATCTACTGCTCCTGTGTTTGACCCCCTGGCTTGCTAACGGACTTTGCTGAATCTACTGCTCCTGTGTTTGACCCCCTGGCTTGCTAACGGACTTTGCTGAATCTACTGCTCCTGTGTTTGACCCCCTGGCTTGCTAACGGACTTTGCTGAATCTACTGCTCCTGTGTTTGACCCCCTGGCTTGATAACAGACTCTGCCTGATCTACTGCTCCTGTGCTTGACCCCTGGCTGGATCAACGGACTTGCTACGGCTCCTCCTGTGTTTGACCCTCGGCCTGCATCCTGAACTTACTCTGCACCTGGCTGTTCAGTAACTGGTGTTAGACCCCCCGCCGGGTCTTTGGGCTCCTGCCTCTCCTTCCTGCCATCTGCCGGTCTGCCCGGGCCAGGCTCGCATCTCCTCCAAGTTCCTCACCGGTCCCGTCTACCTGACGGAGGTGACCTGTGCCTCCTGGTGCCGTTTGCTCCCTGTCCCATCACCAGGGGTCAGATTGCCTCGGGTCGTAAGGGTGAACCGCTCTCAGCATCTCGGTCTCGGTAAGTACGTCTCTGATACCTATGTGAATGAACTCCTTTATTAAAACATAAAAAACAATGTCCCCTAATGTAGATCCATCATCAATCACGACGCCCACCACCAGAACCGAACCGAAAAAGAAAAAAAAAATTGCTCCGCTGTCAATGAAGGCAAACCGCCGAATGCCTGGTTTGCTGTTTGACAATTCTTATATAGGCAAGGGGCGGGGCCACCTGGCGACGTCATCTGGTGGCACCCTCCCTTGAGATGTCAGCAACCCAGAATGCACATGTCTGTGATGTCACAAGGGGGGTGGTGCCACCAGGTGACGTAATCATGTGGCCCCCGCCCTTAGCTATAGAAGAACTGTGAAATAGCAAGCCAGCCATTCGGCGTGATGCCTTCATGTTAAGCCGGTTATAGATGGATTGAATCTCGGCCCATTCAACGGGACTGGCCGAGATTTGAACCATGTATGGGCAGGCTGATTGAAGTCAATCCATGTATTATCTAGTGGTCAAATTTGATATTGCAGGCAGAACAACTTAATGATTATCCTGCCGGAAGCAAAACACTAGTAAAAAATATTTCTTGAAGTACAGTATAGGACACCGGTCCCTCCCCTCTGTTTTTATAATCTTCCTATTGCTTGCTACAAAATTTTGAATATCTGTGAGTTCAAGGGGTTATATAGAGGATGTCCCAGAAGATTTTTCTTCTTTTCCAGTCACCTAAAGGTATCTGCCTATTACTTATGGTAAAGACTAAAGAGCTTGTGTCCCATAGTGTACATCAAGATAAAAAAATTTTGATATCGGTTTTGTAAGACCGGTGGCTGCTATGTCCTGTATTCCTGCAGTCACAGATCCTGTCTCTGCCCTGCTGTAGTTTCTTACAGTGAGCAGGGATGCAACTCCCCGGGATGGGCAAACCCGGTATTCTGACACGAACAGTCCAGCTATCACCAAGTGTCCGCTGTGTACTGCGCATGCGCAGTACGGAGCATAAGGAGTTTCGGAAAATCTTCAAAGATGAACGGCACCTGCGCCCTGAGTCGAGGTGTAAGCCCCACCATCCAAGCGGACATAGGGCTACACAAACTTAGAGGGCCCCTCGCGGGCTCGATTCGCTCGCCACGCTTCGGGCACGGCCTCGCTGCGCTCTGCTCTTTTATATTCTAACTCTATGTCCACTTGGATGGTGGGGCTTGAAAGTGGACTCACGGCGCAGGCGCCGTTCATCTTCGGCAATTTTCGGAATCTGGGTGTCCTGTGTACTGCGCATGCGTAGTACACAGCGGACACTTTCTGATGGGGGAAAAAATGATAGTACACCGGGAGTAACATTTGTTACTATTGAAGTGCATTGTATACAAGTTGCACATTTAACATCTGTTACCATTGAATTCTATGGGCCGCGCTTTTTGCTGGAAAGTACTGTATATCAAAGTTTCAGTTTATTTGATTTGCAGCAACTAAAAAGCACAGATGTAAACAGGCCCTTTGGAACCATGGCACAGTCACCCTTCTTAACATACTAAATAACTGCAAAGTATAACAATTCAATATTACTAACAGTCCTCCAGCAAGGCACAATGTGCCAGAAGTCACACCTTCTATTTCAAAGATAGCAGGCTCAGTCCTTGGCAATGCTACTGACAACAGTCTTTATATTGTGACAGGTCAACAAACTGGTAGAGTTTACAGTTTCTAAATCTTATCAAAAGGCAGTATACTTGGTCCTGGACTGGGTTTACTTAAAATTAATCTGTCATGATTGGGCTCATGCAGGAATAGTGCTTTACTTCCCAAGCCGCAAAGCAAGAGAATAGAGAGCACATTTGGAAATTACACTGTTGAGCTTTATAAATGTTCCAGAAGTCCCCCCTCCCCCCCCCCCTGCTTCCACCCTATCCTTTTTTCTCTCTCTTTTTTTTTTTTCTTCTTCCCGGAACCCGAGATTATTATTTTATTTTTTATTATTTTATTTTTTCATTATTTTTTTTTGTGGTTAACCTGGATGGGCTTGTGTCTTTTTTCAACCTGACTAACCATGTAACTATGTAACTATGTAACCCTTGCCTACAACCTAAAACATAATCTGACCAAACACTGAGCAAATTTCAGCCTGTTACTGTTGAGTGCCAGCTGCCAGAATACAATAGCAAACAGGAAAGATTTATCCACCCATGCTCTTTAGCTTGGATGGGGGAATCCAGTGAGAAATTAATCTTAAAATATATGGCCAGCCTTGGCTATACCCTCTTCTGCCTTCCTGTCAAGGACCATGAATCAGACTGAGACAGAAATGCAGTAAAAATCACACCTTTAACCACTTAAGCTCTGGAAGGTTTTACCCACTTCCTGACCGGGCCATTTGTTTGCGATACAGCACTGCATCACTTTAACTGACAATTGCGTGGTCGTGCGGCGCTGTACCCAAATACAATTGATGTTCTTTTTTCCCCCCCACAAATAGAGATTTCTTTTGGTGGTTTTTGATCACCTCTGCGGTTTTTATTTTTTGCACTATAAACAAAAAAGCTTGACAATTTTGAAAAAAAAAACAATATTTTTAATTTTTTTCTATAATACATATCCAAAAAAAAAAAAATTTAATAAAACGAATTTCTTCATCAATTTAGGCCAATATATAATCTGCTACATATTTTTGCTAAAAAAAAATTCCAATAAGCGTATATTGATTGGTTTGCGCAAAAGTTATTGCGTCTACAAACTACGGGATAGATTTAGGAACTTGTATTTACTAGTAATGGCGACGATCTGCAATTTTTAGTGAGACTGCGACATTGCGGCGGACAAAACTGACCCTATGCGGCGGGATTGTCCGCCAGACTAGAGTCCGCCGGACAATCCGACCTTGTGTGGGCTCCGGCGGACTTTGTCTTTCCAAAAGTCCGGCGGACTTAGTAAGAAGTTTTGACTCAAAATTGTCTGCCGGACTCAGCAGTCCGGCGGACAATCTAGCCGTCTGTGTGCTAGTCCGCGGGACTTTTGAAATGATCGCACTTGCCGACACACGGACTAAAGTCCGTTCATTTAGAACATGACACCAGATTGACGGGACTAGCGAAGGAAGCGAATGCCGCCACCGCAATCGGCGAGATTGACACCTTGCTAGCCTCGTCACCTGGTATGGATTTAAAGGGGAATCCCCAAATCCATATCAGACCCTTATCCGAGCACGCAGCCCAGCCGGTCAGGAAAGGGGGTGGGGACGAGCGACCGCCCCCCCCCCCTCCTGAGCCGTACCAGGCCGTGTGCCCTCGACATGGGGGGTGCCTTGGGGAAAGGGGGGCCCTGCGGCCCCCCCCCCCAAAGCACCTTGTCCCCATGTTGATGAGTCTCTTCCCGACAACCCTGGCCGTTCAATAAGGGGGCCCCCAGATTCCGGCCCCCCACCCTATGTGAATGAGTATGGGGTACGATGTACCCCTACCCACTTACCTGGTAAAAATGTGTAAATAAAAACACAACACACGTTTTTAAAATACTTTATTACACAGCTCTGGGGGTCTTCTTCCGTCTTGGGGGGTCTTCTCACCGGACTCCTGCTGGGACTTACGAGGTCACAGTCCCAGCATCCTCCGGGACTGTGACATTATAGGGAGGCGGGGTCACCATGTGACATGAGGCGGGGGCCCCGCCCCTTGTCCCTATATAAGTCACAGCACAATGTGTCTCTGCCATTACGGCCAGAGAGAGAGCGTCGTGTCAACATCTAATGAAGAAAGAAGAACAAGAAGCAGAAGCAGAAGGCGGCAACGGCAGCAGAAGCCCGGGCCACTGCTAGTAAAAGAGCTGTTAGAAGAAAGTGGAGGCCCGGCCAGAAGAACAGAAGAGCGGGACAAGATCCCCGAAGTCGGAACAAGACCACCAGGCGGCGGCGGCGACGAAGAAGAAGAAAGCCGGGCTCCTCCGCTATTAAAAGAGCTAGCAGAAGAAAGCTGAGGAGTACGGCGAGAAGACCCCCCAAGACGGAAGAAGACCCCCGGAGCTGTGTAATAAAGTATTTTAAAAACGTTTGTTGTGTTTTTATTGACACTTTTTTCACAAGGTGAATGGGTAGGGGTACATAGTACCCCATACTTATTCACATAAGGTGGGGGGCAGGAATCTGGGGGCCCCCTTATTGAAGGGGGCTCCCGGATTCCGATAAGCCCCCCGCCCGCAGACCCCGTCAACCAACGGCCAAGGTTGTCGGGAAGAGGCCCTTGTCCTCATCAACATGGGGACAAAGTCCCCAAGGCACCCCCCCATGTTGAGGGCACGCGGCCTGGTACAGCTCAGGAGGGGGGCGCTCGCTCGTCCCCACCCCCTTTCCTGACCGGCCGGGCTGCGTGCTCGGATAAGGGTCTGATAAGGATTTGGGGGGACCCCCACTCCATTTTTTCAGCGTAGCGATTCCCCTTTAAATCCATACCAGGTGACGGGGCTAGCGAGGTGTCAATATTCGCTAGTCCCGTCTACCTGGAGTCACGTTATAAATGAACGGACTTTACTCCGTGTAAAAGTCAGGCGGACCTCCGCCAAACGGAAAAGTCCGGGCGTGTGTGGGCAGTTCCGCACGTTCGGAAAGTCCGATGGACCTCCGCTGGAAAGTCCGGCGGGTTGTCCGCCGGACCAAGTTCGATGGATAGTCCGACCGAAAAGTCTGATCGTGTGTACATGGCATAGGTGACACTATTTGGTGACCAGTGACACCAATACAGGGATCAGTGCTATAAAATGCACTGATCCCTGTATAAATGGCACTGTCAGGGAAGAGGTTAACACTAGGGGCGACCAAGGGGTTAAATGTGTTCCCTGGGAGGTGTCTCTAACTGTGGGGGGAGTGGATTCACTGGAGGAAAAGAGAGATTGTGATTCATCTTGGCTGAAACACGATCTCTTACTTTTCGTCTCTGACAGTTATTATTGTTATTATTATACAGGTTTTATATAGCGCCAACAGTTTGCACAGCGCTTAACAAAATAAAGGCAGGCATTACAGTTACATTACAATTTAGTACAAGAGGAATCAGAGGGCCCTGCTCATTAGAGCTTAAAATCTAAAAAGGTAGGGTCAATTGATACAAAAGGTAATAGCTGTGGGGGATGAGCTGATGGAGGAAGTAAAACAGAGTTAGTTAGAAGCAGGATAGGCTTCTTTAAAGAGAAGGATTTTCAGGGATCATTTAAAGATGTATAGATTAGGGGGGGACAGTCGGACCGATTGGGGTAGGGAGTTCCAAAGGATGGGAGAAGCTCTGGAGAAATCCTGGAGGAGAGCATGGGAGGAGGTAACAAGGGAGCTAGAGAGCAGAAGGTCTTGGGAGGACCGAAGAGATCGGCTTGGTTGGTATTTTGGGACTAGGTTAGTGATGTAGCTGGGGACAGAGTTATGGATGGCTTTGTGCATTATTGTTAGTACTTTGAATTTTATTCATTGGGTGAGTGGAAGCCAGTAGAGGGATTGGCAGAGAGGGGTGGCGGACACTGAATGGTTGGTAAGGTGGATGAGTCTTGCATTATAGACTGAAGGGGGGATAGTCTATGTAAAGGTAATTCAATGAGGAGGGAGTTGCAGTAATCAAAGCGAGAGATAACCAGGGAGTGAATTACAAGCTTGGTGGTGTCATTAGTTAAAAAGGGACGTATTCTGGAAATGTTGCGGAGGCTAAGGCAGCATGATTTGGACATGCTATGTTTACATCTGCACACCGCTGATCCATCTCTCTTGTGAACGATTAGCGGGTCGTGGCGGCCATCGCTCCCCCTGTGATTGTACATAGCGGGAGCTGGTGACATGCGCGCGCCCCCTAAACCGCGTGCACAAAATCGTGTACAGGTACGTGATTTTGCACACCCGAGCCGCCCTGCCACAGTATATGTATGTGGGACGGTCCGGAAGCAATTAATGTAATGATTAAAATGTGACAGACTCCAGCCACCCTGTTGGGTATTTCCTCCAAGAAGCTGCTTCCTAAGTCCTGGAACACGAGACCAATGGATCTGGCTATAGTAACCCCAAGAACCAGCCAACACCAGTTTTGGTGTACACCAGAAATAGAACCGTTTATTAGAACAAGAATACAGTCTTTTATACACTTGAAGAGGAGATTCCCCCATCATGATCACATTACCCTAAAAATACAACTGTAACCAGAAACATAAATTAACATGAACTAATTAACTAATCATTTAACCAGCCTATGTGACTCAGAGGCCTGACCTTTCAGGTCAGCCGTGTCGTCTTCTAGCTCAGAAGACACAATCCACTTTATCAAATGTATAAACACAGGACACCTTTACACAATAGCAGGGCCTCCCAGTAGCAGACTACACATCTCCTACATTGTACAGAGGCCAATGTGATCAGCTCTTTCAATTAACATAAATAGTTCAGAAACAAATAAACCAGGAATAGTCTTTGTATATTTCCTGGGAGATATTGTGGATAAATATTACTGTCCCATTTGCTTGGTCACCCTGTGCCCCTAATAGACACAGGGTAACCTAGACATAAGAGGAACATGGGGGGCTGAAACAAAGGTTTACCAGTTCTCTACAAAAGCCTCTGTCCTGCCTAGGTCTGTCAAATGGTACAGTTCAGTAAATGTAGTCAAAAAATAATTTCTTTATTGGAGACCAGAAATCAATTGTCCGATAAAAGATTTATAAATGGGTAAATTATTATGGCAGGAAACTAAAAAAATTACTGAAATAAAGGGTTACACGTTATATACTCCAATATGGAACAATAGTAGTTATGGGGAACTGATGAATCTGGGAGGGTTTGAGATATAGAGGCTTAAGGGACTAAGGTATATGGTACAGTTATTCCAGAAAGATGTGATGAAAACCTTTATTGAATTAAAGAAACAAATATAATATCCCAAGCCAAACATTTTTTCAATTTTTACAGCTTAGGCATGCATTAATAGCACAGGGCCGATCACATGAATTGAAATTTAATAAATCAGTGGTAAAAGCCTTGTTGGATAAGACAGAAAGAAAAAAGGGTCTGATATCACAATTATATGATATATTATTTGATAAACTCCAAGAAGCTGTGGACATACCAGCAAGGTCAGCCTGGTCTTGCTATATAGGGCCAATTTCAGATGAACAGTGGGCACTGGCATTGTCAACAATACCCCTGGCCTCCATATCCCTAAATGAAAATGTAACACAATTATTTATTTTACATAGGGCTCATTATAATCCAGAGACATTTTTTAAATGGAAATGTAGAGATACAGCCTAATGTCCCAGATGTAAAAGAGCCCCGCTAATTTAATACATATGCTATGGAGATGCCCTAAACTCCATCGTTATTGGCATGAGGGTGTGTCTATGATTAACAACATTTTTGGGAAGCATGTCTTCTGGGTATCCTGGATGAATCTGGGATCCCGGGAGACATCACGGTATCAATAATAAGGAGCCTATTCCAGGCCCATAAGCTTATAGCACAAAAATGGATATCCCCATACCCACCAACAGTAGCAGAATGGAAAACACAATTAAAGGAAAACCTAATTAAGGAAAGATATACCTTTCTACATAGAGGGTATACAGGAAAATTTGAAAAGATATGGAGAAGATGGTCTGATATTTTGGATGGATGATGAGATAGGAGTAGATAAACTTATGAGCAATAGGGAGAGAGAGAGATGGGGGGGGGGGGGATTTGGGGTTGTTTTCGGGTGGGAGGGTTATGTTTTGTCGTGGGTTGTGTTGTTTTTTTTTTTTTTTCTTTAATACCTACATGGGTGGCATGTTGTCTGTGTTGTTTGTATATAAAAGCAATAAAAAAATTATTTGATAAAAATAAAAAACCATAAGCCAGGATCGGAAGCCAATGTGGGTAGTCAGACAAGCCAGTGATCAGGCAACCAGAGATTAGCATAGTCGGAGGCAGAAGAAAAGGATCAGGAACCAGAAGGGACGTCAGCCAAGCAAAGTCTTTCACAGGAACACAGCAGAGAATCTCCAGATATGTTGAGCAAAGCAAAGGCACAAAGGGAATGAACAAGGCAGTTTAAATAGATAGAAGAGGCTTGCTATAGGTGGGACTGACGAGCAGGTAATGATCACCAGGTGAGCCACTGTGGAGACCACTGTGCTGACAATTATCTGACAGCTGAATAAATTTGAAATACGCATGTTGGAAGGATTGATTCTACAGAGAATACAGGAAAGGCCCAATATACCGTGGTGCCAGTTTCAGTGAGGCAACACAGAGTCAGAGGTTACGGGATGATAGCCAGACCCTCTCCCCAACTTGGTAGAAAGGCGCATGTAGGCGTCCGCAGTCAGCGTGGAGTCTGTACCTATCACTGGCACATCGCAAAGACTTTTGAACCTGCACCCAAGTGTAACGAAGAACACGGAGATGCTCCTTTAACACACAAATTATTTGAGAAACAAATGTGTCAGGCAACATGGATGGCTGGAACACATAATTCTCCATAAACTGAGACAATCAGGAAGCGGCATTGACGACACTATTGTGAGCAAACTTCGCCCAAGGTAAGAAATATAGCAACGTAGAAACTGCTCCAAGGCTCGGTTGTCTCATTCTGTGGCCCCCTTGGACTGCGGGAGATATGCTGAGGAGAAGGAAAGCTGAATTCACAACTGTGCACAAAAGACTCACCAAAACCTAGACACAAACTGACTACCCCTGTCTGAGATGATAACCTTGGGTAGCCCATGTAACTGAAAGATCTCAGTGAAAATGGATGCCAGTTCTTTGGATATAGGCAACTTCTTACCGTATATACTCGAGTATAGGCCGTCCCGAGTATAAGCCGAGGCCCCTAATTCACCACAAAAAATGGGAAAAATGCATTGACCCGTGTATAAGCCGAGGGTACAAAATGCAGCAGCTACTGTAAGTGGAAAAGAGGGTCAGCAATGCCCATCTGCAGCTGCCTGTCCAGACCCCCCCCCTGTGTCCCCATTGCAGCCTACCTGTGCCGATCTGCGGGTCCTCTGCCATCCGTCCTGTGCCATCCGTCCTTGTGCCCTCCGTCCTTGTGCCCTCCGTCCTGTGCCATCTGTCATCGGTCTTCGCTCTGTCCCCCCACAGCGTGTACGGCGCCATTCTAAAATTAAAAAGCCGCACCTCCTCCTCCTCCTCCTCGTCCGTGATAGGAGGAACGCTGTTTTCCCAGCAGTCAGTGTGCAGTGTTCCGCCTATCACGGACATTCTCTCATCCTCGTCCATGAGATGAGAATGACAGGACATCCGTGATAGGCGGAACACTGTACTGCTGGGAAAATTAGTGTCCGCCTATCACGGACGGGCGGGAGGAGGCGGCGCGGCTTTTGAAAACTGCCGTCTGTCTGCATGACACGCTGTTCATGTAGGCAGACGGCGGTGACTCGAATATAAGCCGAGGGGGGGACTTTCAGCCCTAAAAAATGGGCTGAAAATCTCGGCTTATATTTTGAGTATATACGGTAAGTGGAATACAATGTGATATCTTTGAAAACTGGTCAACCACCATAAGAATAACTGTGTTGCCCTGGGAGTTGGGTAACTCTACTATAAAATCCATAGACAAGTGGTTCCAAGGCCTTTCTCCATTGGGTATGGGTTGTAGAAGGCCCACTGGAAGGTGTGGTGGTGTTTTACTCTGAGCACACATGGAACAAGTGGCTACGAAGGCGGTTACATCAGCGACTAGGCCACCAGAATTTTTGAGAAATGGACAGATGAGTTGATTCTTCCCTGGGTGACCAGCTGCCTTGGGAGAAGGGTAAGTCTGGAGCAAAGCAATGCAGAGATTCTCAGGGACAAAGCAGGAGTCACAAGATTTCTCAGGAGGAGAATGGATCTGAGCAGCAAGAATTCTGTCGACCAAAGGTGAAGTGAGACTAGTGTGAATAGTAGCTAGAATGCGTTCGGGAGGTATCACAGGAGTAGGAACCGACTCCATCTTGGAGGAAAACTGTTGTAAAAATGCATCAGCCTTTACATTCTTAGTACCATGTAAGAGTCAGACTATGTAATTGAAGCTTGATAGAAAAAGAGCCCATCGTGCCCTTCTGGGAGATAAGCGTTTTGCCTCAGACAAGAAGGTGAGATTCTTATGGTCAGTCAAAATGAGGACCTACACAGTGGTACCCTTAAAGTGTAAGTAAACCCTACTATCGTTTGCAGCCAAGGAAGCTGCCATCTTTGCCTCTGTTTAATCTACAACTGCCATGATGCTGCACATGTGATCAGTTATGGCACCAGCCATTGGATTGTTTGACAGTTTGGTTGAGAGCACAACCAATGGAACTGTTACATTTCTGTCACGTGCCATAAATTAAACTTTTTTTATGGATGGGTTTACTTCCACTTTAAGGATATGCCTCCATTCCTTAAGAACTAAAATGATAGCTAAAAATTCTCTGTCCCCAATCTTGTAATTGCATTCAGCAGGAGACAATTTCTTAGAAAATTAGCCACAAGGTTGCATATCGCTCTCAGGAGGTAGGGCGTTGAGACAGAAGGGCGCCTACTGCAGTCTCAGATGCATCAACCTCAAGAATGAAGGGTAAAATGGGATTAGGATGTGCCAGCACAGGAGATGAAACAAAGGCAGCTTTCAGAGACTCAAAGGCTTTAAGGGAATCCAGGGACCAATTCTGTGGGTTCCCGGTCATATCAGTCAGCTGTTTGACCAGAGAAGAGAAATTACGAATACATTTCCGATAATAATTAGCAGAGCCAAGAAAACATTGTACTGGACATAGACCTACGGGTCAAGGCCACTATAGAACTGCAGATAGTTTCTCTGGGTCCAATCGAAAAACTGGTAGTAGAAATGACATAACCCAGAAATTTAACCTGTTCACGATGGAACTCGCACTTTTCCAACTTACAATACAGGTTATTATCTCTCAACCTCTGTAGCACACGGGAGATGTCTGTGTGGTGGCTCTCGAGGGATTTTGAACATATGAGCATATCGTTGAGATAAACCACCACACATTGCTGCAACATATCTCATTGGACACCGTTGATGAATTCCTGAAAAACTGCATGAGCGTTGCAGAGATCAAACGGCATTATGAGGTATTCGTAATGTCCGGTCCTAGTATTAAACGCAGTTTTCCAGTTGTTGCCCTCTTTAATCCTCACGAGATTGTATGACCCTCTCAAATCGAGCTTAGTGAAAACCGTTGCTCCCTTGAGGCGGTCAAATAATTCCGTAATCAATGGAATCGGATAAGCGTACTTAATCGTGATGTGATTGAGACCCCTAAAATCAATACAAGGTCTCAGTTCACCACTCTTTTTTTTCACAAAGAAGAAGCCAGCACCGGCACTAGACGAGGATTTGCAGATGAACTCTTGAGAAAGTGAATCAGCAACATAGTCCTCCATGGCTTTATCCTCTGAGACAGACAAAGGGTAGACCCAGCCCAGAGGGGGCATGGCACCAGGTTGAAGGTCAATTACGCAATCATACAACCAGTGTGCAGGCAAAATTCTGGCTTGATCTTTGTCAAAGACATCGCCAAATTCGCGGTACCCCTCTGGCAAAGAAGATGTGCTCAGGACCTTAACCACTTTCTGAAAACATGTTTTGCTGCATTGTGGTGACCAGGAAAGAACCTCAGCATGATACCAATCAAAAGACAGATTGTGCCTCTGTAACCAAGTATGACCAACGGGTAATGAAGCGAGGAAATAACTTGAAATTGGATCATCTCATGGTGAAGCATCCCTACGGCCATGGTCAATAGAGCAGTCTCATGGGTCACATGGGCAGGCTGTAAAGGTCTCCCATCAATAGCCTCAATGGCAAGTGGAGTTGTACATAGCTGCAGCATAGAGTGCTTAGACGCAAAGGCGCTATTTATGAATAGGCCTGCAGCCCCAGAGTCGATTAGAGCCTGTGTAGCAATGGACGGCTCAGACCAAGAAAGGGTAACCGGAAATAGAGGCTTATCCTTCAGCATAACTGGGGACGTAACATCGCCACCTAAAGTCTGTCCCCTACAGGACCTCAAGGTGCGGGTGTTTCCGGGACGGATAGGACAAGATTTCAAAAAATAACCCACCTGGCCACAATAAAGACACAATCTCTCCCTCCTCCTAAAGACCCTCTCCTCTGCAGAGAGAAGTGTGAAGCCCAACTGCATGGGTTCTACTTCACTGGCAAACTCAGTACCAGGAGGCATGGAAGGTGAAGGAGGCAAGGGTGCGAATGCAAAGCTTGGAGCCAAATGTACAGGAGGCTTCCGCAAGGGCTCCTTAAAGGAAGGTCTCTCTCTGAGTCTGGAGTCAATGAGAAAACGTGATTAACTTCTCCAGATCTGTAGGTATGTCTCGGGCTGCTCGCTCATCTTTAATGCTTTCCAAGAGACCATGACAAAAAGCAGCCATGAGGGCCTCATTCCAAGCAACCTCTGCTGCCAGAATTCAATGGCGTAATCGGCAATAGTTCTTGTACTCTGTGTGATCGACATGAGGCTCTTGGCAGCAGAAGTGGTGCAAGCGGAAATGTCAAATACCCTCTTAAAGGAAGCCACAAACTCAGGACAATGGGTTTTTGCATCTCCCACAGAGGGTTTGCCCAGGCCAAGGCTCTATCAGAAAGCAAAGAAATAATGAAGCCTACTTTGCTTCTGTCCGTGGGGAATGCCTGGAGCAGCATCTCAAAGTATATCCCAACCTGGTTGAGAAACCCTCTGCATTGAACTGGATCGCCCCCAAATCACTGGGGAAGCGGAGTGGAACCAGACCTACCTCTTACAGAGGCATAATATTCAAGGTGGGTGCCTGCACAGAGACTGGACCAGCAGGGATGGTCTGCAACACTGGTTGTACCGAAACAGCCACAGTGGGAGGATCCAGGTGAGCAGTGTGAATTTAGAAGCGTCGGTAACGCTATGGCAAACTGATCCATACAGTGGTCCGGCTCATTCAATCTGGAAAAATTGTTACCACTCGATGGATTGCCTGCATCTTCTGAATTCATGGTCTTTCGCCTACTGTCAGGAACTATGAATCAGACTGAGACAGAAATACAGTAAAAATCACACTGTTTAATGTAATGGTAAAAATGGTACAGATCAGTAAAACGTAGTCAAAACATAAGCCAGGAGCGGAAGCCAAGGTGGGTAGTCAGACAAGCCAGTAATCAGGAAACCAGAGATCAGCGTAGTCAGAGGCAGAAGAACAGGATCAGAAACCAGAAGGGACATCAGCCGGGTAAAGTCTTTCACAGAAGTACAGCAGAGAATTCTCCAGATATGTTGACCAAGGCGAAGGCATGAAAGAATGAACAAGGCAGTTTAAATGTAGGCGGGACTGATGAGCAGGTAATGATCGACAAGTGAGCCACCGTGGAATCCATGAGTGCTGACAATTATACGACAGCTGAGCAGCCTGAGCACAGAGAAGAGAGATTCTGAGAGCCCAGCACTGACACTTCCCTTACATCTCCCCTCTAACATAGTCCATTAGGTTCTTTATTTTCCCCCTCCACATACACCATTTTCCCTCAGAATATCCCTTCAGAAACTGTAAAAATTGGATTACTCTCAACTTTCTCTTCATATCTGAAACTAGGACCTGCTTGACAGAATATTGGTATCGGTTACATAGGGCTTAACAATGTGACTCTCCTCCAGAATACACTTTAATCTAGGTCAGGGGTAGGCAACCTTTTGAGCAGAGTGTCCCGAAAAATGTTTTCAAAGAAATTGAGCGTGCTGATTTTATAACAAAAAAAAGTAAACTTCACACTCTCAATCTCGAAAAGGATTTTTTATAAAGTAAATGCTGTAAACTACTTTAGTAGTGAGAAATTAACATCCTGAACTATCACGGCCTCAGATCAGCCCCAATTCCTGCAACTCCACACCTCAGATTATTGTCCCCCCTGCAAATATTGTTTCACCACTGTACCCCCTGCTCATCTGCTCCACCACTGTAACCCCCTGCTCATCAGCCCCACCACTGTACCACCTTGCTCATCTGCCCCACCAATGTACCCCCTTTCTCATTTGCCCCACCAATGTACCCCCTTTCTCATCTGCCCCACCAATGTACCCCTTTTCTCATCTGCAATGTCACATACAAGCATCTGGAATGGATGCGCAATGATCAGCTCAGGTCAGGGGTATTTTCTGAAAGCAGTGGGCCTGTGTGCAGGATCATAAGTTGGGCCCCCGCAGCTGAGAAAAAATGCAGTGCTCTGCGCCACAGGAAAAGTTGGGTGTGATTTTCATTGCGCTGAATACTGGCTGTGGCTTAAAGGGACACAGAGTGCAGGAGGTCAGTAGTAAGTGACGCAAAGGTTCAGGAATAATTTCAACAAAGTTCCCAGAAGCTCAACAGTAATTCCACAAACTGTCACCTGATTGTGGTTTTCCCAATCACAGTGAAATTCTTTCCTTCTGAGATTGGTAGTAGCAACCAAGCAAGTCATCTTCCTCCAGATGGTGGGTGGGGCTAGCAGGACTACGATTGGCTTTAGCAGTAGCCAATGACAGTCCTCCTCCTTCTGGAAACAGGGACCACCGCTCCCCCTAGCAGAACTGCACCCAATCTCTTCCCAATCACAAAAGCTGACGATCGCAGCTACAGCAAGGTTAGAGAACCAAACAATGTTTCCCATCTTTTACAATGTGTGGGGGGACAATGCCTCCCCCTCAGTGCAGGTGCGGCGTGGGGAACTCTGAAATTGGAATGCATTAGTGTCTCACTGACACTGTCCTGTGCTGCTCTGCTGATGGGGAGGGAGTCGAGTGCTGGCAAAAGAGGCTTTGTGTGCCGGGAGTTGCCTACCCCTGATCTAGGTTATAGTGAAACACTGATGCTGATTGTATGTCTGTGTAAAGCTGGCCATAGACGAAACAAAATTTGGCTGGTCCAGAAGTTGCTCTCTAGATTGACTTTTGTTGAATGGAGAAGTTGGCAAACTTTTGTCGATCAGCAGCTGCAGCCACTGATCAGTGTATTTTGACATAGCTAGGTGCAGCTGTCAGAATACAATGTCCCAGTGGGAGGGATTCCTCCATCCACCTCACTTGTGTGGATGGAGAAACCTGTTCTTTTTTTTTCATTCTGCCCACTGGATGAACAAAAAAAAAAAAAAAAAATATCCATCTATGTCCAGCTTTAGTTCTTGATTTAATTTGTTAGGCATCAACGTCTGTATTTTTTTTTTTTTGTTAAATTTTTTTTTAAAATGGGCCCCAAAATGTTCAGTTTCTTAAGGTTAGACACAGCCTAGAACCCATTACTTACTTAGCACTATTTCTCTGGAAAGCTCTCTAAGGAGTTTCCCTTTTTCAGGTTATTTTTCCCCTTCTCCATAGGCAATCTCAGGAAGGGGGGGCACTAGGCTGGGGAGCAGGTGGACTTTTGCCCCCAGTCCTATACTAGTGAAATATGTTGTGCTACTGAGTGGATAAGTCACCATTCAGGTATTGATCAGAGCAAAGTCCACAGTCAAGCAGATGGTGGGCCTTACATATCTATTTACCACCCCAATCAGATCCACCATCAAAGCATCTGAAGTTTCCTAGCACCAACTCTCTTTGTGGCTCTGAAATTTAATGTGATTGTGGGCCACAAAGCAGTAAAAGCAGTTCTGTGCTAGAAAAGAGCCACCGTCCACCAATCAGAAATTGAGTCCTTCCTTGTTTCACGCCTACCTTACCTCAGCTGCAATTTAGAGGGTTAGTGCACCTCCCTCCAAACTAATACAGCCAGTCCCTCTCCTGGTAGGTTAGTGGTCAACAGTCATGCAGTGAATACTTGAGTCTGGCTAATACTCAGTAGTAGCAGGTATTTTTTCACATAATAGCTCACAAGGCCTCCAAACAAGGTGGGGATAAAGAGATTAATTGTAAGGTTCACAAAGATTTGGGGTTAAAAAAAAAAAAAAAAAAAAAACTTATTATTATATTTAAGCCATAAAAACAGTAGAAATGTGTGACCATTTATTCTACACCAATTTTAAAATGACTATGTGTTCAATATCACAGATACTTTTTAGCTTTAATTGTGAAGGATAAATGGTATAAATTAACAAATATTTATAAATGTGTCTGAATACATTAACCACAGAACAGAGACTCATACAGTAATGAATGGATAAATCTAACTGATTGCAGCATTTGTCAAAACATAATAAAATCTCTGGGACTCAACTTTGGTGGGAACTTCAACAAAAAACCTCTTGCACTAAAGTGGAGTTTCACCCGTAATTTTATTTTATTTAAATCATAGCCTTTCTGCTTGCATAACATTTGGACAATACATTTTTTTTCCTTACTGTATCTGTCTTGTTGCTAGGGTGTCCCTTCTAATCTGCCACTTCCAGGCCACTGCGATGTATGTCATTTCCTGCGGCGCCTGTGCTCCTGGGAGATGTGTGTCATCGTTTCCCAGGAGTCTGTGGACATCGCTGAAGGATTGCATTACATTATTTCCAAACAGGAAATGACACAATGAAAGGCCATTTTTGAAAGGGGAAAAAGGTCTTTGTTGCCATTACTAGTTTGTTTGTATACAGAGCAGGCAGCTGCGGTGATGGAGGTATATATATGTATATATATATCCACACAGTTTACCATTTTTGGAGTAAATACTGTATATTGAACCCTCTAACATCTAACATGATAATTTACCTCACCTTAGCCCAGCACTGCAGCAGCTTCATCTGCCTACTAGGCTAAGGCTTCCGTGTTTTGCTGGAGATTGATTATCTTCATTGCCATAACAATGGGGCGGGCCCTTCCTCCGTCGCCGCCCATTGTAATGCAACCAGACACACTGTCTATGCCACGCCCTGTAAAAGAATGCACATGCGTGAGTTCGGGAGGTGCATGCTGGGTAGCCAGCAGCACCTTATCCCCGAAGACAGTCCTAGTGGGCTTCACATGCCCACAATCAAGTTGGAAGCGCTCAGGAAGATGAAAATGAAGGTAAGTAAATTCTAAAAAGATGCCCCTGATTAGATAAACGACTGTTTAGTTTCCTACCACAGAAACCTCTACAGCTCTAGGGCAGCCTACACCACTGATGAACTGACTTCCTATCTAGACCCCATGGACATTTCGGGCCTGACGGCAAAGTACCGTGAGACGCTTGACTCCCCCATAACCACAGACTAAATAGTTAAAGCCCTAAAAACCCTCAAATCGGGTAAGTCCCCAGGCCCAGACGGTATACCGGTCGAGTTCTACAAACAATACACAGAGGAGCTGACGGGCAATTTGCATGTAATGTTCTCGGAGGCGTAGAAGCTGAAAGAGCTCCCAAACTCCCTGACCGAGGCAGTGGTAGTTGTGTTCCCCAAACCAGGCAAAGACCCATCCCTATGCTCCTCTTATCACCCTATCTCTTTGATCAATGTGGATGCAAAACTCTTATTCTGCATACACACGAGCGGAATCCTCGTCGGAAAAGCCTTGGATGGTTTTTCCGACGGAATTCCGCTCAAGCCTCAAGAACGCGGTGATGTACAACACTACGACGAGCTGCGGAAATTAAATTCAATGCTTCAGAGAATGCGTCGAATTGTTTCCAAGCATGCGTCAGAATTTTGCGCATCGGAATTGCTACAGACGATCGGAATTTCTGATAGAAACTTTTTCCGTTGGAAAAATTGAGAACATGCTCTCAAAAAAAGCCTTTGATTCGGTGGAGTGGGAATACTTATGGGGGGTCCTTTCAAAGTTTGGTTTTGGGCCAAAATTTATGACATGGTTGAAGATGCTCTATGCGAGTCCCCAAGCAAGGAATCGCACGAATGGCACACTCTCTGATAGCTTCCCCACTCGAGAGGGCTGCCCACTATCCCTGGTACTATTTGACCTAGCGGTGGAACCCCTGGCCATTGCTCTTAGGGCCGATCCAGGGGTGAGGGGCATAGCGGTCGACGCGTTAAAAGAAAAGGTGTCCTTATACGCTGATGACACCCTACTTCATCTTGCCGACGCCTCACAGTCGCTGCGGAGGGCACTAGACCTATTTGAGGAATTTGGTCGATTCTCTGGCATTCGCATAAACTAAGGCAAGTCAGTCTTGTTTCCGTTGCACCCCTCGCTTCCAAAGGGGGACACCGAAACCCCTCTTCAGTGGATGGAGGAATTTAGGCCACCTAGGGTAACAAAACGGATACTATACCTTCCCCTATCAGGTGGAGATCTGGCTCTCCCCAACTTCTTGATTTACTACTGGGCGGCTGTCCTGGTCACGGTAGGCTGGTGGTTCTCCCAGCCCAGACAGAATCCGGCGGTGAGACTGGAGGCTGCTATTCTGGGGTCGTAGGTGGCCCTGAGCAATCTAATATACAGGGGAACGAAAGCTCCCCACCCTGTGACGGTCTCCATGAAGACAACTATTAGAACATGGAGGGAGGCCAGGGCTATCTATGCAAAACCGAACTGCATCTCCCCACACACTCCACTGTGGGGTAACCCCACACTACCCCATCTCTGCGATATACCAGTGGGCCAAGCGGGGGATCACTGAGCTCAAACACGTAATGGTAAAAGGGACGATCATGCCCTTTAATGACATGAAAAGACAGTACTTCATACCCAACTCCTTTGAGTTTCAATACTGGCAACTACTGGCAACTGAGACATCCCCCCCCCCAGGTGCCGGATACCATTCGACCATACCAAATAAGATACTAATTATAACGAATAAACTTGTTAGGTTCCTGGAGGTTTTTCCTCACCCATGGGGTAGAGTTTGATTATCCTAATGAAACCTAGAGCGGGATTTCGATGGTGACATCCTTGGGACTTCACCTGCAGAGGAATGTTAGGAAGCTGGCAATATGGACTTCTAAGATGCTAATATCTGGAATGAATATATAAACTGACAATGTAACTAAGAAATACTTGAATGTCGAATGCTGAATATATTGTGATGCTGATTTGTTAATAAACTTTTCTGTTAAAAAAAAAAAAAACAATTCTAAAAAGATGTACAGGGATTGAATTATAAACATGATTTAATGTATATTATTTATACAAGCAGTGGGGATGCCGAAAAAAATAAATATGTGGACAGAACTCCGCTTTAACAAGCCCCCTAACAAGGCAGGGTTAAAGAGGTTAATCGTAAGGTTCACAGTTGTTTTGGATAAATGAAACATATTTTTGTACTCCAAAACTAAATAATAATAGCAAAAAGGACCATTTATTCTTAATTTTTTAAAGTGTGGCTGACTAAACTGTATACTACACAGGAGTGGGTCTCAACCTGTAAACAATTGATACATTTATCCAATGGGGTTTTGACCATAAATGTGTAACTGTATTGGTAGGTTGGTCATATACTAGAAGAAGACTCCCAGAGCTTAATAATCATAAGGTTCACAGTTGTTTTGGGTAAATAAAACATATTTTTGTACTCAAAAACTAAATAATAATAGTAAAAAGGACCATTTATTCTTAGGCCCCATGCACACGAGACGCAGTTGCAAACTCTGCTGAACGCGTGTTTTAAAAAGCAGAAACCTACGTTTAAAAACGCGCGTTTTGCTGTGTTTTCATGCCGCGTTTAGACGCGTTTGCGTCTATAAGCATTTGTAAAGATAACATCATATAGACCCTCCCCAAGCTCAGAAAGCATGTATTATTAACTATTTCTGCCATTTTGAGCAGAGTGAGCAGCAGAGAGAGCAGTTGTACACTTGCATTTGCCTCTCTTTCTGTGTTTTTTTTTAAATGGATCCCATATTGAATATATGTCAGGAAATTCTCCTGATGTTGCTCTTGATGCGGCAGCAATGTCGTCGCAAATTTGCATGAGAGGTCCAGAATCAGAGCTTGTCGATATTGGATCCATCCGTTGATGGCACAGCGAATGTCCGTTGGATATTTCACAAACATGTATGCATTAGTGAGTATATATGCTCTATGAACTCTAAACTAATTACGACATTTTAAACCAATTTTTCTAGTATTTTTTATGGTTTACCATCATATTTCTGAGTTTTCTGGTCCAAAAAATTGGGTTCCTTTAAAAAGGCTTATAAACGCAAACGTGGCTAAACGCAGGTGCCTGCGTTTAGCCGCGTTTAGCTGCGTTTTGCGTCTGAAACGCGGAAAAGCAAAGTGTCTGAACGCATTTTTTTGCTTCTGGAAAAACAAGGTTAAACGCAACTGCATAAAAACGGGAAAAAACTAGACTGTGTACATGGACACATAGGATAACATTGCATGCATTCAGGTGCAGTTGAAAAAAGTGTCCAACTGCCTCTGAACGCGCGTTTAATAGCGTCTCGTGTGCATGAGGCCTTAATGTCAGGATCACTTCGTGCTTTTGCTACTCATTCCAGCATTTGGGTGTTGGCTGTTGCGTTCCCCCTGTCTGTGTTCACCTGGAAGGTGATTGATCGGGTCAGTCACCTGATATAAGCAAACTGAACAGTCTATCCCTTGCTTGTGATAGAGACAGAGTTACCTGCATTTGTTCCTGATGAAGCCTCCCACTTGTCTGCCCTGCTTTGCTGTTAGATTTCCCTGTGTATTATTATTATGCAAGATTTATATAGCGCCAACAGTTTGCGCAGTGCTATACAACATGAGGGCAGACAGTACACTTACAATACAAATCAATACAGGAGGGATCAGAGGGCCCTGCTCATGTATGACCCGGATCGGACATTGGATTATTTCCTGAATTCAGCCTGTCTTTTACCTGGACTGTCATAGAACCACACTATCTGTCTGCTAAACTGCAAGAAGTCTGTTGTTTGCTCTGTTCGTGTCTGCCCTGGTGTGGTGGCCAGGCACTATAGCATTGTAAAATTGGGGGGTGTATCCGTCTGGACCTGGACTTTTGCCGTTCTTAAGGCCTTTGATTGCGGTTGTGAATTCAGATACAGTCATAGGTAATTCTAGAGCTTCCGTGTCAGATTGTGATATCGTGGGTAGGGCCGTATCTTGCACATATTGATGCAAGGTCAGCATGGTTGGGGAGGGAGAGTCATGAGAAGACGGGAGATTGTAGAGTGTGGAGTAGTAGTCCCTGAATTCCGAGATAATTTCAGAGTTTTTTGATTTTTTTCTGTTGTGATGGGGACATAATATGGTTTATGTTCTGTCTCTTTTGTCTTGGGTGTATTACCCGTGCGAAGTTTCCCGCATTTGTTCGCTTGGGCATAATGGGTATGACGGCCTTTGTTGCAGGCGATTAGTGCTCTGTCTGAGAAAATCTGTAGAAGGTCCCTGTGGGCATTGGACAGTTCGGTCAGGGTTTTTGCATCTAATGTGCGCTTGTGTTGGGCTTCGAGAGATGTTATTAAAGAGAAGAGGCGCTTTATGTCGGCTGTGCGTGCTTTTTTCAGTCTGGACCCATGTTTTATGAAGACCCCGCGCAAAACGCATTTAAGGGTTTCCCATTTATTTAGATTAGAAGTCTCATCATGCATATGGGTTTGTATGAAGTCTGCAATAGTTTTAGTCACATCTGCATAGCATACTGTGTCGTTAAGTAAGTTGTCATTGAGCCTCCAGGAGGAGCGACGGTTGGTATATGGTAATTTCCCCAATGTCATGTGTATCGGTGCATGGTCCGACCACAGTTTCAGGCCAATCTCGCAGTTAGGGTCATAGTCTAGGAGTGTTTGTGAAAGTAGGAACTAGTCGATCCTGCTGTATGATTTATGGGCTGGGGAGTAGTATGTGTAATCTCTCTCCGTAGGGTGTGTAAAACGCCATACGTCCACCAAGGACATGTCCTTTAGGGTGGTGCGCATGGCGCTTAGTGAGGATGGCGGCATGTGCGACTTACCAGTGGATGAGTCCATGCTCGGTACAAGTGGAGTGTTCAGATCCCCTGCTAGGATCAGGTTGGATGTCCCGAAGTTTTGTAGGCGGGTGGTCACGGAGGACAGGAATCGTTGTTGGTTCTGGTTAGGGAGATAGACATTAGCAATAGTTAGTACAGTTTGCGAGTATTGCAGTTTCAAGAATAAGTATCTACCGTTTGGGTCAATGCAGGTTTCTAGTATTTCTGGAGTGAAGGAACTGTGGAAAGCTATGGATACCCCTTTCGTTTTAGCTAGGGGGTTGGTGCTATGGAACCATGTAGTAAAGTGCTTATCTGGAAGTGTTGGTATCTTGTCAGTTTTAAAGTGGGTTTCTTGCAGCAGTAAAATGTGAGATTTGGCTTTATGGAAATGGTGGAGTATTTGTCTACGTTTTTCCGGGATATTAAATCCTCTACAGTTGAGAGAGGATATCTTCATGCCTAACAGAGCTGTCATGGTATCCGTGTTATAGGTATGCTGTTGTGTGTTTCTTTTACTCCAGGCCACGTGTAGAAAAAGTGTATAACTCTTGCTGAGCTGTGTCAGCTAGATGTGGGGGGGAAGCGGGATGGGATGACGAGTGGTAGTGAGGAGGAGGGAGGAGAAAGGGGGAACGAGGTAAGAAAAGTATTAGGGGGATAGACAGAGAGTGAAGAGGGGGGAGGGAGGACGGAGAAGAAAAAGAGAGGAAGAAAAAAAAATATAGGTATTGACACAGGGAGGTATAGTTTTTATGCTTGGTGGTAGGCACAGAAAAAAAAAACTGTGCCGTCCCAGATGTAATGTGTCCTGTGTCACTGTGTCAATTCACCTAGTGAATTGGTAAGTGCTGTAAAAATTGTAGGGAAGCTACTCCCTCTAGTGTCCAAAGTGTATAAGAAACCTTGGACACTACCTAGTAAACCTAAGAAAAAAAGATTCACCACAGAGGAAATTAAGACTCTGTATACCCTAACGTGGGGAACGTGTTTGGTCTTTGAACAGGAGCTCCACTCCAACCTAAAATAGAAGTTGTCTAGGTGCTTAAAAAACAAGGCACACAACATTAAAATGTATATCATTTAAACCATAATATGAAAACCGCATGTTTTCCTTATAACAAGGGGGTCTGGTTGTTTCCCCAGATATCTCTGATGGTCATATCATCCCCTTGTTAGTGGCTAATATGGTCATGAGACCTAGAACTAGGGGAATATTACGTCAGGTAAGGCATTTCAACAACAGTGGGGAACAGCCAATATAAAAATGATCAATCAAAAAACATAGAAAAATAAAAAATGAAAAATCACTGTTAGAGATAGAGTCAGTGAGACTGCTGGACGTTAGCCAGCTTTTTCAAGTAGTTCCAATGAACTTAGGTAGGGCCACCACCGGCCGGTGGTAGTACGGGTGATCATCCTGGAGGAGAAGAGGTGGTGTTGGACCTGGATCTTTTTTTCTTTGTATGTCTTTCCCATCCCGGTCTCCTGGGGAGGCCTGGAGTTGCTGGATGCAGTGGCCAATCCGGGATTTTAATTTGGGGTAACTCAAAAGTGCCCAAAAAATTGGGTAAATCTCCCAGGGTGCGGAAGGTCGCTGACTTGCCATTATGGGAAGCAAACAGGTGGAAGGGAAATCCCCACCTGTATTTGATTTGCTGTGCATGCAGAGTGTCTGTGACTGGCTTCAGGGCTTTCCTCATGGTTAATGTTTGCTTTGATAAATCAGTCAGAAGCATGACTGGGAAGGCATCAAACAAAATGGATTCCTGATTGCGTGCAACTTGCATTATCTCGTTTCTGACGTTGAAAAAGTGTATGCGACATATTATATCTCTGGGGTATGCAGGGTTGGGGTTGCGGGGTCCGAGGGATCTGTGGATCCTATCAATTTCCAGGGGATCATCTATGGGCTTATTCAGTAGGTTGTTGAACATGGCAGTGGCCGCTGCTGATAGATCTTTATTTTCTACTGATTCTGGAACTCCGCGTATACGGATATTGTTGCGGCGACTTCTGTTCTCTTGGTCGTCCAAACCATAAAACAATTGCTGTATCTGGATTGTGTGTTGCTGCAGTATGTCATCATGTTCTATGATCCTGGACACATTCTCCTCCACAGCTAATTCTACATCTTCAAAACGCTGGTCAATGTCATGACGGAGATCTGTGATTTCTCTCTTGTAAGACCTCTCCAGCCTGCTAATATAGGCCTCAATGTCCCCTTTAGTTGGGAGAGCCTTAATGTAGCTTTCCATGTCCCACTGGGCCTTTTGGCTGCGTGTGTCTGGCGAGGGGCTCCTCGAGTGGGGTGGATCCCTGTGAGTTGTGTGGTCTGAGTCCGGGGATCGGGGTGAGGAGGGGGATGGTGATGGCTGTGAGGCCTGTACCTTAGAAGCAGCGTGGGCTGCCTGTGCTGCCGCCACGCGGGTCGCCGCCATCTTGGAAGCCGGTGGGGCCTTGCTGTTTGATCCGCTTAGCGGGAAATAATCACTGATCTTGGCCGATTTTTGCTGTCCCGCCGTGCGGGGAGTGTTGCATCCACCCCTCCTGCTCATGTGGAGGATGTCTGGCGCTGTTTGCGGCTGTGCTGTGTGCCGTTTGTGGACGCTGGAGCGGGAGCTGAGCTCTCACACGTCTTTCCTCTCCATGCGCCAAGCCACGCCCCCACTATAGCATTGTGTATAAGTCCTGGGGGCAACCAAGTACCAGTAGGCCTGCTTGCCTTAAGGGAAAGGGGGCTGCTATAGGTGAAGCACACAGTAGTTAGCTATAGTGTCTGACCACCTGCATTGAGGTAGATGTGACATTCGTGACACTTACGTTTTCAAAGTGTGTTTGATTATACTGTATACTACACAGAAGTGGGACTCAACCCGTAAACAATGGGTAAATCTATCCAATGGGGTTCTGACCGTAAATGTGTAACTATATTGATAGGTTAGTCATGTGTTATAGACTCCCAGAGTTTTTATTATGTTTTGTGACAGTCATTTACTTGTCTGATTCCACCTCAATACAAGGACAGATTTTGATCATGATTCTGAGCATGTAACACAAAGAGTGCTGTGGTCAGTGCCAGGTTTAGGAGTAAAATACTGTATAGGGATCAGGATTATGTAATGCACAAAATGCAGATGTCAGGTGTGTGTAGCACACCATGTGTTGGGGCAGAACAGTATAGTGCACAGATTGCTGTGGTCAGGAGTGTGTAATGTGCAGGGGTCAGGAGTACACAATGCGCAGATTGTAGGAGTCAGGTGTACAAAATTAGGAGAGCGCAGGAGTCAGTTGTGTCCAGTACACATTTCCTCTGCAAACCAAAATTCTCCTCACACTAAAATGCACCCCCTCCAAACAAATCACTCCCTTTCAGAAATTCCCCTCTCAGCACAAACTCTACCAACCCAAAAAATCCCCCCTCTTGGAATCACCCCTCCCAGAACAAATTCTCTCCTCAGCACTAATTTCCCCCAAAAAGAAATCCTCCCTCCAGCACAAACTACCCCTTCCCCCAAATTTCCCCCAAATCTTCCCCCTTGTAAAATCATAGGCTTAATATTCCTATGTCAAACACAAATCATCACATCCAGCACAAATCCCCCCCCCCCTCCCCTTCACCAGAACAAATCCTCTTTCCCCACTCCAAAATACCTTCTTCCAGCACCAAAACACCTCTCCCTCACCCAACACAAATCCTCCCCACCTCCCAAAATCTGCCCCAGCACAAATCCCCCCCAAATTACTCTTCCAGCACAAATCATCTTTTGTCACCCCCCCCCCCCCCCAGAACAATGTGTCACCCAGTATAATTCCCCCTCCCTCCCTGAAGTTACAGACCTCAGAAACAGCACTGCAGAGTGTCGGAGGATGTCCTTCCTCCCAGACTCCCCCTCATCTTGTATCACGTGACACGTCAGCTCTGAAGAGGAACCTAGGAGAAGCTTCTCTCAGCTCTGAAGTCTATCGCTCTAAGGTGCAGCTGGTGAGGAAAGATGCCAGCTGCTGCAGTGAATGACAATCCCAGCTTTGGAGACTTGCAGGACCCTGCAGTATAGTGCCTGACACTAGGATAGCCATTGATGGACCCTCTAGGCATAGGTTGTCACCAAGGCATAAAGTATAAGGAGTGTCTGGTCTTCACCTTTTTCCCCTGCATGGAAGGAGGGAACTATCAGATTGTGGCCCTTGGAATAGCTCTGCTGGAAACAGCTGAAAGACAGATGATCAAACATAGTGCCAAATTGGCAGAGGTGGGAAAAAGTGACTTACTAACCTAGTTGAGGATTCAGGCAGAACATCAGGGCAAGTGGCAGACAAGTGATAGAAACCAAGATGGAAGGAGTTATAACCAAAAGCATAGTACAGAGTAGAAGCCTAGTGATGACCAAGAGCAGTTGATAAGCAATAAAAACCAAAAGACTATGGTAACTGAAAAGGTTCTTCACAGGATAACATAACAATGTGTTGACAAGTAACAGACACATTTCCTCAAGCATTTTGGTTTCACACAATGCTTATGTAATAAGGCTTATGCAAGAATTGTAATATTCAGTGTTAAAGTATTATATTTGTTCAATCCCAATAAATGTGTATATTTTCCTATTACTTCGTTTTTTACTTAAAGCGGAACTTCGGTAATTTTTTCAACTTTCCATCTATTAAATCTTCTGCCCTTGTTTTAACTTTGGATAGTAAAACATTTTTTTTCTGCCAGTAAATACCTTATACAGCCCACTTCCTGTTTCTTGTCTGGTAATAAGCCTAGGCTTATGACATCATGCACAGCTCTCTCTCTCACTCTCGTTAGAGTTTGCCAGGAAGAGAGGGGGGGGGGGGTGAGTCATAAGAGGGTCAATCAGGGTGGCAGAGCTGTGTGTCTGTGTAAATCCAGGAAGTGAACAGGCAGCAGCTTCAGCTGCGACAGTTAAAATGGATGCAGCCAGACTTAGTGCAGGGAGATTTCTGACGCATATTTGGCAAGTACAGAATCACAATATATATATATATAAAATAATAAGCTAAGTGGTTGGAGGGAAGCTTCAGAATGGCAAAGATGTTTTTGATACAAAAAATGTGAGCAGACTGCAGTTCCTCTTTAAAGAAAAAACTACCAACACTCAGTGCTACACTTGTTGCTTGTTACAATCAAGGGATGATTTTAAGCAATCAGATTGAATGGTGTATGAGGGACTATATCAACATCAGATGAGAGTAGGTACACCTTGACTAATGCTGATAAGCAATAAAATAAACTGACAAAGATATATGCATGTACAGTTGTGCTCATAAGTTTACATACCCTGGCAGAATTTATGATTTCTTGGCCATTTTCAGAGAATATGAATGATAACACAAAAACGTCTATTTCACTCATGGTTAGTGTTTGGCAGAAGCCATTTATTATCAGTCAACTGTGTTTACTCTTTTTAATTCATAATGGCAACAGAAACTACCCAAATTACCCTGATCAAAAGTTTACATACCCCAGTTCTTAATGACAGCTTGAAGTCTTTTGTGGTATTTGTGGATTAGGCTCTTTATCTTCTCAGATGGTAAAGCTGCCCATTCTTCTTGTCAAAAAGCCTCCAGTTCCTGTAAATTCTTGGGCTGTCTTGCATGAACTGCCCATTTGAGATCTCCCCAGAGTGGCTCAATGATATTGAGGTCAGGAGACTGAGGTGACCACTCCAGAACCTTTACTTTATTCTGCTGTAGCCAATGACAGGACAACTTGGCCTTGTGTTTTGGATCATTGTCATGGTGGAATGTCCAAGTACGTCCCATGTGCAGCTTCCTAGCTGATGAATGCAAATGTTCCTCCAGTATTTTTTTTATTTTATTTTTTAATATCTTTATTTATCAAAGTTTTCTTTTACAACATTATATATATATATATATATATATATATAACATTACATTTACACACAAAGTATTTACTAGGTATCTTATTGGTAATATTTTACATTATTGTTTAACATATTTTGTTTCCATGCTTTATTGTGTATATATAACCAAATATAATTCTTCTTAATTTCTTAAATTTACTAATACTTCTATTTCTTACTATCTCTTTTATTCCATTCATCAAAATCTACCACAGCCTTTCTACCCAACAAACCAAAAAAAAAAAAAAAAAAAAAAAAAAGAAAAGAAAAAAAAGACTTGTCCTTACTTATTTCATAGATTCCTTCCATCTAGGTTGTAAAACATTAAATTCGATCCAGGTCTGCCATGCAGTTCTTATCTCTTTTTTAGACTCTTTTTCAATTTCCATTTTTTTTCCCAATGTACACATCTTGTTCATTTCCATCTCCCACTCTTTTATATTGGGACTCATGTTGTTTTTCCATTTTCCAGCTATTATAGTACGAGCTGCCGTTAAAAAATATCTCAAGGTACCTTTCCCAACCTTTTTTACAGATCCCATGTTCATTGATAGTACCGACATCAGAAAATCCGGTTGAGTTTCTATTCCTGTCATTAACGCATAAACTTTATATATTTGCTCCCAAAAGCCATAAACTCCGGGGCCAATAATACCAGTTATGTGACATTGTTCCTATAGCTTTGTGACATCTCCAACATGTATCTTTATTTTCTGGACTAATTTTATTCATATCTACTGGGCATTTATACCACCTAGCTAGAAGTTTGTAGTTCCTTTCCTGATGTCTACTAGCTTTCGATAGTTTATGTGTTATTTTAAATGCTTCGCTCCATTTCTCTTTGGGGATTTTTAATCCTAATTCTTCTTCCCACTTTTTATGTATGTTATCTCTTGCCTATTGTTATTTCTCATTAAATATTTATATATATTAGACAAATTATGAGTTGGTTTTTGTTTCTCTATCAGAATTTTTTCGAAGTCTGTCAGAGGTCTATTAATTACATCTTCCTTCGCTATATAGGAAATATATCCAAATAGTTGCCAATATTGTATCCAACTACTTTTATGTTCAATACCCATGGCTTCCAAGGGTATTAGCCTATTTTGTTCAGTTATCTCCCATACTCTAGTGTCTTGTTTCTTATTCCATTTTAAAAAATTCTCTACTTTCATTGCTGGTGGGAACTCCGGGTTATTAAATATAGGGGTCATTGGGCCTATATATGTTGATCCTTTACCTTGTCTTACTATGCTATCCCATACCTTCATTGTTAAGGCTACAAAAAAGGCATCTCGCTATTCGGGGGGCGTTTTTCTTTTTTTATCCATGGTAATGTTTTCAATCTGATGGCCTTGATCTTCCTCCAATCTAACCCATTGTTTAGAGTCCTCATTTTGGAACCAATCTACTATCCTTGTTGTTAGTGCCGCTTTCAAATATATTGAGATATCTGGGAGTGCCAGCCCTCCTTCTTCCTTTGTACGAGTTAGTGTTGTCCTACTTTTTCTGGCAGGTTTCCCTGCCCAGATAAAACTCCCAATTGCCTTTCGAAGTTGATTAAGGATTTTACTTGTAGGAAAAAGTGGTATGGCCTGAAATATATATAATATTTTGAGTAATATATCCATTTTAACTATATTTATTCTCCCTATCCATGAGTGAGTTCCCTTTATATATTGTTGTAATGTCTTTATTATTTTCGTTGTAATTGGGAGATAATTGAGTTCATATAATTTGTCCAAATTTTTGGGAATATAAATTCCTAGATATTTGACTGCTATTGATTGCCATTTAAAGGGGAAATTGGTCTTAATTAGTTCTATTTTGTCTATGGGAAGTGAAATATCCATTATTTCCGATTTATTATAATTTACCTTAAAGTAACTTACGTTCGCAAACCTCTCAAACTCTTGTATTAAGTTTGGAAGTGTTATTATGGGGTTTGTTATATAAACTAGTAGATCATCTGCATAGATGGATATCTTATATTCTGCCTCTCGTATTTTCAGACCTTGTATGTTTTGATTATCTCGGATAGCTATCGCCAGATGTTCCATTACCAATACGTACAGTAATCGTGACAGGGGACAACCCTGTCTGGTACCATTGGTTATATTTATAGGCTCAGATATTTCTCCAGCCGTTCGTATTCTGGCTATGGGTTTCTGATATAATACCATTATTTTTTCTAATAGAGTTGGACCTATTCCCCATTGTTTAAGTGTCTCTTCAAGAAAACACCATCCCACCCTGTAAAGCGCTTTTTCAGCGTCCAAGGTTAGTAGGCAGGATGGGATGGTGTGTTTCTGAGCCATAACACCATAAGTGTTACGGTTTTTAGGGTATTATCTCTAGCCTCTCTAACTTTTACGAATCCTGCTTGATCTAAGTGTATATATCTTGGGAGTATTGGAGTAATTCTGTTTGCAGTGACCTTAGAGTATATTCTTAGGTCAATATTTGTTAACGAAATAGGACGGTAATTCCCACAGATAGTATGATCTTTTTCGGGTTTAGGTATAAGAGATAAATGCTTGCATTCCTTGTGGAACAAAGGGTTGTCCTATTGATACTGCATTGAATGTATGTTTCATAATAGGAATTAATAGTTCTTTACATTTTTTATAAAACCGCGGGGTAAAACCGTCCGGACCTGGGCTTTTTCCTATTACTAGTGAATCAATTACGTTTTTAATTTTCTGTAAATTCTTCGTCAAGTTGTTCTTTATCTATGCTTGTTAATGTTTGTATAGGTGTATTCTTTATGTAATCCTGAACTTTTTGTCTGAAAGTTTCGGGGCTCCTTTCTGCTAATGTATTAGGAATATTATATAATCTAGAATAAAAGCTCCGAAAAGTTTCCACGATATCTTTTGGGTCATGGGCATAATTACCTGAATCCGTTTTAACCTTAATAATAGATGTTGGGTTTATACGTTGGCGTAGTATCCTAGCCAGTAATTTGCCGGGTTTGTTACCCTGATGATAATGTAAGGACCGAATTTTATCTCTAATTTGTAAGGTTTGTTCATCTAATAATACTCTAAGCTCATTTTTTTTTGTAATTAATTCCGTTAATATTTCTTGTATAGGATTTTGTTTATGTTGTTTTTCTAATTTTGTTATGTTATTTGATAACTGCGTTATTTGATTTCCCTTTGCCTTTTTTAATCTAGCCCCGTGTTTTATAAACAGACCACGTATAATACATTTTAAAGTTTCCCATTGATTGGGGAGAGAGGTAGTGTCTTCTGAGTGGTCCGTTATAAAATTGGTTATTACTGATCTAATCTCTGTTACACATATCTCATCAAATAATAAGTTGTCATTAAGTCTCCAAGACCCCCTAGTTCTTGTTTCCTTATCTATAGTCAACATCATATAAATGGGTGAATGATCCGACCATATCGCACTCCCGATCTCAGGAGAGGAGATCTCGGCCATTCCTAGCTGGTTTATTAGGAAGTAGTCAAGTCGATGATAGGTTCCGTGGACTTTTGAGAGAAACGTATAGTCTCTCTCTAGCGGGTGATCAATTCTCCATATATCTACTAATTGAAGTCTATTCATCATTTCTTTAAATTTTTTCCTTGCATTATTTTTTTCTTTTATCGGAGAGGCTGTATCTATTTCCCTGTCTAGGACAAAATTAAAATCGCCACCATATACGGTGACCCCCTCTGCTTTTTCTATTAATTCTGATAGAAGTTTTGTCCCAAATTCAATCTGGTCTTGATTAGGCAAGTATATGTTTATAAAAGTATATTTTTTACCGTAAATAGTGACCTTCAATAATAGTTCTCTTCCATCTTTATTTCTATAGAGTTCTAAAACTTGCTGTGGTACAGATTTATGTATTGCAATAGAAACTCCCCTGGATTTTGAGTATGCGAATGAGTCATGATACCATGTTGGATAATATCCGTTTTGCATGTTGGTTATGTGATCTGAACGAAAATGCGTTTCTTGGAACATACTGACGCCCACATTCTGTCTATGAAGAAAGTGCAGCACCTGAGATCTTTTTGAAGATACATTTAGTCCTCTAATATTATAAGAACAAATCTTTATCATAATAAAAAAAAAAAAAAAGATTTACAGTTACTCAAATCTGAATGAGAGAAGAGATCTATCCAGGTATTACCTGGAGTTCTTCCCTCCTTCGCTTTCTTTACCAGTCATTCTTACAACATTCATACTTATTGACACTCTATTTGACTAAAATAAGTCTACCCTTACGTATAAGGTCCCTAACTAGGGTATTAGAAAACTTCCCCCAGCAGAACGGTGCCCTCCCCAGACGCTTAATTATATAATGTCTATTTTTGTATTTTATTTCTATCCTGATGTATTTCAATCTTAAAAGAGCAGAGAAGGACCACTCAGAGTTAGGGGCCATTCGGGGGGAGGTGGGAGGAAGGGTTAATTGTCCCTTTCAGGGCACGAGGGAAGAGAGAGTGAGGGGGAGAGAGAAACCAGAAGAAAAAAAAAGGGAAGACCAAACCTCCCTTTCTCTTCCCTTTACTTCCATATGGCTATACAACATCCCCAAATATGAGTAAGCGATAAATAAAATTCCTGTACATATTCTAGACATATAAAAATACCATAACCTTGTGCATTATAATCATGAAAAGTTTACCTCCATGTCTAAAATATGAGGGAGAGAGGGAAGAAGAAGAAAGGAGAGGGAAAAAAAAAAGGGAGGGGAAGAAAAGCGATTAAGTGCTAGTGTTTAGTATTATCTCATTAATTGTCTTTTTACGGACAGTGAAGGGAGATACAAAGACAAAAAAAAAAGGGGGAAAAAAGTGATTTAGTGTTAGTGATTTATTTATTTATCTTATTAATTGTTTCTATTTCTTTTTTTTTCTACCTTCGCTTCTATCTATTTATGTGATATTCCATATATGTGAGTGAACGATAAATAAAATACATGCTTTAGATATTTAAAGGTGCCTTAACCTCATGCATTATAGCTGTGAAAAAAAATAAAATAATTTTTGCCTCCAAATTTAGGATACAAAAAAAAAAAAAAAGGGAGGGAAGAAAGTGGTAAGTGCTAGTGATTAATTTATTATATCTTATTAATTATCCCTAATTAGGGCATTGAAAAAATGTCTTTCAAATCCCTTTAACCACTTGCCGACCGGCGCACGCAGATATACGTCGACAGAATGGCACGTACAGGCAGGAGGGCGTATATATACGTCCCTCCTTTAGCCTGTCCATGCCATCGGGAGCGCGCCGTGAGTCCCCCGTGAGTCCGATCGCGGTCCCCGCGGACTCGATCGCCGCGGGGACCCCCGCGATCGTCTCACGGGGCGGCTGAACGGGGAGATGCCGAGATAAACAGCATCTCCCCGTTCTGCCTAGCAACTAGTGACGCCGATCTCTGCTCCCTGTGATTGGAGCAGAGATCAGCATTCACTAGCTGACAGCCACGCCCCCCCACAGTAAAAAACACACCCCCTAGGCATACTTAACCATTACACTGCCCCCTTGTGGTTAACCCCTTCACTGCCAGTGTCATTTATACAGAAATCAATGCATTTAAATGCATTAATTGCTGTAAAAATGACAATGGTCCCAAAAATGTGTCAAAAATGTCCGATGTGTCCGCCATAATGTCGCAGTCACAAAAAAAAATCGCAGATCTCCGCCATTAATAATAAAAAAAATTATTAATAAAAATGCTATAAAACTATCCCCTATCTTGTAAACGCTATAACTTCTGCGCAAACCGATCAATAATCGCTTATTGCAATTTTTTTTACCAAAAATATGTAGAAGAATATGTATCGGCCTAAACTGAGGAAAAAAAAATGTTTTTTTATATATTTTTTGGGGATATTTATTATAGCAAAAAATAAAAAATAATGCATTTTTTTCAAAATTGTCGCTCTATTTTTGTTTATAACGCAAAAAATAAAAACCGCAGGGGCGATCAAATACCACCAAAAGAAAGCTCTATTTGTGGGAAAAAAAGGACGTCAATTTTGTTTGGGAGCCACGTCGCACGACAGCGCAATTGTCAGTTAAAGCGACGCAGTGCCGAATCGCAAAAAGGGGCCTGGTCCTTTGGCTGCAAATTGGTCCGGTCTGAAAGTGGTTAAGGGGAAAAAAAATAAAAAAAATATTTTCCTTTCCTTTTTTCTCTTCCCCTCCCCTCACCTCTATATAATTGTGTGATATTCCATATATGTGAGTGGAAAATAAATAAAATTCGTACTTTGAACATTTACAAGTGCTTTAACCTTATACATTATAACTGAAAAATTTTGCCTCCATATTTAGGATATAAAAAAAAAAAGGAAAAAAAAAATGTTTCTCTTTCTCTTTTCTTCCTCCTACCTCCATATATTCATATGATATTCCCTATATGTGAGTACACAATAAATCAATAAATACAATTCATACTTTAGACATTTACAAAAACCTTATTATAACTGTGAAAAATTTGCCTCCATATTTGAAATATGGAAAAAAAAAATAAAAAAAAATTGTAAAAAATGTCCTCTTCCTTCCCTTCCCCTCCCCTCCTCCCCCCCCCTCCAGTCTCCCTCCATTCCCATCCTTCAGACTTTTCCATCCCAGTCTATCTTCTTCTATTTAATCCAATCAATATTTCCGAGTACGATTGTGGCCATGCTGGTAAGTCAATTGGGGGCAAATGAAGGTTTTTCAGAAAATCTGGGAGGTCTTTCAAGTCCCGAAATATGTTATTTTGTCCATTTTGATGAACTATGATCTGAAACGGGAAACCCCATTTATATAGGATATTCTTTTCTTTCAATGCGTCTAATAATGGTTTTAGTGCTTTCCTTTTTATCAGAGTATATTTGGACAAGTCCTGCAGAAAAATCAGTGGGGTGCCCTCAAACTCCAAATCTCTTTGTTTCCTTGCTTCTGCCATTATATTTTCCTAAATTAATGTATCCTGCAGATCACATCTCTGGGTCTTGCTGGGTCCTTATCTTTAGGCCCCTGTACTCTATGTGCTCGATCTATTTCGATCGCCATTGGATTTGGTGGATTTAATATTATATTAAATATTTCTTGTAGCGTATTTTTTAACTCTTCTGGTGTTTTCGTTTCTGGCAATCCTCTGACCCTAATATTGTTACGTCTAGATCTAATTTTAAGGTCATCTGTTATATTCAAGAGTTGTACTAGGTATCTATCTGAATCCTGATTCTTTTCTTCCAAGTCCAAAATTCTTTGGTTCGTGTCTTCTATTTTAGTACTCATTGCTTCCACTTTATTTTGCGTATCCACTACGGATGTTTTTATTGTTTGTATTTCAGACTTGTAGGAGGTTTCCAGCCTATATACGTATTTATCCATATCTTGTCTTGTGGGTATTGATTTTATATATAATTGCATATCCCAGTCTTGTCCTCCTGCAGCTCCTTCCATATGTATTATTTGCTGTTGTACGTTACCCTCCAGGCTGTCATTTACCACAACATCTGAGTCTTTGTGGGGAGTCCCAAAATCCAACTCTGACATTATAGAATTTTCAGCTTGTGGGTTAGGGTTTTTAAAGAAACCCTTTATGTCTGTTTTTTGGGCAGGGCTGGGTTTTGCTAAAATTATAGGATTTTTCGTTGTTCCTCCTGCTGAACCTCTTTTTGCTTTCTGTGCGTGAGTATTTTTAGGTGGAATTTCCTATGAACAACTCAAAAAAGAAAGGGAAGGAGAGTAAAAATTTCAGAAGACTTATCTTTTGTTCCCATATATCACCCAGTTTTTGTAGTACAGATGGTTCCCTTTGGAGTATTTTTTCTTTTAGAGATTTTGGAGCTTGTTATTTGTTTGTTTATCATATACGGGTCATATATAGGTTCTTTAGTACTTTAATATGCTGTTATATATCAAGACCAAATCCACTGCATAATCCGGAGAGGGGCATAGGAAAAAAAAATGATAAAATAACCCAATATATAGGGAGGAGTAGGTATAACATCAAACCTTATCTGTGGGATTGCTTCAGTTTTTTCAGAAAACTTGTCTTTTACTCCTGTATGCCGCCCAGTCTCTGTAATATAGATGGTGCCCTTTTGAATGTTATTTAGGGGTTTTTAGAGACCAAAATTATCTAGTTGTCATATGTAGATCATCTATGAGAGTCTTAATACTTTTAACACACTGCTACATATCAGGGAAAAGTCTGCAATACGTTCCAAGAAGGGGCATATAAAAAATAGGAAAAAATAGCTGAGGTAGCCCAATATGAGACCCAATATATAGGAGGGAGTAGAAGAACAAAGATGTTAGATCAGACCTTAGTACAGAGCCACTTCAATTTGAGTCCCTCAGAATTCCCACTCTTCTCTCGCACTGCTTCTATCTTCTATATAGGTCCGCAGGCCTGAGTTCTCATCCAAGGTGTACTGTGGCTCTAAACCCCCTCTTTCAATGTTATATGCTCCCAAAAAAAAATCCCGAGATGTCTCCTTGCCTGTGTAGCCGGGCTTACCTCTGAAGACGCAGTTATGTCTCTTACCGTTCCTTCTCCGTTGGTCGCCTCCGTAGGACCGCTGTGTGTCTCGGCTCTATACGGAGCTGGGATTAAGGCTCCAGTATCTCCGGTGCTATACGGAGGTCCGCGAGGCCAGCGTCTCTCACTGCTGCTTCTGTCGGCTTCACTTGGGGGAACTGTATATCTCCGCTGGATTCGGCTCTAGTCAGAACTGAAATCGAGGCTCCGGTGTTTCCGATGCTGTACGGTTCTCCACGAAGCTGGCGTCTCTCACTCTTACTGCCGCTTCCACGGCTTCACTTGGGGGAACTTATCCATACCACAGTACGGAGGTGCCAGTCAGTCCGAGCAGATATTTTTCCCCCTCCTTGTTGAGTATATAGGGTAAAGAATTATGCTAGCGCAATATTTGCGATGTAGGCAGATTCTGTCAGTATAAGCCTGGGATCTCCCCGTCTCTGGATCTATCTGCTTACTCTGCTGTTGTCCGCGTAGACACTAGAGTCTCATGCTGATAATTGGCAGCGTTACTCGGCTGATCTCATCAGCTCATCAGGATCTACAGCTGATTGTCTGGGGAGGGAAGAGCTACGCTCAACACACGTCCGCTCTGGTCAGCATCTCCCCCCCTCCTCCAGTATTTTTTGATAACATACTGTATTCGTCTTGCCATCAATTTTTACCAAATTTCCTGTGCCTTTGTAGCTCACGCAATTTCCAAAACATCAGCGATCCACCTCCATGTTTCACAGTAGGAATGGTGCACCTTTCATCATAGGCCTTGTTGACTCCTCTCCAAATGAAGCATTTATGGTTGTGGCTAAAAAGCTCAATTTTGGTCTCATCACTCCAAATGACTTTGTGCCAGAAGGTTTGAGGCTTATCTCTGTGCTGTTTGGCATATTATAATTTGTGACATTTGCATGTTAATGGCTTTCTTCTGGCGACTCGACCATGCAGCCCATCTATATTCAAGTGCCTCTTTATTGTGCATCTTGAAACAGCCACACCACATGTTTTCAGAGAGTCCTGTATTTCACCTGAAGTTATTTGTGGGTTTTTCTTTACATCCCAAAAAAATTTCTTGGCAGTTGTGGCTGAAATTTTAGTTGGTCTACCTGATCGTGGATTGGTTTCAGCAGAACCCCTCATTTTTCACTTCTTTATTAGAGTTTGAACAGTGCTGTTAGGTTTTCTCAATTCCTTGGATATCTTTTTATATCCCTTTCCTGTTTTATACAGTTCAACTACCTTTTCCCGCAGATCCTTTGACAATTCTTTTGCTTTCCCCATGACTCAGAATCCAGAAACGTCAGTGCAGCGCTGGATGAAAGATGCAAGGGTTTGTCAGGAGTCTAGAAACGAATTGAAAATTACAAGCAAACAGTTCACAGGTGAGGGTGGTTACCTTTAATAGCCATTCAAACCCCTTTGTGTCAACTTGTGTGCATGTTATCAGGCTAAAAGCACCAGGGTATGTAAACTTTTGATCAGGGTCATTTGGGTAGTTTGTTGCCATTATGATTTAAAAGAGTAAACACAGTTGATGTCAGGGCTCAGCTGTCGGTTAATTGCCAGCTCTAATCTTTTCCACAGTGACTCACCTGATGATGACATCCTGTTCGTCAGTCCTGCTGATTACTTAAGCTGTTCAGTCCAGTCCCTCTCTGCCTTCACCTTTGTCAACACATCTAGAGACTCTCTCCTGTGTACCTGTTGAAGACTCGCTTGGCTGATGTCACTTCTGGTTCCTCATCCTGCTTGCTGTTCCACTACACTGATTCTCCAGTTTCCTGATTTCCTGGCCTGTCCTGAATTATGCTGATCTCTGGCTCCCTGACATCCTGGCTTGTCTGACTATCCGTTCCGGTTATCGAACTCTGGCTATGATTTGACTACTTTGCTCTGGTAACCTTTTACTATTATTATTAAGTGTGATTTTAACTGCACTTCTGCATTTCTGTCGCGGTCTGATTCATGGTTTCTGACAGTAGGTGAAGGCCATGAATTCAGAAGATGCAGTCAATCCACTTGTTGGTAATATTTTTTCCATGGATCAGTTTTCCTTAGCATTACAGACGCTCCTGAATCGCACGGCTCCCCTGGAATCTCCCACTGTGGCTGCTCCAGTCTGTGTTGCAGGCCGTCCCTGCTGCTGCTCCAGTCTCTGTGCAGGCACCTGCCTCGAGTAGTACCTCTATAAGAGGTATGTCTGGTTCCACTCCGCTTCCCCAGCGATTTGGGGGTGATCCAGTTAAATTCAGAGGGTTTCTCATTCAGGTTGAGATAAAGTTTGAGATGCTGCCCAAGGTGTTTCCCACAGACAGAAGCAAAGTAGGTTTCATGATATCTTTGCTTTTTGAGAGAGCCTTGGCCTGGGCAAACACTCTATGGGAAATGCAAAAACCCATTGTCCTGAGTTACCCAGAGTTTGTTGCTTCCTATAAAAGGGTATTTGACATTCCCGCATGCTCTGCTTCTGCTGCTAAGTGCCTCATGTCTATCAAACAGAGTACGAGAACTGTTGCCAATTACGCCATTGAATCCTGTACTCTGGCAGCAGAGATTGCGTGAAACAATGAGGCCCTCGTGGCTGCTTTTTCTCATGGTCTCTCGGATACCATCAAAGATGAGATAGCAGCCCGAGATATACCCATTTGCCATCCTCATTGACTCCAGACTCTCTTTTAACCACTTCAATGCAGGGCATTTTCACCCCTTTCCTGACCAGGCCAATTTTCAGCGCTGTAACATTTTGAATGACAATTGCGCAACACTGTACCCAAATAAAAAGGTTATAATTTTTTCCCCCACAAATAGAGCTTTCTTTTGGTGGTATTTGATCACCTCAGCGATTTTTATTTTTTGCGCTATAAACAAAAGAAGAGCGACAAGTTTGAAAAAAAAAAACTATATTTTTAACTTTTTGCTATAATAAATATCCCAAATTAAAAAAAAAATAAAATAAAAAACATTTTCCTCAGTTTAGGCCAATATGTATTCTGCTACATATTTTTGGTAAAAAAAAAAAAAAATATCGCAATAAGCGTATATTGATTGGTTTGCGCAAAAGTTATAGCGCCTACAAAATAGGGGATAGATTTATGGCATTTTTATTATAATTTTTTTTTTACTAGTAATGGCTGCAATCTGCAATTTTTATCGTGACTGTGACGTGTGCGGCGGACATATTGGGCACTTTTGACACTATATTGGGACCACTGACAGTTATATATCGATCAGTGCTATAATATGCACTGATTACTGTATAAATGTCACTGGCAGGAGTTAACACTAGGGGGCGATCAAGGGGTTAAATGTGTTACCTAGGGAGTGATTCTAACTGTAGAGGAAAGGGGACTGACTAGGGGAGGAGACCGATCAGTGTTCATACTTAGTATGAACACATGATCGGTCTCCTCTCCCCTGACAGGACGTGGATGTGTGTGTTTACACACACACACACACACATCCACGGTCCTGCTCTGTAATGAGCGATCGTGAGTGCATGGCAGACATCGCGGCCGCCAGGCACGTGCATCGGCTCCTCTGTGACACGGAAGGTGGCGTGCGTGCACCCCCTATACTTCTGGGAAGCCGAGGATGTCATATGATGCTCACTCAGGATGAGAGATCCCACCTGCGGACGTCATATGACAATATGCGGATAGGGCAGTGGTTAAGGAGCGCTTGCGGAAGCCTCCTGTACATTTGTCTCCGAGCTTTGCAGTCCCACCCTTGCCTCCCTCACCTCCCATTCCTCCTGGTACCGAGTCGGTCAGTGAAGATGAACCCATGCACTTTGGCTTCACACGTCTCTGCGGATGAGAGAACCCTTAGGAGGAAGGAGAGGTTGTGCCTTTATTGTGGCCAGGCAGGTCACTTTTTAAAGTCTTGTCCTACCTGTCCAGGGAATGCCCGAACCTTGAGGTCCTGTAGCGGACAGACCTTAGGTGGCATTGTTTCATCCCCAGTTATCCAGAAGGATAAGCCTCTGGTCCCGGTTATTCTTTCTTGGTCTGAGTCGTCTGTCGAGATACATGCTCTAATCAACTCTGGGGCTGCAGGCCTGTTTATTGATGTTGCCTTTG